>CAHIKZ030000760.1:1410000-1819383 GCA_903632075.3 Acanthosepion pharaonis
CAAAAAAAAGAGAGAACAGTTTGGGGAGAGAGATACAATGGACGCCGGTTACAATTTACAGACAACCGTTAAATATACAGAGTCGTTAAGGCTTTAAATTTCAATTTAGTTGTGCTTTATGTCCAGATGTCCAACACAACTTATCTTATTCATCTTTTTATGGCTTTTATTTTTATCCAGATTGTTTTGATTTTTTTACCCCACATAACAACAAAATTAATAAAAGTATATAAAAAGACGAAAGAAAAAGGTTCTTTTGATGCACCAGGGGTTAAAACTGAAATACAACTCAAAGATCATTAGATGCAGATGTATTTCTATTTTGTTTCAATGTAAACCGTAACTGGTGTTTGTTGTATTTCTTCATCAACATTTCCATCTACATTTTATATATAAAACTGCTCCATATAAAACTAATAAGTCAGAAGAAGGTGTTTCTCAGAACGCAACGTGTCAATAAGATGCTTTTCCATCTAATTTATTTGCTCATATAATAATAACACAGATCGTTAACGCCTAACAAAACGCGTAGATCAGTAAATTACTTGCATTTTAATACGTTTAAATGCGAGCAAATTTATAAACAACATGCTCAATACTTAAAAAAATTAGAGGTACAAGAGTTAATAGATAAAGAAAATGTTCAAAAGGCTTACATAGCCGATTTCAAGTCAATATACACACAAACACACAAAAACACACACGCACGCATACATATATATATATATATATAACTACATATATATATATATATATATATATATATATATATATATATATATAACTACATGCATATATATATAGCAATCCAATTATTTATGATATCTATATTATATATATTATGCATTATATTAAATATATTATTACATATTATCCATTAACTATATATATATATAGCAATCCAGTTATTTATTATATATATTATATAACATATATTATCTATTATATGTGTATTACATATATATTATCTATTAACTATATATATATAGTTATCAAATTATTTATTACATATATATTATATATATACTATGCATTGTATACATTATTACATATTATCAATTACCTATATCTCTCTATATATATGTATAGCAAGCCAGTTATTTATTATATATATATATTATCAATTATACGTATATTATATATATTATTACATACTATCAATTATATATATATATATATATATATATAAAAGATGACTATTAAAAAGTTGACAATACATAACTAGATTTGGATGTAACTTGTATCTATGTATGTATATATGGAAAAGTCCTCTTATTATTATTATTATTATTATTATTTGTTATGTATAAATTTTGTGCATAACTATTATATACATAGTGTTTATTATTATTTTATTTTTTTAATTTTGAAATTTTAAAAGTCCACGTTTTCTATACAATTTCATTATTTTTATTCAGAATATTATTGTGGTGGCAAACCTGCCGACATTGTGTTTATACTCGATGCTTCAGCCAGTATCTGGGGACCGGACTTCAGAAAACAAACCAAATTTGTGGAAGATGTCATATCCATGTTTCAGATCAGTCCCCAAATGACACAGGTCGGCATCGCTACATACTCATCAGATGTTGCCCTAGAATTCCCTTTAGGTAAATTCAAAAACAAAGACTCGCTCGTAAGTGCCATCCGAAATATTGTACATATGCCAGGCTATGCGACCAACACAGCACTTGGAATCGAGTACATGCGTTACCAAATGTTTACGCCCGAACAAGGCGCCCGAGATGATGTAGTCCGGGTAGGTATTGTAATGACAGACGGCAAATCGACGAGCATTTTACGGACACTCTATGAAGCGAACCGGGCTCGGCGTATTGCTCATATCAATCTCTTTGCAATTGGCATCGGAGATGGTGTCAACAAGAGAGAACTCCGAGGAATTGCCGGCAACAGGAATTACGCCTTTACTGTTGACAATTACTCTGCTCTGGATTCCATGAAAGAACTTTTGGCAATTGAAACCTGTAAAGGTAAGTAAACAAAACCATTTTATACACAACTCTTCATAGTCAGCATGAGAGACAATAAAAGCTTTTACTGTCATTCTAAACCAATGCTCATGTCGGCAGAGCGTATTTTAAAAATAAGCATGTAATGCTTACAACATTAATAAAGTATCTTCTTCTATGTGTTGTGTCTTTTGGTGATCATGGCTCTCCACAATCTCCTGTCTTTTCTAATAAATTTGGGCTTTTTTGTTATCTCTCCTAAGCCTTGTTCCGCCATCCATTTACTCCAGCTCGCTAGATAGGTTGTGTGTTGTTTTCTTTTGTTCCTCTTGTCTTCAATCTGTCCTGTGAGTATCAAATTTTCCAAGCCCTCTTTCCTCATTATGTGCCCTAGAAATTTCAACTGACTCTTCATTATGTTAAGTATATGTATCCTTTTTTTTTCCATTTTTTTAACTTCGTCGTTGTTCAATCGATGGTATTCTCAGCATTCTTCTGTAGAGCCACATTTCTGTTTCTTCAATTCTCTTTTTCGTCTGTGAGGAGATTGTCCAGCATTCTCTGCCATATAAGAGAATAGATATTTACGTAACAGTTTAGTACATTTTTTTTTCTTTGTTTCTAACTAGTATTTTTTTTCTGTTTCTTAATACTTTGCTTAGATTTTGGAAGGCATTTTTGACTATCGCAATGCGCCTTCGGATTTCGGTGTCATATTTCCTGTCCTCTGTTAGAACATTTCCCAGTAATTTAAATTTTTGTACTGGTTTTATTTTGGTATCTCCAATTTGTAATTTGCATGTTAGGCTGTCCCTTTTGCTCACAACCATGCATTCATGCATTTTCTTGTTATCCTGGTTTAGTCTTTACACATATTTATTCCTTAAGTTTCCGTTACTACACAACATTAGTACCGTGGGGTTAGATAAATCACTTCGTTTAAAACATTATCGATATATATCTTCTTAATTCCTGTTCTCTCGACTTACTAATGTTTTATTGTTTCTCATATTCTCTCACACTCAGTAACTCCCTACGTCTTATTGGATTTATTACCTTGTTTTTTGGGAGAGAGGAGAAATGATTAAAACAATATTATTCTATTCTTAATTTTCTTGTTATATATTGTCTTGGGTGTTCATTATGTTTTTTATAGGATAAATGAAAATGAAGAAAGAGCCATATTAAAAAATAAATTATAATTTTCAAAAATTCAAGCATGCAAAAACAAGTTAACAAATAAAACTGCTTGTAAGTCACACTAATATTACGATTAAAACCAGAAACTCTGAGTTAGTTGACAGACGTATCCAGAAAGCTAATTCACTAATCATGAAAACACTGTGGGATGTTCAAACACCCCCGGTGCGAATTGACACTTAATAGAAACGCTAGAATATTTCTTTTCAAAACTTTAAATTCACACTGTAACTGCATAAAGCTGTCTTAACAATAAATCTTCAATAATATAACGATGCCTACATTTGTTCATATCTAGGAATAACAGATAGAATATATTTCACGATGAAGAAATATATAACTTTATTGAATGAAATGATCCATTTATAGCAGTCGATGTGCAAATAAAAGAAACTAAATCAGGCTTTAGAGGTCATTTTTTCTAGAACGTATTGTTATTTAAGTGTGGATTGCAAATTTAATTATATAACAAATTGTTTTAGATAAAGAAAAAACATTAACTTGTATCAGTTTTTTTCATCTTTGTTGTTTTCTTGACACAACATTTCGGTTAATTTATGCTTCGACCTTCCACTTGTATTTATCACATTCGACCATTTTCAGGTAATATTCCACGAAACCCTTTACTTAATTTAAGGAGCCGTATGCTGTTCTCATTCTGATACTTTTCAACTAGTTTTAAATTAAATTACAAAAACAAGATTTTGCGAAATAGAATTCTTTTTCTGATGATGTCGATCCATCGGCGAAACATGTCAAAATTGAAGTTTTCCAAACTAGAATTTTTTGCAACATGCAAAATTATTATTTGAAAGTATTTATTTAAAGTTATCGCTAACATTTTTATCGAGATTTACAAACTCTACGTTTCATTCAAAACCAATCGATGAAACTTGAATAAGCTGATTTGTTTAGAAAAATACTTTGCCAAAACCCTACTTCGCAGCTCTTACACATTCGAGTAAAACCAACTGTACTTCGTACCCCACCTTATCTACTTGCACTTCTCCCCAAAATTTGGTTTTGATCGGTCATTGTACGGCTACTTTAGAGGGTTTGACGGACGGTCGAACAGAAATCACAGAATTTTATATATAGATTATCTTACGCATTTACTATTCAGTCGGATTTTCATTCAACTTCCGTCAAGTATATTGTTCACTCTTTGCTATATTTATAGAGAAACAGTGCTCAATATCGGAGATAGAGCGTTTATAAATATAGACAATGTGCACATACGAATCAATACTGCATGGTGAGTGTCAGTGTCACGCCTCAATTAATAACTTCATTGATTGATTTCTATATTCATACGCTAATAAAAATTTGGAAATATTTAAATGTCGGCAGTAATACACATAAAAACAAGATATAAGTAACCAAGAGGTTTGTAAATATTTGACAGAAGAATATTTAAAAATTATGATCACTGCCACTTCCTAGCGGCTTAGCCCCTTCACCGGCGTAGATGTGTATATACGTTTTTACCGAAAGTGTCTTTTCCAGAGAGGGACAAACAAACACGTCCAAAACATAAGGTTCAAAAACAAGCTACAGACGTGTTTATACGTCGATCTTGATTCTTTTTATGCCCTTCTGAGCTTGAAACGAGTCCAATTATCAACTCATGCATTTGGTAGAGGTGTTATCCACTGCTCGAGTATTCCAAGATGACTCAGTTTCTTAGTCTTCCCAAGCAAACAAAAAGAATTCGTCTGGAAATGAAACGTTTTCCCAAAATAATTGGCACGGAAGGGGTTAATAGACATAATTTTGTGAACATTTTCATTGGGTTAAATACACGGCGGTGAACGAATTAAACCTCAAAACGGACACTCAGTTAGTCCGTAATGTTATATTATAACAGATTAGGCATTTTTAATAATCATCATCCCCATCATCATCATCATCAGTTTCCTGATCATATGTGGTCGTAGAGTCACTGTTCAGTTTAGCACTTGACCACTTCCCTCCACATATCTGGGTTTCAAAGCCAGAGAGGTATTCATTTATGCCTAAACCTGGCGGAACCCATCTCTCTCCGGTAAACCCACAGCCGATGTCCTCCAACATGAATTCCTCTATTTGTCACAGACACATGGCCATTGATTCCACCGGAGGAACCTTCCACCGTTGACTTCAGTCGAGGAAGTCTTCTCTCCATGTCATCAGCACACTGGCTGAGTCTATTCTCATTGTGCTAGATGGTCGTTTTTAATATCATAAATATTCTTCCTTGCGTCAGAAGAGAACAAAAATCACTTCTTTTTTTTCTAGATTCACAATACTTGAGCCTGAAAGGCAAATAAATCGTTTATAATGAATATGAAATATTTAGTAGCTTTATTTTTTAATTTAATTTTTTTTTTTTTTTTTTTTTTGGCAATATAACTAAAACTTATGTAACTTTCTACATCCAGGCCGACACTTGTATATAGTGTCATGAAAAGATGGACAATTTTTAATCGCTGGTTATTATTTCTGATATTCACTATTTTATATAAAAAGCAGAATATTACAAGAAACACGCGAACTTTGAAAGTTTACTCTTCAACGAAGAAACGCCCATTACACGCATGTGTCCATTCTATACCATTTATAAAAGAACCGGATATATATGTATGTGTGTGTCTCATATGCATATATATATATATATATCTATCTATCTATCTATCTATCTATATATATATATATATATATATATATATATATATACACACACACGTGTGTGTGTGTGTGTGTGTGTTTGTGTGTGTGTGTGTGTGTGTGTGTGTGTGTGTGTGTGTGTGTGTGTGTGTGTGTGTGTGTGTACACAAACCGGAAACACATGCATATATGTATGTGAATGGTTATTCACTAGATTTTATGGGACGTAAGTGAGGGAGTTCCCAATATAAATATATACGCTTATGTATACAAGTAGTACGTGTGTGTATGTGTTCGCTAGTTTTTGATTGGATATTTGACATGTATTATTTTATTAATATTATTATTATGCATTTGGTGTGCACCCGGCTGAAGTTTTTCAGGTGTTAATGTCAGAATTCGCCTTTTATGTTATTTATAATTTGAGTTTGGAAAAAAAATATATAAAAAATAAAAGAATTTCCATCCGGTTTTTGCATGAATAAAGAAATTAAATAAAAACATTTTGTCCGCCATTTCTTTAAGTGTCTTATTATTATTATCATTATTATTATTATTATTATTATTATTATTATTAATACTACTTGTTGAATATTTTAATGGTAGTTTAACGCCCAGCGTTTTACCTTCTTAAAAAGGAAACGTGGAAATGAAATCCACCTATGCACCTGGCTAGAATTAACCGGAAAATCTTTTTATTTCTTCCAATTTATATTCATAACTGGAATGCATTGTGGATTTTACTAGTATTCAATGTATTTCATACTGGAATGTGAAATGCTATTAACGCTTTATAGGTATTTTTTCTATCAACATGCTCTTATATCCGGAATGAAACGGTATGTAGGAAAACTCAATTCAAAGTTTATTTGTTTTTAGAACAACATTGAAAGTAGAAGAGGGTGGAATAAACAAACAGTTTGGAAAATAAAATAAACAAGACGTTTAAAATAATATTTGATAGGTTTGAAAAAAAAATCAAAATTTAAATAATTGGGTAGAACCGTCTATTCTGGACGCGAGAGTATTTGATGACAACAATAAAGATAAGGATACTCGTCCGATTGATTTTTATTTGCAGTTTCTCTGGTTCACACACAATTATATTTTAGTTTATTTTTATACAAGCAATTTAGCATAATATTACAGTATTTTCCAACACCTAAAGAAATATTTTTCCTAAAATGGACCTTGAAAAATTAACTTGCGTCTTCGAGGCTAGATGTTACATTGCATTTTGGTCATTGGTTCCTGGAAGCCAGTGCATCATCAAAGCCAAGAAAGAAAAAGTCTTCTTGGAAACAGCGTGTCATGATCAATTTGTCTCTGTTAATAATTTAATCCTCTTTTCTGGTTGATATTTACTAAGTATAACTTAGTGTGACACAAAGACAAATAGAAGATTGTACTGAGCCAGTCTTCTAAATGAGAAGACATGTCTGCTTTGAAAAAAAAATAATTCAAATTCCTGACTTTACCCTGAACTCGAACCCTGACACCACTGGTATCGATTGAAAATAAACAACCATCTCACTCATCAAGCAAGCCTAAACTCTACGATATTTGAACCGTAAACACGTGGATAAAGTTTCAAACTATTTTTTCTATTGGTTGTCACTATATTTAGAGTTTTTGGTATACTGATAAACTACATCCGGTAGCAAGGCCTTAGATAGGGAGATTGGAGATTTTGAGGAACCTGAAAGCATCTCTTAACTGCCGTTGTTGCAAGGTCCACCCTGACCCGAGGTGGTAGCACCTGTTATGGTACCAGCTATGGGCAAATAGTGACACCCCCTCAAACAAAAACAAAACACTGTGAAAGTATAAAAATATATTTTTATAGTTAAATTACTAACAATGCATATTTATAGCAAAGTGACCAGCAATACATTTTAAAGTAAAATAACTAGCAATACTTTTTATCTGTAGTTGAAGGCATGCAATTGCGTTCAAAATATATTTAGTTGAAGCCATAAAATTGTATTCAAAATATTTAGATTTCGGCATTAAATAACACATAGAAGTTGATATGTCGCTAAACAAAATCAACCAAACCAAATCATTGCACTTAGAATTAAGCTCCCCTCAACCACGACGACTTTAAATCCTATTTTTAAAATCATCAGTAGAATAAAATTTAATACGATGAACTGAAAAAATAAAATCGAGATCAAACGAACGTATTTGCTAGAACGATAGACATTAAGAAAATACAGATATAAGTATTGGATGCTAATGTTAATTCCTATAATTAAGCGCCAAGTACCATCTTAAAATTACATTATACAGATATATAAAATATTATTGCTTAACAATAACGTATTCATTGTGCACAAAAAACTGGTCTTGCCAGTCAATGACTGTAAATTTAACGTCACTTGATGCTCTAAAAATGCTGACAGACTTGGCAAAACTGAAGTGATAAAAAACAATAATAACAAAAAATATCTTTTGAAGGGAGAGGTTGAATGATTTTATGCTAATAATTCAAATAGCAGTTCAAATAAACCAAATATAACGATGACTTGATTTTTTTGTGCCTCCTCTGCCCTCAGCAAGGTCATCGAAAGCTAGAGAAGAAAACCCGGTTGAACAACTCATTCATACTCTTCATGTCAGACAGCAAATTTAGTGCATTTAGCATAGACCAATATTTTGGGTACTGATCTTGCACGCCATTCATAATAAGTACGATATTTGATCTTACGCTGATCTTGTGTCCCTCCAGAACAGCAACAGCATTTTCATAAGTCCTATGGCCACACCCGGCCATAGGGCCGCTGTACAGCTCAGCACCTGACTGGTTTCGCCACATATCTGCGTTGAAAGCCAGGAAAGCATTCATTGATGCATAACGTGGATAATAAGTAAACCTGACGTAGTCTATTCTCTTGCTGATCAAACGACAGTCGATGTCCTCCTTCTTCATGACTCTCCTTTGTCACGAACACGTGGCCGTTGCTTCCATCGGAGGAACCGCCCGCCTTGGCCGTTGACAGTCCAGGAAGCCCTTCACCCAGCGATGCCTTATCTTCAGGCACTGGCAGAATACATAGCTATGAAGCCTCGATGACCCTTTGACAGGTTCTTTTTAAAATTTTGCTGGGTGCCTAGCCATCCTTTTCACTAGAAAAAAACCTGTATAGGGAACCTGTTTAATCACCGTTGACAAGACCATGCCGCAGGTAATACTGGGTTACACTGTGCCAGTAGCAGTTGCAGAGTGACCTAGCATAAGAACAGCTGATAGTCACAAAATCTGACCTAGTCTGACACAAGATCACAAAAGTAAGTGCCACCAGAGGAGTTTTTTGAATGGATAAAAGTTTTTTTAAAACTGCCAAACTGATCAATAAAAGAAAAGGAATTCCGTTTGCTAGCCCAGCACTAACGGAAATATATAAATAGGCTAATATATATATATATATATATATATATATATATATATAATCACTTCACCGCAAGTAGGGCGATAAGACAACTAAGACAGAAGGGTCTACTAGAAGTGAAATAGACGGAAAAGACTTTAGAAAAAACTAGGAATTCAATCATAAACAGGAAAACAGGAATAAACCTCTATGAGGTAACATATCCTTCTTCAGACTGGTTTTACAATACAAAGTTTTTCTTCTAGACTGGTTTTCAGTCTCAAAACAAGAGACCAGTCAACTGTACTACTTTACATGTAACTAGTAGCCGGATTCATTCCTTTCTCAAAAGTATTTGTGCGGAAGTGAACGCAACGAACTCGACCGGAATTCGAACACGGTCCGCCGATTTCTGGTTCCGAGTCGCTAACCATGATACTACACTACTTATATAGTAAGTTATCTAATATCACTATCTAAAATTGTATCTTAAGTGCGATCCTCAATGGTTGTTCTCTACCTATAGTATTGTGCCACATCTAAGCTTATTAAATAGGATTTTGTAATTTTCAGTACCCGAACAATCCATCTCGTATTGTTTCATCATGATCGATCAAATCCTGACTTTTCTCCAGTGACGATAATCGGTTCAACCCTCAATTAGGCACAATGCTTTCAACGTCTACTGGATCTCGTGTTCAGTTGACCCCAAGTGGAACTTTTTTAGACATTCCTTTGCTAAAGAGGCTGGAGATACAGTCGACACATTATATCAGCCCAGGTAGTATCTGACTACTTCTGCCATGCTTTATCTTCACCTAAATTGAGTACTGCTTCCATATAAGAGTTGGAGCTTCATTTTCTTGTCTTGATAGAGTCTAAATTCGTTTATGCCTCTTGTAGAGGGAAAACGTTTTCTCCACTCTTTTCCACCGACGCAAAGTCGCAAGCCTATCTATCTATATTTCCACGACAGGTGTTCAGATGAGCGCTCCATTCTTTAGTTCCACCGGTTCAAACATTTACAGCTGAGACATTCTATGCTACTTCCACGGAGTCGAATCACTCTTGTTTCCTTTGTTTTCCAAAAGGTAAAGAGAAATTTTCACTGACAACATTTTTGTCAAGAACTGCTACTTTTTGGAATAGACTCTCGCGTGGATACTTCCAAGAACAATATAATCTTAATTTCTTCGAGTCAAAGGTCAATCGTTACCTTTCCTCCTTATCTTCATAATCTTCAATTAATACCCCCATCCATCCATGCCACACACATTATTCTTCCTATCCGTCTTAACAGTAATCTCCGGCTTTGAATGGCCCTCAAAGCTTCTGTTCGGAGAACTCTATTATAAAAAATATCTCATTGAATTGTTCTCACGTGATAAGTCTATTGTTAGAAAAATCCATAATACAGACGGTCTACAAATCTACATTAAACAAAATAAGGTGCCTGTTGTAGGTCATCAGATAAAGAAGTTGGTCCTTGAATATCCAAGCCACTTAGTTTCGAGTGCATTATACGTTGGGGTGACTTTTCAGGAAATTTTCCTACCCCAAGAGTTTATTAAAACAACACAGTTTATTAATTTCACATTTTTGTCTATGTAAATGATTTTCCTGTTGTCTATTGCGTACTGTGAAATATCCCTAACCCCTCCTCTTTATCTAGGCACCTAAAGCTAACTAAATTAGGTCAATTTTACTTAAAAATAACTTCTGAAGACAATATAAACAATCTGCAATAAATTATGTATTTTCTGAATATTTACTCTACGGTCAAATCGTGCTAAAAACACCGGTTTTTTGTTCAAACAATGTCGATGCTGGTCAATACTTAGATGAGGGACCGCTTGAGAACACCGGTTACACTATCCTACAACCCAAAATATGTTTCGGCTTTAAATAACCAACAAAGGGTTGATAAGCCATAAAATACAAAACAATTGAACACTTATTATCGACTCTTTCAGTTATCAAAATCCCATTAAAATATTTAAACGGCTCCACATGATTGACTGAAAACTAAACTTTTAACATTATTTACAGTATTCGGACTATTGTCCTCATCTTTGTCGCCATATTTATCACAATAGTCCGAATACTGTAAATAATGTGCATAATACCTCATCTCAGAAATATAGACAAACTTTTAACTTTGGAAATGTCTCCTCTACATGAACTTTGTATTATTCTATTTTAGTCCGTCAACAAAAGTAGGTACAGCTCCAGAGCACACTTAACATGTATCAGTAACTGGAGGATAACCGGTTATAACACAGCTATTAACAATACAAACAAGTTTGAATGTGGATATTATTGTCTGTTTACAAGAAAAATGACTGAGAAAGAAAAAGTGCGCGTATGTAACTGAGTGAAACTTTTGTTAGACTGTCTTTTCAAGAAAAGACGCATAATTCTTTTTATTTTTTATAAGTTTGGTTGGATCCGACATGTAAACCTTAGACAATTCTTTCACATTCCGTACCTATGACAATAATTTCATTGTTGTAATTATAAAAGCTTATATGACGCAAGGATATTAATAGGATCGCTGGACTAAGTTGTACACACGATTAAAATGACGTCGTTTCTTTCAAGCAATAAACTAATATTTTCTCTATTTACCAACCTCTCCACAAGGCAAGATGTGGCACAAAGTCAGTTTTTAACGTAAGGCGTTCCGAGTCCGTAAGCTTGGACAAAAACTGCCCGTACAACTCGTTTACACGGGGTCGAGTTTATCTACCTCCCCAAACGAGACTCTGCCCTTCGGCATAGCCTAGTCTGGGTTCCTCTCCGCCCGGAGGCAGCGTCTTCGACAAGAGAGGAAGAGGAAGAGAAAGTCGCCTCTTCGTCCTAATAAGCTAATGTTTTATCTTATAGAATTTAATTTTCATTTATATGAATATCTAAGCTAATATTAATGATCCTTTCGTAATAACATCGTCATCTCTTGCTTTTATCACGAAATTTCGGCTCCTGTTTTCTGCCACTTTCTTCGGCTGTAGACTGCATCTAGTAACTTTAAAGAAAGCGTTTGCTTTTGGTCCAGATGCGGTATGTATAATGGGGTTATTAATTTGTAATAGAGATCCTGCATCCCCTCCCGAGGCCAATGTACTGATGATGAAGATGAGGGTGGCTATGCTGATAACATAGGTATTCATAGAATAAGAATGATCTAGAACAAAAAAATCAACACCCTCTACCAAGCATTCCAAGAAATAGTACAAGATAAACATTTCGAAAAACAGAAATTAGTATAGGGAATTGGCATGAAAGCAGTAATGGCACATACCCATCAATAAAAAAACCAGTGGAATTAGTAAATACTAAATTAGTAAATACTATACCTCGGTATGGGTTGGTTACAGCAAATTTAGTATAGGAGATGAGGAAATTGAACAAAGAATAGGCTGTGCCAGAGATAGTTTTGCCAAACAACACTAGTTGCTGCATAATCAAAACATTAATCTAAAAACGCGAGTCATGTTCTTAAATAGCCTTATCAGGTCGAGACTTTCATGTCGCCAAAATCGTTCAGAAAAATCTAAACTGTCAGTTGTATACAACTCCTTTCTCAGATCAATGGTTAAAATGGCTTTGAGTGAATGAAACGTGTAAGTATTAGTGAGGACCATCCTTTTTCTGGATAGTGTGGACTAACGCTACAGAATCACAAAGAACGGTATCAAATAACAAAAACAGCTAAAATGCTTATCATATCTAACGCGAAGAGAAAATAGTGATATAATCAAGAACAGGTTGACGTTTCATACTACTTCAAACAAAAGGTTAGAAAAGAAGTCTTCATCAATACTGGAAAAAAACGATAACATAGAAACCTATTTTCCTGAAAAACTGTTTTAAGACAAAAAAATTTATAAATTTCAACCGACAACAAAACTGACTGCGCCGTCAATGAATGCCAAATGTTTCCTTGTAAGGAAACGACTAAGCATTACTATTACTACTTTGTAGGAGTAGAGTTAGTAATCTTAAATTGTTATAAATCTTATATGAAGTATTTTTACTATTACCGAGGGCAATATATTCTTATTCTGCTTTTATGTGCCGTATCCCTTCAGGAGGTAGACTATCATGGCTCACCACTTCCTCCTATCCCTTGTAGCTGTCAATAAGTTCTGTCCCTTTGCTACTTCCCCCAGGCCCTGTTCTGTCATCCATTTGCTTTAGCCCGCTAGATATGTCATGCGTTGCTTTCCCTTGTCTCTCTTTCCCTTCTTTCCTTTTATGTACCATGTCCCTTCAGGACGTGGGTGATCATGGCTCTCCACTTCTTCCTATCCCTTGTAGCTCTCAATAAGTTTTGTCCCTTTGATACTTCCCCAGGCCCTGTTCTGTCATCCATTTGCTTAAGCCCGCTAGATATGTCATGCATTGCTTTCCTTTGTTTCTCTTTCCCTTCTTTCCTTTTATGTACCATGTCCCTTCAGGACGTAAGCGATCATGGCTCTCCACTTCCTCCTATCCCTTGTAGCTCTCAATAAGTTTTGTTCCTTTGCTACTTCCCCAGGCCCTGTTCTGTCATCCATTTGCTTAACCCCGCTAGATATGTCATGCATTGCTTTCCTTTGTTTCTCTTTCCCTTCTTTCCTTTTATCTACCATGTCCCTTCAGGACGTAGGCGATCATGACTCTCCACTTCCGCCAATCCCTTGTAGCTCTCAATAAGTTTTGTTCCTTTGCTACTTCCCCAGGCCCTGTTCTGTCATCCATTTGCTTAACCCCGCTAGATATGTCATGCATTGCTTTCCTTTTGTTTCTCTTTCCTTCTTTCCTTTTTATCTACCATGTCCCTTCAGGACGTAGGCGATCATGGCTCTCCACTTCCTCCAATCCCTTGTAGCTCTCAATAAGTTTTGTTCCTTTGCTACTTCCCCAGGCCCTGTTCTGTCATCCATTTGCTTAACCCCGCTAGATATGTCATGCATTGCTTTCCTTTGTTTCTCTTTCCCTTCTTTCCTTTTATGTACCATGTCCCTTAAGGATGTAAGCGATCATGGCTCTCCACGTTCTCCAATCACTTGTAGCTCTCAATAAGTTTTGTTCCTTTGCTACTTCCCCCAGGCCCTGTTCTGTCATCCATTTGCTTTAGCCCGCTAGATATGTCATGCGTTGCTTTCCCTTGTCTCTCTTTCCCTTCTTTCCTTTTATGTACCATGTCCCTTCAGGACGTGGGTTATCATGGCTCTCCACTTCTTCCTATCCCTTGTAGCTCTCAATAAGTTTTGTCCCTTTGCTACTTCCCCAGGCCCTGTTCTGTCATCCATTTGCTTAACCCCGCTAGATATGTCATGCATTGCTTTCCTTTGTTTCTCTTTCCCTTTCTTTCCTTCAGGACGTAAGCGATTTTATCCTACCATGTCCCTTCAGGATCCATTTGCTTAAGGCTAGATATGTCATGACTCTCCCTTCTTTCCCTACCAATCCCTTCAGGACGTAGGCGATCATGCTCTCCAATCCCTTAAGTTTTGTTTTGTTTGCTACTTCCCCAGGGCCTGTTCTGTCATCCATTTGCTTAACCCCGCTAGATATGTCATGCATTGCTTTCCTTTGTTTCTCTTTCCCTTCTTTCCATTTATGTACCATGTCCCTTAAGGATGTAAGCGATCATGGCTCTCCACGTTCTACAATCACTTGTAGCTCTCAATAAGTTTTGTTCCTTTGCTACTTCCCCAGGGCCTGTTCTGTCATCCATTTGCTTAACCCCGCTAGATATGTCATGCATTGCTTTCCTTTGTTTCTCTTTCCCTTCTTTCCATTTATGTACCATGTTCCTTCAGGGCGTAGGCGATCATGGCTCTCCACTTCCTCCTATCCCTTGTAGCTCTCAATAAGTTCTGTCCCTTTGCTACTTCCCCAGGCCCTGTTCTGTCATCCATTTGCTTTAGCCCGCTAGATATGTCAGGCATTGCTTTCCTTTGTTTCTCTTTCCCTTCTTTCCTTTTATCTACCATGTCCCTTATGTATTTAAGCGATCATGGCTCTCCACTTTCTCCAATCACTTGTAGCTCTCAATAAGTTTTGTTCCTTTGCTATTTCCCCAGGCCCTGTTCTGTCATCCATTTGCTTAACCCCGCTAGATATGTCATGCATTTCTTTCCTTTGTTTCTCTTTCCCTTCTTTCCTTTTATCTACCATGTCCCTTCAGAACGTAGGCGATCATGGCTCTCCACTTCCTCCAATCCCTTGTAGCTCTCAATAAGTTTTGTTCCTTTGCTACTTCCCCAGGCCCTGTTCTGTCATACATTTGCTTAACCCCGCTAGATATGTCATGCATTGCTTTCCTTTGTTTCTCTTTCCCTTCTTTCCATTTATGTACCATGTCCCTTCAGGATATAGGCGATCATGGCTCTCCACTTTCTCCAATCACTTGTAGCTCTCAATAAGTTTTGTTCCTTTGCTACTTCCCCAGGCCCTGTTCTGTCATACATTTGCTTAAGCCCGCTAGATATGTCATGCATTGCTTTCCTTTGTTTCTCTTTCCCTTCTTTCCTTTTATGTACCATGTCCCTTCAGGACGTAGGCGATCATGGCTCTCCACTTCCTCCTATCCCTTGTAGCTCTCAATGTTCTGTCCCTTTGCTACTTCCACCAGGCACTGTTCTGTCATCCATTTGCTTAACCCCGCTAGATATGTCATGCATTGCTTTCCTTTGTTTCTCTTTCCCTTCTTTCCTTTTATGTACCATGTCCCTTCAGGACGTAGGCGATTATGGCTCTCCACTTCCTCCAATCCCTTGTAGCTCTCAATAAGTGTTCTTCCTTTGCTACTTCCCCAGGCCCTGTTCTGTCATACATTTGCTTAACCCCGCTAGATATGTCATGCATTGCTTTCCTTTGTTTCTCTTTCCCTTCTTTCCTTTTATCTACCATGTCCCTTCAGGATGTAGGCGATCATGGCTCTCCACTTCCTCCAATCCCTTTTAGCTCTCAATAAGTTCTGTCCCTTTGATACTTCCCCCAGGCCCTGTTCTGTCATCCATTTGCTTTAGCCCTCTAGATATGTCATGCATTGCTTGCCTTTGTTTCTCTTTCCCTTCTTTCCTTTTATGTACCATGTCCCTTCAGGATGTAGGCGATCATGGCTCTCCACTTCCTCCAATCCCTTGTAGCTCTCAATAAGTTCTGTCCCTTTGATACTTCCCCCAGGCCCTGTTCTGTCATCCATTTGCTTTAGCCCGCTAGATATGTCATGCATTGCTTTCCTTTGTTTCTCTTTCCCTTCTTTCCTTTTATGTACCATGTCCCTTCAGGATGTAGGCGATCATGGCTCTCCACTTCCTCCAATCCCTTGTAGCTCTCAATAAGTTCTGTCCCTTTGATACTTCCCCCAGGCCCTGTTCTGTCATCCATTTGCTTAACCCCGCTAGATATGTCATGCATTGCTTTCCTTTGTTTCTCTTTCCCTTCTTTCCTTTTATCTACCATGTCCCTTATGTATGTAAGCGATCATGGCTCTCCACTTCCTCCAATCACTTGTAGCTCACAATAAGTTTTGTTCCTTTGCTACTTCCCCAGGCCCTGTTCTGTCATCCATTTGCTTAACCCTGCTAGATATGTCATGCATTGCTTTCCTTTGTTTCTCTTTCCTTTTTTCCTTTTATGTACCATGTCCCTTAAGGACGTAGGCGATCATGGCTCTCCACTTCTTCCTATCCCTTGTAGCTCTCAATAAGTTCTGTTCCTTTGCTACTTCCCCCAGGCCCTGTTCTGTCATCCATTTGCTTTAGCCCGCTAGATATGTCATGCATTGCTTTCCTTTGTTTCTTTTCCCTTCTTTCCTTTTTATGTACCATGTCCCTTCAGGACGTGGGCGATCATGGCTCTCCACTTTCTCCTATTCCTTGTAGCTCTCAATAAGTTCTGTCCCTTTGCTACTTCCCCCAGGCCCTGTTCTGCCATCCATTTGCTTTAGCCCGCTAGATATGTCATGCATTGCTTTCCTTTGTTTCTCTTTCCCTTCTTTCCTTTTATGTACCATGTCCCTTCAGGACGTGGGCGATCATGGCTCTCCACTTTCTCCAATCACTTGTAGCTCTCAATAAGTTTTGTTCCTTAGCTACTTCCCCAGGCCCTGTTCTGTCATCCATCTGCTTAACCCCGCTAGATATGTCACGCGATGCTTTCCTTTGTCTCCTTTTCCCTCTAGATGCCCTGTGAGTATAAGATTTTCCAAGCCCTCCTTTCTCATTACGTGAACCAGAAATTTCAGCTGCTTCTTCCTGATGTTAAGTATTACAATTACCATTGTCACAATTAATATAATAAATAAACTTCGATTAATAAACTTCGAGGTAAAATTTATAACTGCAAATTAATTACATTTTTACCACCAAGTTTTTTTTATTTTTATTTTGCTTAAATTTGATTTTTTGTGAATGTATCTTTTTATAGTAAACAATCATATTTGAAATGTTCGTTGAAATGGACATATGTCTGATATAGAAAAATTTGGTACATTTTAGTAAATGTCATTACTCACAATTTACAAGAGAACTAAAAGTACAAGTGTACTGATTGAACAAAGATATGTCGTTTCACTTGTCGGTGAGTGTTTTGACCTACAGCCACATCATTTCTTTCTTTGGATAAATAGAATCACTTGGAGTAGATTTGTGTAGTTGAACTGGTATTTTTCAATTGACTATCTACAAAGTCACGTATTTTTTATACTTTCCCGGGGAAAACACAAAAAAAAAACGAGGGATTTTTTTTAAATTTAATCAAAGTAAAAAAAAAAAAAATAAAATACATTTTTGAATTTACTCAAATCAAAAGGTAATTTGCTAAAAATTGTCTTTTTACATGCAGTAATCTGTTCTCTTCTCTGTCCTTAAATTTCTCATGAGATTGAAAATTTAATTCTTGGCGACTTTTTCCTGGAACCTGACGTTTATATATTGATTTACTAAGCGTACATTAGATCTGGCACGTCCACAAGCGGTCGTAATTGATCGAGCAAGACAAGCTTGCCAACAACTATTACATCACGTTAAAGTGATTACATGTCTAGTAATAGTATATATATATGTGTGTATATATATATGTGTGTGTGTGTGTATATATATATATATATATATATATACACACACACACACACACACACATATATATATATATATATATATATATATATTACTATTATATATACACACACACACACACACACACACACACACACACACACACACACACACACACACACACACACACACACACACACACACACACACACACACACACACACACACACACACACACAGTGGAATAGTGGATAGCGGCTCGGATAGAGGAACCGGATAGTCGAGTTCGAATTCCAGTCAATTCACTTACGTGCTAATACCCTTGAAAAGATATTAATCCTCTTCTTATATATATATATATATATATATATATGGGAAAAGATATATAAATTAAATATACCAGTATAATGTTAGGAAAAATCAATGAAAGTGGAAATAATTTTCGTGTGACGCGTTTCTTCCTTTAGGACTTCATCAGACTAAAGTAATGTTGACGTTGATAATCATGTGCGCGCGCAGGAAGAAAGGACCCCGAAATTTTAAACTTTTAATTTATTTTTAATATGTGTTTGGGCATGCAGTCTAACCAATTTCATTTATTTTCTTTTTGTTTATGTTTTTATCATTTTTGTGATTAAATATGCCACATTGTGATAACAGAAGATCTGCTTAGAAAGGTGAAGTGTTATAAGAACACGGACACAAATTTACTGTGTTAATCTAGCGATTAAAGCACTTTCTATATACTTTCGTCTTAGTAAATTGTTTTCTACTTTAATTAAGATAGCATTATTTGTAAATCAAAATTATGGTCAGTCACATTACGGCGTGCAACTAAAGCACTGAGTGTTTTGTTTTGCGAAATATCTACAACTACAGCATATATCACATCTACCGGGGCACCTTGAGGCGGTGTAATGGTTAGCAAGCTTGTCTCACTAGAACAATTGAGCAATACATTTTGGAGAAAAAGTTACCAAAACTCACAAGACAAAAAAAATTTCGGCATTAAATGACCCATAAGGAGTTGATGTGCCATTAAACAAACCAAAACAATCCTTTTGTTAATCTTTTTTTCTCTTAGTTTTTTTTCTTTTTTATCCCTTATTTTTAGCTCTTTATTATTATTGTTATTATTATTTTCTTCTTCTTCTTCTTTTCCTTTTCTGGTTCTAATTAACGATAGGCAGCTGCATTTTGTCCAGTGATATGATGGAATTGAAGGAAAAAAGATCACAATTCAAAGCTGTTGAGTCAGAAAAGTCTTATCTCAAATTAAAAGTCGACTGAAATGAGTAATACTTGATGGTTTTCCAAAGAAGAAAACAAAGACACTTTTGACTCCCACTGTCGCATTCCTGAGGAAAGACTTTTTTTTCTAAATCTCTGTGCGTTTTTTGTGCGTATCTACGAGATTGAGACCCTGTTTCCGTGTGAATAAGTATATATGCCTCGATGTGTGTGTGCGCAGACATGGTATCCATATACTCAGCATATATTATTCCTTGACTATGCGTCTGTATATGTATGTGAGTCTCTGGATCAGTGTGTACGTATGTTAGTTTTTAATGTGTGAGCGTACATATATAAGAAAATGCAAATGCGTGAGTATTTGTATATAAAATAGAATATATGAATGCGTATATGTATGACTAAAGATACGTTGTACCTTTTACACAAATATACTCAATAGCAACAGCGTCGGCAAATTCAATAGGCCTTAATATAAGTTTTATGTTTATTTTGCTTTCTTGAGAAGGAGATTCGGATTTAATAAACTTGTCAACTTGCAGTATAAGCAAATTCTAACCTCTCTAAATAAGAATGGTACACTTATATCATACTTATGATCGGAAGATGCGGTGCGGCAAAACTGTTATCGGTACAAAAAAATGGAATCTGCGAATCGGGTTCAAATTTCGGCTAAAATAATTTATGTCTCCTTTGTGTTAAGATTATGTCCGCTAATATTAAATCCTGGTAGATTTTATAATTCTTGTCGGATTGTTTCGCGATATAAGCTGAATATATCCAGTTAGAAGACACATCCTTATCTTAATATTTTCTATTTTTGTCTATTCACTGATATCACATTAAATAAAATTACTGTTCTCTGGATTTTGTCAGTAAACTGTTTTAAGTTTATAATTTCTACCTTTTTATTCTATCACTAATAAAAGAGTTTCAACATAGCAAGCGTCAAGTCTACAATATAGGAGACACATTCCAGAAGTTTTGACGCTTTTCCAAGGGAGACATTTATTAATTTCAAAGAAGTACAAAATTCTCATCTCCTTCAAAGTCGAATCCTCTGACTTCAATGCATTTGTTCTAGTGCTCCAGCCATTTCGCGAAGGCCCCATAAGAGGTCATCCAAAGTGACAATGTCCAGGACCCTTGTCACAGCCTCATTCATCTCGTCTTAAACACTACTGCCTCTGAGGTTTTCCTACAACTTGGTGATCAACCAAAATCACAGGGAGCAAGGTCTGGATTTTAGGAAGGGTTGGGGACAGTTTTGATACCCGTCTCAGTCAACACAAAACTTTATTAGATAGCAAGCTTCCAAATTGTCTTCACATCACAACTGCTTTCTGCAAACTAGTAAGCTGTGACTAGCAGTGTTTAGTAGGGTGTGTTCAAAGAGCCGTAACCGCCGTCTTCTTCAATCTGGAATAACAAAAGTTGACAGGTCAGCTTATTAGATATATAGTAATGATATACTAAAATTACAATAATCTAGGACGGTTATAACTTTATAAAATAAAGTCTCAAACTTCTGGAATGCCCTTCATCTATAGCTGAGCATGAGTGCACGTGTGTTTAAGAGTATAAGACATATTCGAAATACAAAAGCTTACAAAACAATGAACTCAAATTCCTAAAAACAAACATTAAATCAAGTAATGTATTTTCCAGTCTACAAGACGCATATTTCACAAGGATATTTACTTAGTCCATCAGACCAGATCTAGTTATCGTAAAAAGATCTGTTGGTAAATGCTACCGTTCCCGCAGATCACAGAATGAAATTAAAAGAAAGTAAAAAGATGGGGAAATATCTAGTCCTTGTGGAAGAACTGATATTTGTGGAATATGAATGTAGCAGTTGGACCCATCATTACTGGTGAGCTTGGAACAGTTCAGAAGAGCGTTACAAATAGATCGGAAGAACCAGAAATCTGAGGAATAAACGAAACTGCCCAAACAGCATTGCTAACATTCAGCTAGAATACAGAGATCAAGTGCTGGGTTATTGAAGATATGTATCGACATTTGTTCTCCAACGATAGTCACTCGGATATTACTAGTGGGAAACCTCAACAAACTTAAATATAACAACAATAATAATAATAATAATAATAATCTTTGAAAACGTCTGAGAAACTGTGTAAATAGAAGGACCTCATGATAAAAATCAGTAGAATGCCGCATCTTGAGACAATAACATTACCTGTTGTTATTGGGCTTTGGAAATGTCATGGGTCCTTACCTATAACGACAGAATGAACTTTTCCTAACACTATGTATACTACGCCTTTCAAGAGAGAGGGACCTGGACGATATCAGAAATACTTTGTAAAAAATTATTACCAGAAATAAATTTTTCAAGGAAAAAAAAACTATTACCAGCAATATATTTTTGAAAAAAAAAATTACCAGCAATACATTTTTTTTTTAATGATATTACTAGCTATACATTTTTGAGGAAAAAAATATTACCAAAAATAGGTTTTTGACAAAGCAAAATATTACCAGGAAAAAAAAGTTGTCGGCATTAAATGACTCATTGAGGTTGATATGCCGTAAAACAAAACAAAACAAAACAAACCATTACCCCACGCCGAAGCCCTTCCGTGCAAATGTATCGCTCTTCTTGTGTGTGTGTGTGTGTGTGTGTGTGTGTGTGTGTGTGTGTGTGTGTGTGTGTGTGTGTGTGTGTGTGTTTTCTTAAACAAGGTTCACCGGCACTTTTACCACTAAGCATCTCCTAGAATCTAAAAAGATTTAAAGTATTTTTTTACTTCCCTTACCCGACCCGGAACGAACAACACAAAGGACTCGTAGGAATAATCGCTATCATTTTGATTTATACTTTGACGTAAAAACTTGGAATTAATTTGTCTTTTAACTGTCAGAACCTGTTTTCTTTCTGCTGTGGCCATCCCTCTGTCACGCGCCACTGGTCTTACCTCAATAAACACCGCAAAGTCATTATTCAACCTGTTGCGTTCCAGACGTACACATGGTTTGCATAAAATGGCAACTTGCGTGCTCTTTTTGATGTCAAATATTCCATCCTTCTGTTGCATAATTCACTGATTACGTCTCTAATGCTTTTCCTCGAATTAGGGAGAAACATGGGAAGACAGAGGAATCAAGTTTATTCCAAGCCGGACGACCTTTTTCTAGACGTTCAGTCTCCCCTTCTGAACCACTTACATTTTGTCAAAACAAGCCTGAATAAATTTAGACGCTTGTCTTAACATAAAACATGACTTTAATTGTCTTGGCCTATATTAACAGCTATTGGTGCCCTAAATGTCTATCTGAATTATTCGAAAATGTCATGGGCGTTCTTTCGGCATCACGTGTTCCATGTTGTGTTTAGACGTTAGCGATGGAGGTTATTCCGTGATCTTTTCCATATAGAAAACACTAAAGCATTTTATTTTAATTGGGTCAAATGCTTGATTGTGATAAGATCAAAAACTTAACTTTCAATATACTCGTAAGAATAAAGATTGAACATAATTGATCATTGACAATTCGGTACATCGATTATTTTTCGTGTCTAATGGCAACAAAAAGAAAGCAAAACTTAATTTCGTTTATTTGTCATAATCAAAGAAAGAAACCCTCAGAAAAAGGAATATTTAACACTTGTCTTCGAATTCTATGATTTTTCGAGAGTAAAACTCGGTAAAACAAAATGGATTGATCTTATCACACACAAACACACCCACTCTCTCTCTCTCTCTCTCTCTATCTCTATCTCTACATATATATATATACGTTGAAACAAGATGTACAGTTTTGCAGTGAGTATTTACATGTTCTAATGTAACACTGCATAATATATATATATATATATATATATATATATATATATATATATATATATATATATATAGATATATATAGATATATATATACTGGAAGAGAGAGTGTTCATGGGCTTTACTTTATCATTCTGTTAAAAACGACGACACAAATAGTTACATGAAGACTCGAAAACACGATATCTGAAAATGAAGAAACCAACAGAGCACAAACGAACAAAAGTCTTTGATAATGAAAGTACTCAAACATTGCAAAATCTATATCTAAATATGTACCGGAAACTAAGAAAATGGTCCGAAATAGAGGAAAATTATTTTTAAAATAAATAAATAAAATCCTTAAACAAAACCTGTATAAATGAAAATCTAATGCCCAAATATACCCCTACATACATGCACATATATATATATATATATATATATATATATATATATATATATATATATATATTCCGGGATTTAAACTGCGCTTAAAATAATTGTTTGGTTATTGTAAAATGATTAATGATATTTATTTACAATGAAAAATTTGTACTCAAAATAGAACAAAAATCTTTCTATTGGCTGTAGAGTACATTTTTTTAATCTACGATACAAAAACAGATAGATAGATAGATAGATAGATAGATAGATAAATAAATAAATGAATAAATAAATAAATAAATAAATGAGTGATATATATATATATATATATATATATATATATATATATATATATAGAGAGAGAGAGAGAGAGAGAGAGAGATTTAATGAACGCGTCCACTTTTACACAGGCAAAATCAGGGTACCTATAAGGAACGTCAAGCAAGGTTTCTTTTCTTCGAATGAGCATATAACCATTATCTAATATCTTAGCGTACCATTTAGTATTTATTATTTGCGCACCATTTTAAGAGGAGACACGGTGGAGTAATGGATAGCGACTCTGGTTCGAATTCTAGTCGAATCCATTATATTCACTTAGTGTTAATACCCTTGGGAAAGGTATGAATCCTCTTCTTCGGATGGAAACTGGTCTACCGCAGAAAGAAATGGAAACCTACTGCGGGAAAAAATCTGCCTCGTCAGTCATCTATCGAAAAATACATGATCGCCTACGCCTATATATATATATATATATATATATATATATATATATATTGATTATGCTAGTATTACATTTTATTGGCCAGATAATTTAATGAAAGAATCTCTGAAGGAAACAATATATTTCTTTATCAATGGTTGCCGGCTATACAATTGCTTTCCACGTGGCGTCTAAACAACTAGACAATAAAAAGTGTGTATAGGCAAACGTTATCGTTATCGTCGAGGTCATCATCATTGTGAGTTTCATATATAATAGTGTCAAGCAGAAATAATATTATTTAGAGTGAAAAAATATCCGAAACATATTTAAAAATGTATTATTATTGTTGTTGTTTCCCCAGTCAGATTATAACCAACTTCCAGGGCATTCTTTTGATTTCTTTTTTTTCTTTTTTTTTTTACTTTTTTTTTTTTTTGTCTCTAACCACCTCTCATCTTGTTTATTGCCTCTTTCTTCTCCTTTGTCGAAGTCATTTTTTCTCTCTGCTGCAACCAGCGTCACTAATTTAATAACGTCATTAACTATTCACTTCCCTGCTTCTGTTATTGTTTTACCACAAACTTTTCATGAAGTCAAACTTCTTCATCTACAAAGATGGATCAATAAGTAAGTAGCCTGACACATACTTATAGAACGAATCTTGACCTGAAACTCTCACTGTATAATGTTTGATATTTATGATTATTATTTACCGCTGAATTAATGGCATTGTCAAGGAAGGAAATTTTGTTGAAAAATATTTTTGCACAAACTAAATATTTATTATTATTATTATTATTATTATTACTATTATTATTAAGCTGAAAACTTATTAATATACTTACGTACTCCTAAGATTGTCGCTTGACCTTCATTTAGAGGAATCAAGAATTATCAAATTTTATTTCAATATAAAACCAATAGTAAGTTTTATTTGTAACCGCTTCTAATGTCTAAGTATGCAATGTAGACGTTTTCTCACGTTTTATAATCATACATATTAAATGACGTACAAATAAACAGATACGCACAAAAATACAAATACACTTTTATATGAGAGAATAATATTTACATATATAGGAAGTGCTAGCCAAACATCTCGCCTGATATAACGTAGTACAGACTTTACCTTTAACTTTTATGAACATTATCTTTTGTTAGATCAATATAATGGCTGGCCTACTCGTTTCCGAGTATGTCCGTCTGCCAGAGTCACTAGCTAATCCCTGTTGTAAACACCTGCTCAGGCACATTTGTGTTTCTTCAATATACACTTAACCAACCTGTTGCATGTACTGCGATAATGCTAGGCGGACCTTAGTTACAGTTTCTGGATGAGCACACAATGCGGGTGATCAGTAATTGAACAAGGCCGGTGCACTCAAACCATCCGTAACGATGACTTGTGACTCTCGTGATTCCGCAACCCTCAGTCACGATGACTTGTGACTTCGTGCTACCATCTACGACTTCCGAGCAGTTTCAACTACCCAATTTCAATCACAAAGATTGAATGAATCCCAGATATGGTTTTCAAGCACTTCTCAACAGTGCAACATGCTGGGTTCGTCTCCCTAAGTCATCTCATTGACAAACCAACCCTGCTGAGATAAAAACCAGGATCTCAAGGAGGTTCGCTAACGTATGTACTTGTGAGTTCTGTGTATGTAAATGTTAGATAATTGCAAACATTACATGCAATTTCTAAAGAATTAAAGGATTTATTTTTAATTCGGCATTTTTATTACTTCAAACGTTATTTCTTTTAGTGGAAACACGTGTTTAAAATAGACGTCCCGTTTTTTTTAAAACAATGTACATGACGTCTACCAGCCTGCGCACTCGAGAAAGCTTAATAAAGAAAATGTAATCTCCGGCAGGGTTCGAACCTGCGTCCCACTTTAGGAGAAACCACCGGAACGCAAATCCAGACCTTGCTGGGGAGCATATTTTCTCGAACGTGCAGGTCGATAGAGCAATACATACTGCTTAAAATAGAAATGAAAACGGGGCATCTATTTAAAACACAGGTATCCACTAAAAATAACGTTTGGAGTAATAAAAACATTATGTGCATAAGATAAATTAAAACGTTGATAATCAGTATTATGCTAATAAATCTTATGCGAAATGCCTTAAAAAAGAGATTAACTGCTGTTGACATACACCTTTGCGAAATTGCATTTCAAAAAACCTGTGAAATGTCGGTCGGCCTAACATATATCAACGTACAGTTAGACCTGTTTTGTGTCGTATTTTTATCATATTATGTGCAGGCGGTGTTATTTAGCTTTGTACATCAGAGTATCCGATTCGAAATCAAAATGGCAGCACTCATAAGAAATCGCCGTCAGCGTTTCAGAGTCACTTCCAGTAAATGGTAATTTCTTATTTTCCCAGCGCAGCCAGGAAACAATGCGATAACAAAATGTAGCAGTGAAAGGGTTAATAGCTTAATGAAACAAATAAAATCCGTCTCATTTTCAGTGTTTGTTTTATTAAAGCAAACTAATTGACTGTAATTATCACCTCATCAGTGCAACTCAAGCAAAAGCGGCAACCCTAATAAAACTGGCATTACTGACTCCTGTTACCCTTCAGTTTGGGCGGGGTTATTCCGTTGCTTTCTACAGCAGAGCCACTGGCACCGAATTAATCCCCCCTGTTTGCTTTCTTCATAGAAAATGGAATCAGTTGTTTTTTTTTGTTTTTTTTTTTTTTTTTTTTTCTGGGGCTATTATTCTTATTATTATTCATTTTACATTTATATTAGCCTTCAATTCTGAAAGCCATTTACTCCAATTTATTAATGCAACAGCGATTATCGAATACTGGTCTATCATGTCAGTGGCAAATATGCCTCTCTCTCGGCAACAACATATATATAAAACACCATATATATATATATATATATATATATATATATATATATATACATAGAGAGAGCGAGAAAGAGAGATAAGTGTGAATAAAAACTTAATAACGAGATATTAGCAACTGTATATGTGTGTGATAGCTTGCATACGCAGATAAGCAAATAAATATTTATTTAACTGAAGTCATGATGCAAACAAAACAATGCTCAATGTAGCTAAACAGAGCTATGAAGTATATATATGTCTATTTATTAATATATATATATATGTGTGTGTGTGTGTGATGTGAAATTATATAGAAAAATGGGAAAGAACACGTTAGGTAAATAATCCGAAGTTTTTTAGTATTTTTGTTATTTTTAAAAAACAGTGCTCAAGACAAAAGTTGAGCCTAAATTATAATTAAAATTATTTTTTTTTTAAATATGATTCCTTCGCTACATAAGAGTTATCATGTTTTAAAAACAAGAGCCAAATGTCTGTTTTCATCCTCAAGCGAAATTTTTTGGAAACATTTCGCTTGAATATGAAAAAATAATTATATATATATATATATATATATATATATATATATATATATATTACATAAAAGGTTAAGGGTTAGAGTTGAATCAGACCAGGAAACCGTAGTATTACAAATATAAAAAAAGACTTCGGGTTAGTTTTAAGTCCTTGCGTGTTACACCAATATTCTATGTTGGTAGGACATATCTGCGTTAAAACTCAACATTGGAATTGCTAGCTTTTATCTGGGCTCTAACACTGATTTGCGCCCGTGAAAAATATGCCACTATGTAATTGACCAAGCAAATTCTGAAGATCACATTCAGTCGTGGCATATAAATATAGATATAGACTGAAAATCTTACTGAGGTGTGAAAATGACAATCAACCTGCAGTGCTGATTCCAAGAGGAGAAAACGCGTTGGTAAAGAAAAGTTTTCTTTTTGTCTTTATTCATATTGTCTTTTTACGGATATATTTTATTCATATCTGAGTTTTTACACACACACATAGACACACAGACACATAGACACACACATGCAGATAGGGAAAGAGGGATGGGAAATAGAGAGAGATACGTAAATGTATATGCACATCATTTTACTATGCGTATACGTGTTGCTTAGGCCTTGTCTTGTAGAGTATATTTTGCTCCCTCCAGCTAGAAACAGCTGGAAATAATGCTTCCGGTATTTTTCCGGTGACATTGTTTATTTGTACTTTAACTACCACATCTATAAAAGTAGAGTGTAAGGGTTTTAAAGATTATTTATATAATGAAAAATAATAAGATTAGTTACAATTCAGTGCATTTATTTCTCTTGTCTTTCCTTTTTATTTATCGACTTTATTTACTTTTGTTTAAATTGTTTAATAAAATGTTTCTAAATGTTTCTATTTCTCTTGCATATTTGTATCATACTGTTTGCTAAAAAAGACATTTGCCTTGTGTTACTATTCAATTCTTTTATTCTTTCTTCTTTGCAGCTACGGATCCACCGACCAGAAAGACAACGACACGTAAGAACTTGCTTAATTTTTTTTTTTTTTAATCATTTCTCACCAAGCAAGGAGATAAAGACACTAAGACGCAAGGAGTTACCGAGAATGAAAGAAACCGAGGAAATGTTGTTGAGAAGAGAGGAGAATAAAAGATCAAGATTCAAAGAAAAAGAAGATGACGAATGACGTTGCATTTAAATGCATATATATTGAAGTTGATAGGAAAGCAAGAAGCCGGAAGAGAATTTCACGAGCGAGAAGTGCGAGAGAGAAGAAACTATTAGAATAGAACTTACGGTTACATCTCCCAATTTAAACAGTAAAATGATGAGACCTGGCTGCCAATCTAGTACTGCGTTTAAATTCATGAAGTCGGAGTAGGAAAGAGGAAAGTTCATCGGAACAATTTCCATCAAAATATTTATAGAAAAGCCACAAGGAAATTATATTATGGCGGTGGAAAATGATGCCAGATCAGGACCAATAACATTGCAGATTCTTCTTTGGATTTTATCAAGAATCTCTAGATACAATTATAGGTTCCGGAAGGAAATTAAGTAACCAGATTTAATCATGACACTTTTAATAGATAGATAGATAGATAGATAGATAGATAGATAGATAGATAGATAGATAGATAGATAGATAGATACTTATAGCACAGGAGTAATAAGCACGCCTCAGTAAACCCTCTTTGGTTAATGGTTAACTCTTGTGCCAAGCAAAGATTGCTAAAAGAAATTTTAAAAAGCTATTGCAAATTTAACAGAATCGATAACTGAGATATTTCAAGAACTCCTTATCATCATGTAAAATAATAATTCAAGTATATTTCATAAAAGCAATTTAATTAATTTGATAATTAATTGTAAATTTAATAATATATATAAAATAATAATTAAATAATAATATAATGATAATTAAATTAATAATGAATTGACAATTTAATAATATATATAATAACAATAATATAATAATTAATTTAATAATTGACAGTTTAATAGTATATTTAATAATAATATAATAATAATAATATAATAATATAGTAATAATTGATTTAATTAATTGACAATTTAACATTATATATAATAATAATTATATATAACAATATAATAATTAATCTAATAATTAATCTAATAATTAATTCAGGTATATGTATATATATTGTATTATATATATATATTATCAATTTTATCACGGAAACATTCTTGCATATAAAATTCTGGAATAGTGTAAATAGACGAATGATATGAAGAGAATATAAAAAGTAAGTTGTACTAATATCACTAGTGTGAATGGCATTACTACCTCAAAAATCAGGATTTGATACTTTTATTTGGACTCGAACACTAACTACAGGTTCCGGAAGGAAATTAAATAACCAGCTTTAACCATGATTCTTTTTAATAGACATATATATATATATATATATATATATATATATATATATATATATATATAGATAGATAGATAGATAGATAGATAGATAGATAGATAGATAGATATAAACAGACTGAGATTGATAGATACAGGGTACGATGGGTAAATTCAGGCCATTTTATATTTTTAATTTCGCGCATGTTTATGCGTTGTTTGATTTTGATTTTGTCGACTACACATAGTAGACACAGACAGTGCCCAACTGACCCTACTTTGTCTGTGAGAAAAAAAGCACCATGACGCAATTCACTCCGCCAAAAGTTTGGAAACGGCATGCTGTACAGCTGGGCATTCGCACCGGAAGCTCAAATAGAAACATTTCAGACTGTTTGGGTGTCAATCGGAGGACATTGCAGAGGATTCGGTAAAAGCTGAATGAGTCTACGACAGCTCGGAAAATTCACTCTGAACGTCCTGATAAGAAAAAATGGCCTCAGACTCAACACAGAGGCCTATATTAAGTGCCTTTCGGAGGTAGTGCTGATATTGGTGAGGAGGGTGGCATCTGAAAGACCCTGTGTCTGGCAACAGGACTCTACACCATATCACACAAGCAGGAGAACCCAGTCATGGCTGTCAGACAATTTCTGCGATCACATCACCCTTTACATCTGATCGCCTAACTCCCCAGACTACAACCCCCCTGATTATTGTGTGGGGCACAGATGAGCGAAAGACCAACAAAACTCCTTGTAACACCAAAGATGAACTGAAGGCAAGATAGATAGATAGATAGATAGATAGATAGATAGATAGATAGATAGATAGATAGATAGATAGAACAGCCCAAGATAGATAGATAGATAGATAGATAGATAGATAGATAGATAGATAGATAGATAGATAGATAGATGCTGGTGGTGAAATAGAATTAATAAACTGAAATCGGTTAAGGTTGTTCATGTTCTCTTCACATATATTATCGTAGAAAAGATATGAATGCACTTCAATTTACACTCTCGTTACTGGCATGACATGATAGCTAATGTAAAAGAGAATGAGTGAATGAGAACTCCAATAGCTACCTGATCTGTTCAAGCAATACCAAGAAAAGCTAGTTGACTCCATTGTTAGCCTCGACAGTAACCTACCATTTATTTTCTTTTTTAAATATGAAACATTTTTCTTCTAAATTTGGTGGATTTTGCTTTTATTTTTTATCACTCATTTCTTTTCCAGGGCCAACTACAACGCTACCCACCACCACTACACCAATTCCGACTACAACAACTACTACGACCACAACGACTACACCGACACCAACAACAACTACACCGACAACAACGACTACCACTACGACTACTACTACAATTGCTACTACTACAACTACATTACCACCAACTACTACAACCACTCCCCTACCAACAACAACAAGTATGGACGAAATGGTCACCAGTGGTAAGTACCATATCCTGATAAAGCTAATTTTACTCAGTGTTAACCTAATGAAGCTATTCTGCTCTACGGTGTCTATACCCCTATTCGTTGTTCACCTGCTCTGTCCATGGTATTTTTAGCATTCACTGGTAGAACCATATCATTTCTTCAACATTTACCGCCATATGATATGGCCTGATATGACATAGCAGTTTGGCACTCTTTTCTTTGTTTCTAATGAAAATGTCCTGTTTCTTAATACTTTGCTTAACTTTTGGAAGGCATCTTTCACTATTCCAATGCACCTTCTGGTTTCGCTTTCATATTTTCCATCCTCTGTTAAAACCCTTCCTAGATTTTCGTAATTGAGAGATTTACACACACCCCCAATTCGTAGTTCGTCTTGGACTGTTCTTTTTGTTTAGTCCTTTCTTCTCACTTTCCTTTAAGACTGTGTCTAGGAAGTCATCTAGTTTTTCTTTTGCTTCTTCCATCAACACTGTGTCATCTGCGTACCTTATGTTGTTAAATTTGTGCCCACCAATAATAAATCCTGATAGAACTTCTAGTTCTCTTAGGATTGCCTCACTCTAAAAATTGAATAAATTCTGCAAGGAGACTCATCCTTGCTGTATGCATCTTTCTATTTTGGTGTACTTGCTCAATTCATTTTTTCCATATACCATTCAGCGCTCTTTTTTATGTTTCTAGCAAAAAGTTTCTTTGTCTCTTAATAATTTTCTTAATTTTGATGTACATTCGGATTTCTGCGTCGCATTTTTTATCGTCTGTTACTCAAATCACCCATAAAAGTTCAATTTCTAATTTCTAAATTAAATGTCTTGATTTTGACGTCTCCAATCCGTAGCAAACGCTTCGGCCTGTCTCTTTTGCTGACCACCATTCATTCTGTGTTGATACAGTTTATATTTCATCCTGACTTTTTGATTTCCAATACTAAATTGTCTAATAGTTCTTTTCTTTATGTCTGCCATCACCACAGTGACATTCTTGGATCTTATGTTGTTAACTGTTTGACTTGTTTTAACGGTTTGTCAACCCTTTGTAGGTTATTTAAAGCCAGAAAATATTTTTAGATTGTAAGAATTTTTTTGAGATAATAATGATTTAGTGATACAAGTCTTACTAATTAACCCATACTGGGGAGAGAAGAGGTGGATTCATACCTTTCCCAAAGGTATTTGTGCGTAAGTGAATATAACCAACCCGACTAGAATTGGAACTCGACTCTCCGATTTCCAGTTCCGTGCCGTTATATATTACACCACCTGCACATCCAGCAGCTGGTATTCCCAAGCGGCCACCCATCTATTTACTAACCAGGCTTGACGTTGCTTAACTTCGGTGAACGTATGAGAACCGGTGTTTCAACGTGATATAGCTGTAAGTTAAGTTAATCTTTCATCTTGCTTTCCATAGCTAACTCATCTAAGAGACATTTCAGTTGTCCTTCTGATTCTGTCATTGTTAAGATTATATCTGCCAATGATTAATTATGATGTGTCTTTTAATTCTCTTGGGATTGTTTAGTTGTATAGGTTAAATAAATCCAATGAAAAAAAAACAACGTTTTTAAGATACGGATATTGGTATTAATAAACCTTAAGAATTGGAGTTTCTTTCCTATTTCGCTATGACTTTTCGTTTACTTTACTTAAAATTTACTAGACTTTAAACAATTTCTCACGTGCTATTGAGGATCTTAATTTTTTTTTCTTTTGATTCCCATATAGTGTGTAAGGGAAAAGCTATTGACCTGATGATAGCTGCTGACGCCACTGATCGAGTCAGCAAAGAAAAGTTTAAATTGCAAATGAAATTCATCGAAAAACTCTTCCAGTACTTTGACGTGTCGAACTCAGCAACGCGGGTGGGCTTCCTGAAATTCGGCCGCCGTGTCGAGTCCGTTTTCGACATCAACCAACACAACAATACGCAGGATATCATCGACATCCTGAAACACGAGCGGCAAATCAAAGGCCGCGGACGGATCAACAGGGCCATCAAATACATGCGTACACGTAGCTTCCGACGGTCGCTGCTGAGGTTAGATATGAACACTCCTCACGTCGGACTGGTAATCACAGGAAGCAAATCAGACGATCGGGAACAGACGTTGAAAGAGTCGCTGTTTGCTACCAGGGCAGGCATCACAATGTACGCTGTCGGAATCGGACCGGAAGTGACGACACCTGAACTGGAAAGCATTGTTGACGGTCAGAAGTTTTTTGATCATTATTTCCACATGGATAATTATAACAACACTGCCAAAATCCTTCAAGATCTTGTTCTCAAGATTTGCCGCGGTAAATATACCTTTATTAATTATTTTCTGTTCTATTCGCTTATATAATAGCATAATTATGGGGTTGCTACGAATCCCATGCGGTAGAAACTATTTTAGGTCTTTTATACTGTATAGCTTATTTTTAGGTGTTATATGTTTTATAGTTTATTTTGTATCTTTTATTGTATTATTTTGTATTTCTCTCTCACTCATCTTTCTCTCTCACTCTCACCTTCTCTCTCTTTCTCTCTCTGTCACTGAAAAAAATATATTTTACATAAATTTATCTGAACACAAATTTAAACCCAATATCAGGATCCGGGATTCAACTGGAAGCAGAGTAACAATTATCGATGCGGGAAGTAAAATCATCGCGGAGATGTTTAAATTTCTGCCTTATCTATTACACTCATTTTTTCAAAGGGGAAAGACATGAATCCATTACTTTTCTAAAAACAACTAGCCTAAGAGAATGACTACCCCTGAATTCAAAACTATGGAGAAGACAACATTAAATCACTCAACTATCTTTGCTAAGAAGTCATGGCAGTTCACAGATTAAAAATAAAAAATAATGTGTTCTATGGAGTTTTCCCATATAGTCAGAGATTACGATATTCTAAATATATTTTTCTAATTATCATTGCTGCACTCGGCTTTCTCACGGAGTAGGTCTTTATAACTCCCGATTTCGTAAACATTATACATCAATCCCATATTGTCATAATAAAACCAGTATTTTCACTGCAAGAGAGGTAACTCAGCCACACGGTGTCTCCAATGCAAAGCAAACTGTAATACAGAAAACAGCTACATGCAAAACCGCTTCCATTATTTTTAATCTTTTTTCACAGGTGGATGCAGTTATTATATTTGTGTTTTCTACTAGTATGTTTCTAATGGAATCTGGTAAGTTTGTGTATGTGTTTAAATGGGTTCTAATGGAGCTGTGATCAGATAGGTGTAACACAAGACGTCTGGATAAGTTGGTTGTGTAACCGATAAAATTAATGGAAGCTTTAATAATAAAAAATAAAGAGCCAACTCTTAACAATATTAACTACAAACAAGGCCACAATGTGCTAACCGTATTCGGAAATTAAAACACCCCTACAACACACTAAAACATACATATAATGCACACACTTAATTAAGCTGAAAAATCGATTCATCCTTGATAATGGCTGAAGCTATAGCCGAAAGCGCTCGGAACTATAAAATATTTGGACAGTTTTTACACACTCTTTGTCCAGAAAAGAAAGCTCTTGTCCGAACACAAGAAAAATTAAATAAAAAGCTTAACCGTAGTACCGTGTCCGTCGTTTTTAATGAAACATGCATATATATATATATATATATATATATATATATATATATATATATATATATATATATATATATATATATATATATATATATATATATATATATATATATATATATATAATAACACCTGGCCACTATTATTCGAGTATACTCGTCTATTAGGCGGTTAGCCAATCCCTATTGCAGACGCTCTCTCAGGCACATTTGTATTTGTCCAACACGCATAGAGCCAACCTGTGGCTTATACTGCAACTATGCTGAGCAGACCTTAGCTATAGTTTCTGGGAGAGAGCGTGTTATCTAACGTGATCAACAATCTGAACAAGGCCAGCACACTCAAACCCTCGGTTACGATGACTTGTAACTTCATGCTAGCACAACTATCGACGGCTACCAAGGATTCTCTCTATCCAATTTCATTCACTAGGCTTGGGTCAACCCGTGGTATGGTTTTAAGGCACTTTCCAAAGGTGCTGCTCGGTGGGATCGTCTCCTCTCCAGACCGATAACATCAGGATGTCTACTTCCTGACAAATCAACCGTGGTGAGATTCGAACTTGAATCTCATGGTCAGAAAGCGAACGTTCTAATATATATATATATATATATATATATATATATATATATATATATATATATATATATATATAGTTTCTCGTTCTATATTGAGATAACGATTAGGAGAGGTAACGAAAAGGCAATATTTACTATGAGGCACAAAGGACAGAAAATTGTAGAGGACTATGTTCGCACACGTCCTGAAGGGAATACGGCACATAGAATAACAACAGCAACATATCATGTTCTATATATACCCAATTAAGAAGAAGTCCACCGATTTTGCTGACCTTGGAGGTTGCCGAATACATTGCAGAGCATGTTGAGTAGTAAGGGCATATGTTGACGGGCATTATCCTGCTGGAATAATATTACATAAATAGCAATAGACATTCAATATTCTGAACATACATGGCGCTGTCACACATTTCCTCCTCAAAAACAAATTTTGCTTAATGACATACATATTCAGACCACACACATGCACAAGCAGGCATTCGTTGTAATCAGAGAATTCCAATTTAATTATGTTTGCTTAATCTCATTCCACAGTTTTAGGTGTGGAACTTTGAAATAATTTTTTCCCTGTTATGTAATAAAATAACCGAATGATCAATAAAACAATATCTCTAAGGTGACCAATTTTAGACACTTCCTATTTGAACCTGTTTGCTGCTTGACAATTAACCAACATGATCGTCTACCTGTCTTCGACAAAAATAGTCATTGCCCAACCCCCACAAAATCTATTAATTTAGTACCATTAAAAGCCTTGGCAGGTAACCAGTCTATAAGAAGAAAAACTGAAACCTAGAACCGTGAAAAAGATAAAGATAAACTATTCCACAGTTCTCCCCAAGAAAGCATGGCAATTCGCAGATAATAATGAAACGGAATATCTAGAAACCTACTATTACTACATGATTGCCTATATATATATATATATATATATATATATATATATATATATATATATATATATATATATATATATATCGCTTATGTCATATAGATATGCTTCTAGATTACTTATCGGACATCTCTACTATCTACCTATGCCCATTTGGCATTATCAATCTAGCGAACAGATTAATAAGAACCGTGGTTCAACACCGAGCGATTTATCATGTATATATATATATATATATATATATATAGAGAGAGAGAGAGAGAGAGAGAGAGAGAGAGATGCCACAATTTATTACACGAAGTGTGTTATTATATGACGTCTTCCACGAGTAAAGTTGATTATTAAACGTAAAAAAATAAATATGGCATACTGTAATTCCCAATGTATAATACGCATTTTTTCTAAAAGATAATAAGCAAAATTAGGAGTACGTATTATGCACAGCTAAAAAAAAATCTTTAAAAAATTGCCGTTTCATAGGTCGATTTCAGTTGCAAAATGACTACTCACCACAAACGTACGACATTTTGATACTAACATTCGGCGATTGCAACCCCATAAGGATGTCAAATACAATCATATGTACCTAACAATACTTAAAAATGTAAAATAAAATAAGAATTATCATAAAACTAAATTAGAATGGTATTATTCTATGTTTAAAACCATTTCTATAAGAGTAGGAAACGCTGACCGTAATGAAATTGGAGTGATACAATTTATAAGGTTTGATTACCAAACAAGGGATGCGTATTATGCGTGAATAGAAGCATTTTCCCACACTTTCAGCACAATTTTAGGGGTACGTATTATGGATGAAGGCATATTATACATGGGGAATTACGGTAAGTGCTGTTCCTGCATATAATTAGCTCGCTGGAATTTATTTATAAATTTTAAATGTATTGTGTTTTGAAACGTTGTAATTCACGTAATCCAGTGTTATTAAAATTTTGGTTTTCTTTTTCCTAACAGCTGAACCGTCTCCAATCCCTGTGTCTGATGCCGGTAAGTTAATACTTGATGTTCCGTCAAAAATTCTTGTGTTACTTACATTCCGATAAAGTAAATCCAATTAAATAGCAAAATAAATGCAATGCTTTTGAAAATTGCGAACATCTAACTCAGCTTTTCTCGTTTTCTTAGCTAAAAAAGAAACAAAAAGAAAACATTTAAAAATTGCTGAATAAAAGTAAACAAAAACGAAAGATTTCCTAAAAGAAAAAAAATTCTGAAAAAAAGCGTCTTATATTCTTTCAGTGTTTCCTCCTCATATTTTATTCATTGCATGTGGATGTGCGCGATAGCATGATAAACAGAATCAGTAAACCGGTTTCAAATTCCAGCTGAGGTTGTTTGTGTTCACTAAACAATTAAAAATGCATGAATCTACTTCTTTCCTTTGTCGCAACATATTTCTTTAGAAAAAATGTCTTATCGTTTATATCCCTCGATGGATGCTGGATGAAGAGAGTGGGTGAGTGAGCACTTAGACAAACCACTCCCTTATAATAAACCTTACCATCTCATTAGTTTTAACAGAAAAAAGGCTGTTTCATTGCAAACACTGACAAGATATTATTAATACAATATGGATAATAAATGCAAAAATAAATAATTTAACATGCTTTTCAAAGTGTGTGTAAGAGTTACTAAGCTTAGCCTAATACAATACGAACGCTGCAGACGTGAGAAAATCAAATTTCCTACAGTATTAATAGATTTTTAGGTGAACTCGCTGAAAATTGTTCCATAGCAAGGCACCTAGGTGCATTATCATCCTGAAATATAGTTTAAATTTAAGATATTTCGCTGGAGAATTTCTGAACATTAGCAACAGAAATGTAGTTCTACAGAAGGATGATAAGAATACCATGTACCGAACACGTGAGCAACGACGAAGTTTGAAACAAAATGGAAGCAAAAATGACACGTATACTTAACATCAAGAAGAGACAAATGAAATTTCTAGGGTACCTAATAAGGAAAAAGAGCTTTAAAAATTTGATACTCACAGGGACAGCTTGAAGGCAAGAGAGCCAGAGGAAAACAATGCATAACCTACCTAGCGAGCTTGAATATATGGATGGCGGAACAAATTTTAGGAGAGATAACAAAAAAAACGAAATTTATTAAGAGCTCAAAGGGCATGAATTTGTGGAAAGCCATGATCGGTACCTAGAGGACGAAACAAGTGACAATACACTTATCGTTAGCATCTAGTGCAAATTTGACGCTTTGATTCGTGTAAACTGGACCTATGTCTACCTTTCTGACTCCAGTATAGATCGGACCAATGTTGACCTTTTTGACAGTAGTGTAAACCATACTTCTTTACTGATGTAAACGGGGCCTATGTTGATCTTTTTGACTCCAGTGTAAACCAGTGAAATGTCTACTTTTTTGGCTCATGTAAACCGGATTTGTTTCTACCTTTTTCACTCATGTAATCCGGATTTTGTCTATTTTTTTTTTATTCTAGTTCAAACCGGGCCTATGTCTACCTTTTGACTCATGTGTAAACCAAACCTATCTATCAATTCAGAGTGATTTTTGTCCTATAAGACATATATTCGACATTAAATAATCCAAGTGTTGACGTCATTAAGCTGACTCAATATAAACTACACACGAACTAGCAATACCTAGATATTTACATATGCACAAATTCTTGCATGAATATATATATATATATATATATATATATATATATATATATATATATATATATATATAGTGAATATAGAATCAACACTTAGAGGCGACAGTCTGTTTTTTTTTTGTTTCATACTAGATGCAACACTCAGGCCATCGCATCTAGCATGAAACAGACTGTCGCCTCTAAGTTTTGACTTCTATGTTCACATTTATATTTACACATGCTCTATCTCTGATATTGAGCACTTTATCTCATAAATATAGCACATCTTAAGACGATATTTCTTTATATATATATATATATATATATATATATATATATATATATATATATATATATATATATATATATATATATATATATATATATATATATATATATATATACAGATATGCATGCATTATATTTACTTATACAGACTTATATATGCGCACGCGGAGGCGTTTTTGTAGCATTGGTCACTAAAGAAAACAATTTTTGAAAATGAAATCACTAGGGAAGTGTATGATAACAAACCTCATCTGTTCAGCCTATCTTCGCATTTTGAAACGCCCAAAACTATAAAAGATTTTATTGTTTGTTTTTCTTTTTATGGATTCTGACCTGATACCTAACTTTCCCCATTTTCATTTTGTTTTGTTTTTGTTTGTTTTTTGGGATTTTTTTTGTTTGTTTTTTTTTTTTTTTTTTTTTTGCAATTAAACCTTCTGTTCGCTGGACGGTCTTACATGACGAAAGAGCTCTAGCTATCCTACTATTTACCAATAACTGTAAGGGAAGTGGATTCGTGTATTTCCCAAACAATTGAATGTGGATGGTGTAATGGATATCGACACAGAATGAGAAATCGTAGAGCAGAGTTCGAATTCAACTCGGGTTCATTATATTATTATGCGCTTACCGATGGGAAATATATGAATCCATATCTTCTCTCCCAGCTATAGGTTAAATAGTAAGTCTTGTATCTGGAAAAATCATTGTTATCTGCAAAGATGCTAATGCAATATTCACTTGCAAAAAAATAAATTATACTTACAATCCAAAAATATATATTTCGACTTTATTAAACTACAAAGGGTTGATAAGCCGTAAAAACAAATTAATCAATCCCAAACAATTACTGTAAAAACAATAACGCTCCAGTGAACAAAACCCATGTTATTTAAAATGGAGACAAAACATTGTCCACGATGCGTGTTGCATAGAAGAAAAGATATGTATGTATATTTCACCATCAATCTACGTCAAGGGTAATAAAATTAGAAGTCGTGGATGCGTTTGTCTACTTGGTAGTACACTAGCTAGACATAATACACTTGACAAGGAAGTCAGTCATAGCAGCCGCCAACAGAGTGACACTGGGGTACAAGTATACGGAGCTCAGTGTACAAATCACGATAACCAGTCTAAGAGTATACTGGGCACCTGCATCACAGCCAAATGAGCACGATATGGTGACAGGTTTCGATAAACGCAGGTGGGATCGTAGTTAGAAATACCATTGTCGAGTAGCCCAGTCTACTGAGACGGTCTCCAATTGAAGGTGTTCCCAAGCAGTTAGTTGTAACTCCTAAGTCATCTTGGCTGCCTCATCTTTCAAACTTAAAAAAAATCTCTCGACACCCGGATATGATGATCTTCTCCACTATTCCTGCAAAATGAATGACCTCGACTTGCTTAGTGGCATCGCTCCTAATTACATCAGAAGGACAGTCCACTCCCAACTTGAGAAGTTGAAACAAAAAATAACCCTCGTCATCCGCTCCACGCCCGTGAACTAATGACAAAGGGGCTCAAGTCAAGAGACGGCTTTGTACATTTAGTCGAACCACTAAACAACATAGCTCCTAGCCGGTGTCTGCCCCTGTGGTGCAACCAACTTAAGAACATGGAATACAGGCTCTCTCCAAGCCCTACAGAATCCCTCCTACTGGCTCCAGTGATGATTGGCCCTTCTGGTCCTACCTAAATCGCCTCCGAACAGCTGTGAGTCGCTGTAGAGCCAAAATTCAGAAATTAGGACATGCCCCATGTCCCAACTGCCAATGCGAGCAATGAAAAACTATGGAGCATCTTCTAGTTTGCCCCAATCTTGAAGATTCATGCACACATAACGACCTTGAAACATTAACACTTCTGGCAACGCTCTGTGTTCAACACTGGATGGGTGGAGTGTAACGATTCGATATTAATAATAATAATAATAATAACAATAATAATAATAATAAAACTCCTGTTCCTGAACAGAGTTACACAGTGCTTCAGCACTTATAGAACATGTCCAAATGGTTAAAAGCAGACAACTCGCAAACAGATCTGTACTATTATTATTATTATTATTTTATTTCCTTTGATTTCTGGTGTGTACACATTTCGTTCCGGGTCCCGCCCAGAGACCTAAGGTTAGAAATGGCATTATAACATTTTCCACTGCCCCCCGCCACCAAAAAAAAAACAAAATACAAACATATTTTACATAGATAAAGCCCTTCGTAAGGCATGGTCTATACTCGTGAGAACATTTTTTTGTATTTTTTTCAGGCATGGGCTTCTAGGAATCCCTTCAATTAGTCTATTGGAATCTTTTCCAATCAATCCGAGGGCTTCACCTACAACAGAGATTGTTAATGTTCCCATGAGCCACGTTTTTGAGATTTCGATTTCAAGGTCCTTGTATTTTGATAGCTTTTTGAAGATCTTCAAAGATACCTTGCAGTCTACGGAAACTGCCATATCAATAAGGAGGCACCGTTTTTGTTTGTGGTCTCTAATAACAATTTCTAGGCGGTTAACTTTGATTGTTCTGGATGTGTGTATTAAATAGTGCCATAAAACTCTAACAGTTCCTATATACTTAACCGGGTCTGGGTGATGTTCATACCAATTTCTTTCCATTTCCTTCCCGTAAAAGTTTCAAATTTTCCAGTGCAGATATTGACCCACTCTGTCATGTCGGGTTTTATATTCAGTGGGTGCCAGTAATATTCAGCCTGATACAAGATGATCAATAGTTTCTGGATATTTATCACAGAATCTGTATTTTGGGCTAACATAATATTTTAATATGTGTGCTTGATAATTTCTAGTTAACAAGCACTGGTCCTGTGCAGCAAGGATAAAACCTTCAGTTTCAGCTTTTAACCCTGCACTGCGTAGCTATTGATGGGTATGGAGTTTGTCTCCATCAGCTTGTTTGGTATGAGCAAAGTATTGTTTCTGTATCTGGTCGGTTGCATTTGTCTTTGCTTTCTTTTTTATGTATTTTGCAGCTTTAGTCGGTGTATTGTGCTTGTATTTCTGCACCCATTTGAAACTCCATTTTGAACTTGTTGGCTTCCTTTATTATAGAATAAAAACGCTTACTATTTTCATCTTCTTAACACTTATCATCCCCCAAGTCTTCTGTAGTTTCCGGGTATCTTTGAAGGTCAATTGTTGTAGTTTTGTAGGATAGTTTTGGTTGAACTAATCCCCTGCCTCCTTCGGATCTGGGCACATACAGACGATCAATATCAGATTTGGGATGATGTATGCGGTAGCAAGTGAGAAGCTTTCTCGTTTTGGCGTCCATTCACTTAATGTCAGCTATAGTCCAGTTAAGGATGTTAAAGCTGTATTGCACCACAGGGACAGCCAAGGTGTTTATGGCTGATATTCTGTTTTTGAATTTAGCTCGGTATTTAGTACCAGACGCACACTCCTTTTTTACCTTCTCCTTCATTTGGATATGTTGTATACCATCTCCTTCGCTAATTCCTAGGTACTTATAGACTTCATCTTGTTCCAGTTCCCTAACCTTTGTGATAAAGTCTAAATCTATTGAGAGTGTTTCTGTAATTCTCCCTTATTATTATCATTATTATTGAAAGAATAATAATAGCAGGACATGGATCAAAGTAACGAAATACGATCCGCGAATTTAACTATTGTTCTATTTTTGGCATATCTTAATTTCTATTAACTTATTTGTCTTTTCGGGACATAGATGATCATGGCTCTCCACAGCTTTCACTTTGTTTTTCTCAGTGACCTATGATCCTCTACCATCTCTCTTTGTCTTTGCTTCGTCTTCATTCCCACAAACTCATAATGTCACTCGTTGTTTTCTCCTTCTTAAATTGCATTCGTTATGCCCTGTGAGTGTTAAATTTTCTAAACCTTCTTTTTCTCATTGTGTATCCCAACAAATTAAACCGTCTGTTTCTGATTATTAGCAGCTTCTTCGTGGTTCCTATTCTCTTTAAAACATCCTCATTTCTCACATATTCTGTCCATGATATTCTCAGCATTGTTCAGTGGAACCACATCTTCAAGCTAAAATCAGTGGTTACACAAGTGGCTGATAAACAATATAACAACAATAATATATAGTGTTTATTACTTATATTTATCAATCTTAACTTAAATACAAAGTTACGTGTGAGTGGGCACCTGATAAATAAATATCAAACTCAATACAGTAGTAATGCTCATGCTTACTAAGTATTTATTCTACAGTAAGGTGTTTGGCCAAACTTTGCTTATCGGAAAATCTTGAGACATATAAGATAAAAGCAACTCAGATAAAAAGACGAATATCGGTAAATACAAATTGGTTAGCTATGCATTGTGTTTATTAATCATATACAGGGTGTCCATAAAGTTCGTGTTCACTTTAAAAAATTATAACATTATTTGTATTTGCGATAGAAATAATTTGTAAAAAGAATTAAGAAAGAAATCTATATTTTTTAAGGTTTTATTGAAATTTTATTTAAATTTCCACATGTCCTCCATCATTAGCAATACAAAGTGTAATACGATTTTGCAGTTCATGGAAAACATTTGCCAACTGATTTACAATAATTCCTGAAATCACATTAGTTATTTTAGCTATACTTAAAACTAGGTAGATTAAACTTTATAACATTTTTACAGATTATTTCTATCGCAAATACAAATAAAGTTATATTTTTTTTAAAGTGCGCACGAACTTTATGGACACACTGTATTAATTACCTGGAAGTATTTTGGGGGCTAGTTTCAGCTAATAAATACTCATTGTTGTGTGTTAACATTGTAGACATCACTACACCACCAGTGCCAATACCACTTTCCAGACAGCATTATTATTTTGAACATTGCAGACTCCCAATAGAACATGGGGCCACAACTTCAACATGCTAGGCGTTGAAGCTGTTATTTCTATAGCAAATAGGGTTTTTACAGGGTGGAGCCATAATCCCAACCAGTATTGGATTAAGAGTTTTCCTTATGCTGGTTACCAACCAAAGCTAAAAAGGTCGGTCTGTCTCCAAGAGGACAGAAGACATAGATCCCAAGAGTAATTGTGCGAAAGTGAACACAACAGCCTTGGCTGGAATTCGAACTCGACACTTTCCGCGTCCATAAACATTGCACAGTGTACACTTCTATAGTAAATAAGCATTGCTTTAATTCAAATTAAACTGGCATTAATCTTTTCTGATTTAGGTTGTGGTACCAGACAACCAGCTGATGTTCTCTTTGCTCATGATTCTGCTAATGCCGGCGTCTCCCGTACCAAACAGACCCTTAATTTCATCAAGTCTGTTGTTAAAGAATTCGATATCGATCCCGAACATATCCAAGTAGGTCTGCTTTCAAATAACTGCCCCCGCACATCGGGTTTCTCATTCAGTGCCCATAAAGATAAAAATGCAGTTCTCGAAAGCCTTGAACTTAAATCTTCGGATTTGGCTAAACTCATCTACAAATTGCGACGTCATGGTTTTGAAATGGCGAACGGGAAGCGCACCATGGCCAAAAAGATCGGGATTATCGTTGTGGACAGTGGATCTGAAGACCCAGTTTCTGCTTTAGACGAGGCCGAGAGAGCCAGATCACAGGGTATCGAACTTTTTGTCATCGCAGTCGGAGAAGCTTTTTCAGCAGAAGAAATTAAAATGCTGTGCAGTTCCCCTGCCACCGAACACTTATTTAAAGTTCCATCTTACGACGATTTAGAAACTATTCGGTCGCAATTACTGGAAAGAATTTGCGATGGTAAGTAAATTTCCTTTTTTTAATTTATTTTATTTATTCATTGTACGCCATGAGTTACTCTTCAGTAAATGTCATTTTCGAATCATTTGGATATCTGTTTTCTTGATCTAAGTAATTCTTGATACCACAGTGGGTCCTTCGTGGCATCTCCGAGGCAATGTGGAGGTTTACTTAGTGGTATACATTTCCTCCTCAAGTGACATGAAGTTATATACTCACTGGGCCCTGCAAGGCATTACTGTCATTGGGGCTGGGATAATAATCAATATAGTAGTTTTCAGCTCCAGAGACCGCATCTCTCTATTACATTTAAAAGAGTAAGATTAATCCCTGATCTTATGAAACCCAAAAGGAAAATACCGTAGAATCTTGAGCAATTTATGGATCTACACCCCTATACGAGGGGCAGATTAATTGCAATCACGTATCGAACATGCCATCGTGGATGAGGTACGAAAAACTCTCAAGTAATATAAAACCATACCCGTTTATATAGTACTAGTATTAAAGAGGAATTTTTGACGTGATTACCTCATTCTTCCCCAACAATCGTGACATGCCATTGACAAGACATTTGGCAAAATACCTAAAGATGAGACAGCCTTATAATGAAAGAAAGAATATGTAGGATAAAGCGTTCTAAACCTAACAGAATGTTGAAATGAAGCGAACAAAATCTTCGGTCACCTTAAAGGCCTACAAGCAAATTGTATATTTAACAGTTTTGTATACATTGAGTCTAATATTTGTTAATCTCGGTCGCTGAGATCCTATTTACTTAAACAATTATCTCACAATTTTTATTGATATTTAATAAGCTAGAAATAACAGAAGACCGCATGGTATAAAAATTGCGCCGTATTATTTTTTGAAGTGCTGGGAGTTTGATTGCGTTAAAGATCAGGATTCAAAATCCTGATTTACGTAGGCTTGAACATCGACCACTGGCGCCGATAGAAAATACGCAATTAAAATTATCTCAACTACAATGCAGTGCCATTTCATTCTATTCACAGTTTCCAACGATAAAACTAATTAAATATTTATTAAACCTCGCTTTACGTGGCAAAGAGTTGTAATAATGAGGTATCTAATAAGGATCGAAACCGTCGATAACAGCTTAAAAGTCTGGCTTGTTAATCATTGTTAAACTATAGAAGCTTGAACGCTTAACTTAAGTACCGTAATTATCTATGTATAATGCGCAAAGTTTTTCAGATTTTTAAACCGTAAAGATAGGCGGGTGTTATATACGAAAGATAAATATTAACTTTTTTTCTGACTGCGTCTGTACCCACATTCGAAACGTTATGATCCCAAATAAGCTATATCAATGGTTCAAACCGTATTAATCACTAAACACTGTATTTGTATCTGTCTATATTTCTGAGATGAGATGTTATGTACACTATTTACATTATTCGGACTATTGTCCTCATCTTTGTCGCCATATTTATTACAACGTTTCGGCTTTTCAGTATCTGTCTATATTTCTGAGATGAGATGTTATGTACACTATTTACATTATTCGGACTATTGTCCTCATCTTTGTCGCCATATTTATTACAACGTTTCGGCTTTTCAGTATCTGTCTATATTTCTGAGATGAGGTATTATGTACACTATTTACATTATTCGGACTATTGTCCTCATCTTTGTCGCCATATTTATTACAACGTTTCGGCTTTTCAGTATCTGTCTATATTTCTGAGATGAGGTATTATGTACACTATTTACATTATTCGGACTATTGTCCTCATCTTTGTCTCCATATTTATTACAACGTTTCGGCTTTTCAGTATCTGTCTATATTTCTGAGATGAGGTATTATGTACACTATTTACATTATTCGGACTATTGTCCTCATCTTTGTCGCCATATTTATTACAACGTTTCGGCTTTTCAGTATCTGTCTATATTTCTGAGATGAGGTATTATGTACACTATTTACATTATTCGGACTATTGTCCTCATCTTTGTCGTCATGTTTATCACGTTTCGGCCGTTGTGCGCTCCGGCCTTGTTCAGGTGTTTGGAATGTCGAACTGAACCCTTTATTTCGCTCTCTGGTGTGCCATGTCTAATGGATGTCAGTTATCTCCTGTTAATTCCCTTCTGAAAGTTCTCCACTGCCTTAACCAGGTATTGAACTCACACTCTTTGGGTCCTGTCACTGGATCTAATTAACGCCTTTATCAACTGTGCCATGTGTCCTTGACGACATCAGTGTATGAATTTCTGGAGAAGGCCGGAGCGTACAACGACCGAAACATTGTGATAAATATGACGACAAAGATGAGGACAATAGTCCGAATAATGTAAATAGTGCACAGTATTTGTTTAAGGAAAAACTATTCCCACATATATTAAAGATATTTAATCGACTTCACTACTGTCCGTATCAAAGGTAAACGTTATGACAATTTTATCTTTGTTGTCAGTATAGGCGATGTATACGTTATCTTCGATGTCATCATCCATCCACAGGATCATTTTGTCCGTCTTCCTCAAAAAGATGTCTGCTTCACTGCTATTCGTATCAAAGATAGGTGTCATGAGATTTTTATCTTTTTTTGTCAGCACAGGTGATGTATACGTTATCATCGTCCACTGAGTCATCTTCTCCTTCTTCCTGAAAAAGATGTCTGCTTCACTGCTCTCCGTATTAAATATAGATATCACGACATTTTCATTTTGTTGTTAGCATAGGCGATGTATACATTATCTTCGATGTCATCATCGTCCACAGAGTCATCTTGTCTTTCTTCCTTAAAAAGATGTCTGCTTCACTGCTGTCCGTATCAAATATAGACGCCATGAGAGTTTTATCTTCCTTGTCAGCATAGGCAATGTATATGTTATCTTCGATAATCGTCATCGTCCACAAAGTCATCTTGTCCTTCTTCCTCAAAAAGATGTCTGCTTCACTGCTGTCCGTATCAAAGATAGACGCCAAGATAGTTTCATCTTTGTTGTTAGCGTAGATGACTCCGTCATCTTCAATGTCGACGCCGTCTGCAGTAAGTTGTCTTCGAAATCTGCGCTATGTGAGTTCGCCCACTAACTGAAAAATTATATTTCTCTATTCCGCGCACGGACGTAGTAGTCATGTTCACTTCTGCTTTACGCTGCTACAGAGAACTAATCAGTAGCCATTAAAATACTTTAAACGGAATCTATCAGGTTTCAGGTGAAAATGAATAATTAAAAAAAAAAGAACATGTCACACTGTACATTCTTCATAATTTTTCGTGTTTTTTTTCCGGACGTTACTAATTTAGCAAACTTTCATAAGATGACTTTTTTTATGTGTCGTATACCTTCAAGCGCAGGCGATCATTACTCTCTACAACTTCCTTTTCTTTCAGCAACATTTCACTTTATAACATCCCTGTTGTCCCGGACATGCCATCTATTTACACCAACTCATTGGGTTACTTGCTACTTCTCTCTGCTCTTCGTCCCTTCAGTAATGTCCTGTTAGTGTTAAATTTTCCAAACTCTTTTTCTCCATGTCCTAGAAATTTCAACTCTCTCTTTCTGATTTTAAGTATAAATGTTCACTAGAGTCTGTGTTTGTTTATAAATTTTATCTTTCCTATTCTAAGCTTTTTGTTTCATCTCAGGCTTATTATATCTTTGTATGAATTTGCCCGTGCATTGGTTCTAAACACTCATTTTGTCTAATGTAAACAATATAAATTTCAAGACATTATATAAACTATATAAATTCTTATTTTTCTTTATGAACCAAATGAAAAGTTAAACAAATGTTAAATTTATGCTAAATTTAGTTGCTACAATCAGTGTGCATTATACACCAGAGATGTTTCTTTCCAGCGTTTTGTAACTCAAAGTTAGAGGTGCGTATTATACACAAATAATTACGACATAACAGATCAGGTCGTGTTTTCAAATATTTCGATACACAAATAAAGATTTGGTAATCAAGTCTTTAAGCCATATCAGCCTGGCGTCAGTTTAAAATGACACCTAATTTTCCCCATATATTGCGGCTATTCTGTTAACATTTTTTCGATTTCAAATGAAAACCTTGAAATTTTCTCAAATATTTTAGTGACATTTTCACTTTTCAAAATTATAGCTTATAATTATAATTCAGATATATGAAGGACAAAATTATCAGTTTAAATTGATTGCAGGATGATATGAGTAAAATGCTGTAACTGACGTTTTCTAAGTGTTTCCCAATTTCAAATCTAAAACTGGTTATCCGGTTTTTCAATGAACTTCTGCGAAAAGACAGTCAGATTTATTAGTGATGAAAATCACGACACAAAATTGACTCTGATTGATTCCGAGGAACTGAGTTAGTTAAGTATTTCCCTAGGTGTTATATAGAAATAAAGTGTCGCTGCCAACACTTGAGTTTGAACATAGATCGCTAGTGTGCAAACACGGGCGACCCCATTATTGAATAAAGTAGACCACGTGACCATAGAGGAAACGCATATATGTAGGAAATAGCTGACGATTAATGATCGATATTTCTAGTCTATTCTCTATTAATATACGGACCGCTATTCTCTTCTCTGCACTATTCCCTATTCGGATCAATACTGTTTTTACTTTTTGAGCGAGTGTTTTATCGAGCAAGTACTATTAGTGCGAGTGCTATTAGAAGGTGTCTGACACCAGTATTGTTCAACGGCGTACTATAGATGTATCTGCGATTACAAAGTCTCTACTACAACGAGCATTACGAAAGTGACAACTAGTATTCGTTGACATCACAAAACTAAGGTGCTGATCGCTGGTGTTTGATCCTAAGTAAAATAAAACGCTAGGAATCCGAATGTTAACTTTCAAAGCAGACAGATCTTCTTCCACTCGAAAGATGGGTGAGACACTCTTTCCTTTTTTGTCTCTTTTTGGCCTTTATGGCACATTAAACTACGCTTATCAATCTTATCTAGAATGTCTATAATGATAACATCAAAAGAAAAACGCAAAGAATTATGAAAAATATAAAGTGTGGCGTATTCTTTTCTATGATGACCTCCGTTTAAAGTATCTGAATGTAGTCGAGCTTTGAAAAAGTTCTCTGTGTACTTCTGTTCATCATATATCGCAATTCGAAAATTTGAGGAACTCTACGATACGAAACTCATGACTATCATTGATTTCGTAAAGCAAACCAAATAAGCATTTATATGCTTATTTGGGGTTCGAGCCTACCTAAACATTAAACAGTTTCCCCATTCATTCTAGACTACTGCAGTCATTCAATGATAAAAAAAAAATTAAGTTATAAATCATCATCATAAGAAAATAGGTAAGAGGGATTAGAGGTCATTGTATATGCGTCAATAAAGATTTTGTATTGGGAACATTACGTAAATAACCCGCGTAAAAAATTAAAGACCTCGTTTTTAATCAAATTTAATTTCTAATATTAATGAAAGTGACATTTATTCTCCTCAAAATTAACGGCAAAAACGGGAAAGAGACAACAGTAAGGAAATCACAGAATAACAAAGGTGATAGATTAGCTAAAAGGGTTTATAATTGAGGGAGGGAGATATAACGTGTACGTGCGTGTGTGTATGCTATTGTGCGTACGCGCTTGCGCGAAGAGAAAGTGACAGAAAGAGAAAAATTGAACGAGAGAAATACGTTTATGACGCAGAGACAGTGTTTTCCAACTCTTTAACGAAATTTGCCAGCTAATGATATGGACGATCGATGACCTTTTTTAGAAACATTAAAGCAAAGAATTTACCGGATGAGAAATGCCAAGTTAGCTAAAATATTTAAATTTCGTCCGCTCGTTAAAAATAGAGAAATATTTGCGAGGAAATAAATTTTGTAGATTAGCAATCATTAGATACTGATTTTACCAATTTACGATGGTGGTCCTGTTCATAATATAAATGCAATTTCAAATTGTTTCCCGAGATTTTTAAAGAATTAGCTGTGCTCAGTAAGTTTATTAATTATCCCCACCCCTAAAAAAACTATTTTTTACGAGCGAACAAGTCAATTTAAGTAGTCTCAATTTTTTTTTAATTAGAAATAAAAATAGAAACAAGAAAAAAAATGTCTAATTTTTATTGAAATATGTCTAGAGCTTTTGCCTTGATGTACTCGACCATTCCCGAATACTGATTTTATGCCATGTATCGCATGTCCTCACACAGAAAATGAGAAATAACCATTATAAAATAGAATTAAAAGAAAGAGAGAGAGAGCAGTGGGGATCACAGTGGCTACTTAGGGCTATCGTGTTTAGATTTTGTCTTGGAGGCGAGCACGTCTACTAAACCTACATACACTGATTCTCCCACTCTCTCACTCACACTCACACGCGCGCACACACACACACACACACACACACACACACACACACACACACTGAATCCAGACACCATGCCATACGGTTCTATTCATTGCTGGTGTCAGCGAATTCCTTCATTGCACTGAAAAGTACTGTTCATGAAAAAGGCGTGGGGTAGTTAAAACCCTCCTAATTTCATTTTATAAACACACCAACGCGCGCAAACGCAATGCATGTGTGCATATTTGCTCTCCCACTAACATCAATCGCAACTGTAACGCCACCTACCACTTAAAAAAAATCTCCACCCGTTTTCCGTTAGTCTAAATGTCAGAATTTGACGAATGCCACATTTCCACGATTCCCACCATTTCTACTCGCCATGCAAAGCCGCTCCACGATACATACCCACACGCGTATACAACTCGAGACGGGCACAAAACTATTTTTAATTTCGTATACTTTTAGAGAAACTATTTAATTCTTTTCAATTATTTATTTGTTTATGTTTCCTTTTTTTATGTGTTCCTTTTCGATTTTAAACTACTTACTGTTATCAGAGCACATTAATGTATCAGCGTGTGGTCGTCTGCCCTTAGATTTGGGATAATGTTAACATTATATATATTTTTATTTTGCTACATTGCATTATTTTTCTCTTGTTATAAATAAAATAAATACTACTTCTAAAAAGTAGGGGACTGTAAAATAAAGGGACTCACTGCTCTTAATTCATATCGCATTTATCTTCTTTTTTTTTTTAGTCTTTTTTTTTCTTTAATTTCTGGTTTTCTTATAGATATTTTTTCAATTCTTTGTTTGTTTTTTGTTTTTTTACTTTGTTTTGTTTGTCATTTTATTCTTCCAACTTCCTAGTCTGCGTTTGTTTTCTTCTCTTGCTTTTTTGTTGTTTTATCAAACATTTGTTTATTTTCTTTTCTTGATAGAACACAAAGTTAAGTAGAAGGTAGCAAGATTGTGTTACGTCACTATTTTAAGTGAGGAAAACTTGTTTGAAAAATATATTTGAACTCTTAGTTTTTACTTGACCTGAAACACCGTGACTATTGCAATCATAAATCAGACCTCAGTTTGTTTGTCTCTCTCTCTCTCTCTCTCTCTCTCTCTCTCTCTCTCTCTCTATATCTATATATATATATATATATATATATATATATATATATATATATATATATATTTCATTCTACCTATCTATATACATATATATGAATTGGGATCAAATACAGATCAAATATTCATCTGAATTCAAAAGAATGATAAAATAAAGAACAAATAACACGTTTCACTTTTATTAAAGCTGCATCAGAAAATGAGATATGGAAATGTTCTAGCATTTTTATTTTTGTGTTGTTTGATTTTCATTGGTTAAGCAGATTTCACGTGCATTTGACTATCAAGCAGCGTTCGTGTGTATAATATATATGTGTAAGTGTATCATAATTCTAATTTGTCTGTGCAGGATTCAGATGATAATGTATATATATATATATGTGTGTGTGTCTGTGTGCGTCTGTGTGTATGTCTGTGTGTGTGGTAGGCATTATTTACGCTTGGAAGTTGTCCGCGTGTTGATTTGGAGACGAATTTACCTCAACGCCGGTCATGGTAATTAAATATATGTTAGACTCTTTAAGAATGGATTTAATAAAGGTTAGTAATGTAATATAGTGTTTTTGATTCGTGTTTATAGTTAATAATTTTTTTATCAGGCCTCCCCCAAAGTATTTTCGACGTAAGGAATTATATTCTTTTTTAATTAGGGTGACATTTGTAAAATCAAAGTTATGACCAGTCTTGTTCCTGTGTATTACGAGAGTTTATATGGTCGTTCCAACATTATCATTCGAATCTCGCATAGACAAACTAAAATTATGATGCACTTACACACGAACGTTGTTCGACGTGAAGTCAGCTTAACCAATGAAAATCAAACACAAAATTAAAAATACCATAAAATATTTTTCCATATCTCATTCTCTGATATAGCTGTAAAAAAGCAAAACATGTTAGATTTATAAACGTTTCCTATTTGTTCTTACTTTATCGTTCTGCCGAAACGACGACACGAACAGTTACATGAAGACGCGGAAACACGATATCCGAAAATGAAGAAACCGACAGAGCGCAAAAACAAAAACAAATGTCCTTGATAATGAAAGTACTCAGACATTGCACAATCTATATCTAAATATGTACCGGAAACTAAGAAAGTGGTCCGAAATAGAGGAAAAATCATTTTAAGAATAAATAAATAAAATCCTCAAACAAAACCTGTATAAATGAAAAACAATGCCCAAATATACCCTACACACATGCACACACACATATATATATATATATATATATATATATATATATATATATATATATATTATGTTAAGAAAGGTGAAATAGGAAAAAACCTGGGTGTAGATTAGTATTTGGATAATATTCAATGGCGGCACTTTCATAAAAAAGAAAATAACTCACTCAGAAGGAAAATCCTCGAGTGTGCCGCCATTTAATATTATCCATATATATATATATATATATATATATATATATATATATGCGCAAAATGAGAACGAATAGAGTACAATTACACCGTTCATAACATTAGATTTAAAAGATGGCTCAATACAAAGTAGAGCAATATTCTTTATTTTAGGATATTACATCAAAAAAATGTCAAAAACACTATACAATTGCAGTCGTGTTTCGATATATATGATCAGATGTGCTGTTAACCATTCATACACAAAGAAGCATCTGGTTAGCAATGTCCGTCGAAGGTGTATGTTTATATATATGTGCATATGTGCTTGTTTATATATATATACATATGTGTGTGTGTGTGTGTGTGTCTGTGTCTGTGTGTGTGTGCTTTGTGTGCATGTGTATTTCAGTGCGAAGCGTGAACCTGATAGGCATTACACAGTGTAACTATATATGTATATATAACCTTCCATTTTTGCAATTTCTAATTTCCTTCTATCTATACTTTCTCATGGGAGGAATGAAGAGTTATGAAGATTGTGTTACGCCAATTTCCCAAGTAGAAAAGGACTGTCTGCCTATAAAATCTGTTTTTAATTGGGCTCCTTTTGACACTGATGTGAAATATATAACAAGCTAAACAACGAGACAAGCTACTTGATTTCTTCCTATTCTCATCAATCTTGTTGAGGGGGGGAGGACTTTTTGATAAACAATTTTCTTTTCATTCTTTCTTTATCTTCCATTATGATTAGGTATTTATTTCTTAACTATTATTTTACTATGGAAGAGAGTCGCTCTCTCTCTCTCTCTCTCTCTCTCTCTCTATCTATCTATCTATCTATCTATCTATCTATCTCTCCCTCTCTCTTTCACTACTGTCTATTTCCCTCTCTCTCTCATTTTCCTTTTGCACGCATGTTTTTCCTCATTTTTCACAATCCTTTTTTTCTTTCTAAGCTAAGTATTCAAACAAGAACATATATTTTAAAATCCTACTCTATATTTTATGTTATCCTTGCCATCCAACTTCATTTATTTTGATATACTCTTTGAGTTTCCTCTGGCGTTTCCTTATTTAGTCTCCTGTCTTTAATGCCAATCATGATAATCAGAAAAGGCGAATGAGAAAAGTGGCAACACAGAACTGCACTTTACCACAATTTTCAGAATATTTACGTAATGTGCGTCTTTGTGTGTAAAATGTTAGCGCAATTTTAGTGGCTGTTTTTTTTTTCCGAGTTTCTATGGATTCATTTGTGGAATTAATCGCCACCAATCAATTTTTTTATATATTGCTGACTATTTTTACTATGTTATTGTTGTCATTTTTACAGCAGTATCCTATAGTTGTTAACTGTCTCCTTTGAACTTTAATTGTGAAAAGGCGACAAAAGGACTGAGAATTACAGAGAGAGATAAAATGGAATGATTTGTTAGCACAATGGTTAAAAACAGAAAAGATGTCTGTCGCTTAAAAGTATTTTGCATTGCACTATGATGATAACTGATGTAGTCGAACAGATCTCTTCTCCTTTCTACTTTGTCGTTCTCTGTAAATCATAAATTTTCTATTATAATAATACAATATAATAACAAAATAGATTTACTCATCAAAGATTGATAATATATAGCTTAGGAAGCTTTTAAAATGTTTCCCGCGTGATTTTCGAGACAAATAAGAGTAGATAGATTCACCTATTGCCCAGTTCATTATCCTCCTCTATCTTTTGAACAGGAGTAAAGGTTTATCCCTTGTTTCCTGTTTAGGATTGGGTTTCCGGTTCCTTCTAAAGTCTCTTTCATCCCCAGTTATCCTTTGCATTTTATTGGCATTTTTTCATTGCTTAGGGTGAATTGACAAAAAACGAGTAGCTTAATGGTATTTTCTAAGCTTAGTTTAGCACTTGGCCACATTAGCTGAGCAATCAAAGTCACTACACTCATGTACGGTCGACAAAATTAGCTTACCAGCCATTACTGTGGTATAAAAAGAATAAAGAAACAGATTTGGTAAGGGTGATTTTTATAAGAAGCGACAACATATCAAAAAAATGTTTGATAGATTTGTTTTTCTATATCAATCTTTTGCCGGTTATTTAAAGCCAGGAAAAATTTAAATTGTAAGAATTTTTGTAAATAATAATGATTTTTACTGATACAAGGTTTACTAATTAAGAAGAGGTGGATTCATATGTTTCCCAAGAGTATTTGCGTGTAAGTGAAAATAATGAACACAACTGGAATTGGAACTCAGCTCTCCGACTTCCAATTCCACACTATTACGCCACTCGCACATTGAAGTTTATAACACTTGATCTTTCCAAGCGGTCACCCATCTAAGTACTGATTTTTTCTTAATTTTGGTGATCATAAGTTCTGGTTTTCTTCTAGATATTTTTCCAATTCTTTGTTTTCTTTTTTACTTTGTTTTGTTTGTCATTTTATTTTTCCAACTTCCTAATCTGCGTTTGTTTTCTTCTCTTGTTTTTTTGTTGTTTTATCAAACATTTGTTTATTTTCTTTTCTTGATAGAACACAAAGTTAAGTAGAAGGTAGCAAGATTGTGTTACGTCACTATTTTAAGTGAGGAAAACTTGTTTGAAAAATATATTTGAACTCTTAGTTTTTACTTGACCTGAAACACCGTGACTATTGCAATCATAAATCAGGCCTCAGTTTGTTTGTTCTATCTCGCTCTCTCTCTCTCGCCTCTAAGTGTTGACTTCTATGTTCACTTTTATATTTACACACGCTCTATCTCTGATATTGAGCACTTTATCCCATAAATATAGCACACCTTAAGATTATATTTCTTCATATATATATATATATATATATATATATATATATATATATATATATATATATATATATATATATTCGACTCTCCCCGTCGAATTCGACGTATGAGAGTCAAGCAGATCAGTTCTAGGAAACCGACAGCCCTACAACAGCACATGAGATTTGATTATAGTGGTGATGGTTTCGTGCAGGACCATCTACACTTTTTGAAGGGCCGAATACAGAGACCTAATGCACTACGGGCCACAAGGTCCGCAAACGACCCTCCGCAGGTTTTGAATTCAGAGTTGTCCTTCTCTAGACTAGTTGCCATCCAAGGCTATAGAACCCAGTCTGTCCTGCTATTTACCCATAGCTGGAGGGAGAAAAAGAGGATTCACACGTAATCCAAGCCGCTATCTCTCTCTCTCTCTCTCTCTCTCTCTCTCTATATATATATATATATATATATATATATATATATATATATATATATATATATATATGAATTGGGATCAAATACAGCTCAAATATTGATCTGAATTCGAAAGAATAAGATAAAGAAGAAATAGAAAACGTTTATAAATCTAACAAGGGCACCTCGGCGTGGTGTAATGGTTGACAAGCTTGTCTCGCTAGATCAATTACAACTGAAAAGTGAGTTCGATTCTCACTAGGTGCCCCATACTTTCGGCCTTGTGCCACATCTAAGCTATGCTTAGAAAATAACTATAAATCTAACAAGGTCTACTAATTAAGAAGAGGTTGATTCATATCTTTCCCAAGGGTATTTAAGTGAATATAATGAACCCAATTGGAACTCATCTCTCCGATTTCCAATTCCAAACTGTTACACCACCCGCACGTCCAAGCTTATAACACTTGTTCTTCCCAATCGGCCACCCATCTAGGTACTGATTTTGCTTAACTTTGGGGATCATACAAAAACTGGTGTTCCAACGTGATATGGCCGTAAGCAAAAAATAAAATGCAGATCAAATAAGGCCCTAAGAAGATTATGGGAAAGGGAAGGACGAAAAATCTTTCCATAGGCACTCCCATTTTTATTTTTTTCTTTCGACACAAAAAGAATAAGGAATCGTATCCAGAAAGAACCAATTTTATAATGCAAAGAGGCGAAAACACGACAATTATAACAACAAAAAATGAGAACATCATAATATCCCATGTAGATCAAATAAAGCCCCCCAAGAATATTATGCGGAGGAGAAGAATAAAAAGCATTCCCAGTTATGATCTTGCAGACCAACAAGGAGACATAACCATATAGTTTGAAACAAATGAAGATATGGCTGCAGATGATCAATAGAGCCAAGAGGATTCCGAAATATCTGATGAAGACGTAACACTGGAAGAATATCCTAAATACAACATGTGATGAGCAAGGTCGAGATTACCTAGAAAAATAAATATATCAAGATCTCAGAACAAAAGGAGATAAGGAAAACAAAGAAATCCCGTAAACGTAACAATGTATAGAAAAAGTACAATATCTACAAGAAAATTTCCGGAAGAAGGGGTGATATATTTGCATGAAAAAGATTGCCTTCTTTACATCTTCGAAGAAGGGAAATGTAAAAAGGATACTAATCAACACTACAATAATAGTTGTACTGAGCGGTTTGGGAATACTAATGAATACATTTTTAACCCACCATAATAATTACTCTAAAGCAAATACTCTAGATGACAATTTTGGATCTCCTAGTACTGTAAACAAACAAAAAACTAATGAAAAACTCTTAAATAAGAGCCCTTTCCTAAGACAGTCAACTTAGTAATCATAATAACCACGATGCTTTCGTACTAATAATTTCCACCAGGTGTTCTGCAATGGTTCCAAAAACCATTCAAACCTGAAAACATTTGAAGGTCTAGCTAGTGATATAAATTTTTTTTGTCATTTTTTTAAAGGGCTGGAAAACTGACCTTTACTTCGTTATTGTGATGGAAGGCAACCATAGTTGTCTCCTCCTTGAGCTACTCGACTATAAAAGAAATGATCAAACTTCGCTTATGAGCAGTAGTCAAATTGCATTGGATAAAGTTTTACTACAGTTTTAAACGTTCGTCTGTTTTTCTTAACTCTGATAGAATTTTAATTTTGTAAACTAATCAACGTTTTCAAAAAATATTTACAGCAGAAATTTCGAAAAATAAAATTTTAAAAAATAGTAAAAGCTTAAGCCGAAATTTAAAAATGGTAATACCTAAAATGGTAATACTTATGGGTAGTAGTCAAATTGCATTAAATAAAGCTTCCTTACAAGCTCAAACATTCGTCTGTTTTTTTAAGTTTTTTTTTCTTAACAGGTATTAATCATTTTTAAATTATTTTTCATATTTGTTTCTGTAATCATTACTTTTTATGTAATCATTCCTTATTTTTACACTTCATGTACGTCATTTTTAACATTTTTCTTTCTTATCCGAGAGGCTTAATATCTTCAATAATGTCCATAAGGTGCAGAGGGAATTGAAATAGTAAGAAGCTTTTAAATAAATGCAGACATCCTGTTTCTTGGATTCCACGTTAACAAGTGACGATCTCTGTGACGGAAATGTTTTCTTCGAGTCTGAACTCTTCCCCCAGAGACTTGCAAATTACTTGAATAATATTTCAAGTCAATATTAAATTCCAGAAAATTATTTGCTTGACTGCAATTAAGCAAACAGTTTTAATTTTAATATTTAATAATTTGAATTTTTTTTCGTCCGAATTGCGTGCAAAAGTCACTTTAAAAGTTCGTTTCTCTATCATCGGCTCTTTTTATGAGATATTTATAGTTTACGATATTCTTCGACTTGATATGACACATATCTCACTTGGATAGCACAATTTATTTAATATAAATAAAACGACTACTGAATTTTCTCCGATATTTACATATGTAATATATATTTATACATAAAATGCGGGTGTCTGCCGTTTCTATAAATTTATCTCAGTCTATTCTTAAGTGTAGTGTGTTCGATCCTTACGACTGAATCATATGTTTCGTTTATTGTCCCATTCTTTCGCAAATTCTAAATACTTTTCATTTTTTTTTCTTTCGAAAAGTGAATTCTGACACTTGACAAGTTTTCTTTTCTTTGTCAATGATGACTAGATCTGGTCTTCTCACCTAAATTGGGTGAGCTGTTTGAATTTCAAGATGTATGTTTCTTTACTCTACGAAGATTCTGGTTTATGGATGTACCATTGGTTTGTATGGCCAAACTCCATTCGTTCGCATAATTATTTGAGCACAACGAATTATTTTTGTTTTGTTTTTGCGCACCCGTGCGCTCAAAGATGAATATATCCATTGAGCTTAAATTCACACGCGCTGTAAGTTATTTTTGTTTTGCTTTTTGTTTTTGTTGTTGTTGTTTTTTGGGGGTTTTTTTGTTTGGTTTTCTGATAGAATCTTAATTTTGTAGACGAACCGACGTTTTCAAAAACTCTCTACAGCAGAAATTTTGAAAAATAAAATTTAAAAAAATAGTAAAAGTTTAAGCAGAAATTTAAAACTGGTAAAACCTAAAAACTGGTGCATCCATCTTGAAAGAATTACGTGCTTATAATTTCTTCAGAGAAAGAATTCAAAGAATAAATACAGAATTGCTGACAATGTTCTCCTCGAATTGGGAGAACGCATTCTGTTTGCCATCATCGTTTTGTCACGTATTTAAGTTTGTGTTTTGTTTTGATTTCGAAGTAATAATTTAAGATAATAAAGCAACAAATTCTGTAAATCTTCTTGGGTGTCCTTTGGTCATTTTAGGATTTTGCTGTTGCCTTTTGCGTTTTATAAAAATAATTAGAATACTACTATAAGCAATTGCTATAAATATTTCACTTCTTCCTATTTTTTCTACTTGATGTTTTCTTGTTGATTTTTACTAATATTATTTTTTTTTCTTTTATTACCGTTTTCTTTTTTTTTTAAATCATTTTCCTTACGCTTCATCATTATTATTTTTTCTTACAAATCGCTCTCTTTCTCTCTCTTCATCATGGTTCTTTTGTTTGTCATTTGCGACGTTCTTTCTTTCTTTCTTTCACATCTGAATTCCTTAGATTTCTTTACTCATTTTTTAAACTTTTTCTTTCTTTTTTTTTCTTTCATTAATTTTTGTTTCTTTCTGGATTCCTTAAATTTCTTTACTCTCTTTTCTTTCTATCTTTTTTATTTCTTTCTTTCTTTCTTTCTTTAGATCTTTTTTTAAATTTTGGATTCCTTAAATTTCTTTACTCTCTTTTCCTTCTTTCTTTCTTTCTTTCTTTCTTTTTTTCTTTTTTACTTCTTTCTTTCTTTCTTTACTTCTTTTTTTTAATTTTGGATTCCTTACATTTCTTTACTCATTTTTTTAACTTTTTCTTCCTTTTTTTGTTTCTTTCATTAATTTTTTGTTTCTTTCTGGATTCATTAAATTCCTTTATTCTCTTCTCCTTCTTTCTTTCTTTACATCTTTCTTTCTTTAGTTCTTTTTTTAATTTTGGATTCCTTACATTTCTTTACTCTTTTTTTTCCTTTTCTTTCTCTATTTTTTCTGCAACTTCTTTCAAGTTTTGGTTTCTTCCATTTCATTTCTTTACTTCTTTTTTTTTTAAACATTTTCTTGTTTTATTTCTACTTTATATCCTTCAGCTTCCTCTCTCTCTCTCTTTCTCTTTCTCTCTTTCTCTCTCTCTTTCCATTTTTCTCTTTTTCGTCCTGCTTTCAATAATAACTAATAACAGTAAGGAATCTCTTCCAACTTATCTACGTACGCACAACTGTCCACACGAAATCACCAAAAAATGCCAATTAATATAAATCGGCCATATCTATCACACATTCGACATTCTCAGCAATTAAAAAACGACACTAAAAATAATAAAACTACACCTGTAAACGTTAAGTAGAAACGACCTATCAAATGACTAGACGACAATAAACTTGAGCCTTAACCGTCGCCCATGGCGCGCAGGTCTTTCTCAAGGGATGTGAAATATTCTCTGTTTGACAGCGCGATTCTTGAGCGCAAAATGTCACCATAATATATAATTAAATTAAGCATAATATATATATATAGAGAGAGAGATTGAGAGAGAGAGAGAGAGAGAGAGAGAGAGAGAGAGATGACAAACGGGAAGTACCAAAAGAACCCTGCTAATACAAAACCTGCAAAAAAGGACACCTATCTTAACAAAAATCAACAGTGCTCACTGCCTGTCGAATTAAGAAACCCGAAAGGAGAAAGCAAGTCATGAATCATAATAATATTTTGTGATGTCAACGAATACTCTTTGTCACTTTCGTAATGCTCGTTGTAGTAGAGACTTTGTAATCGTAGATACAAATATAGTAACACCGTTGAACAATACTGGTGTCAAACGCCTTCGAATAACACTCGCATTAATAGTACTTACTTCATAATACTCGCTCGGAAAGTAACCACCAAATAGTGATCCGAATAGTAATCCGTATACTGATCAATATAGATGTTATTTTCTAAACGTGGCTTAGATGTGGCGCAAGGACAAAAGTACGGGGCACCTAGTGAGGACTGAACTCACTTTTCAGTCGTAATTTATCTAGCCAGACAAGCTTGCTAACCATTACACCACGTCGAGGTGCACTTGGCGTGAAATGCAGACTAACAGTTATAAAGTATAGTAACCTTTATAGAAGTAGAAATCTGTGAAAATTAATTTCATAAATATTTAACTAAGATACTGACAAATATTACATTTTACTTGAAAATACGTACGTTTACAGGGGATGTCTGTTACCTGCCAACTTAGTTCAAACATCAAGTGGATCAGCTCAGGATCAGCGTCTCATGAGTCAGCTGAAGTATGGATGATCAAAACAGCTAAAAACTTGATATTCTTCCAAAAGGCAAAAGTATATCTACAACATTAAAGCACCGTCATATGACGTGCAACGCTCAAGCTATTATTATAACATTCCGTTATATTTTACATTTATCTGTACAATTTTCAGTTATACAGCTACTTTTGAATAACACATGTCTATTATTATTCTCTTAGTATATTCTCTTGGCGTCAGTTTAAACAGATGCCTTCGTTTTTTTTTTTTTCTATTTATTGTGACCATTTTATTTAAAGTTCTTATTTTCTTAAAATTCAAACGAAAACTTGAAAGATTTTCAGTATATGTCAGTGAAATGTTCATTTTCCAAAAGTATAATCTATAATTATAGTATAAATATACGAACAAAAAAAGGGGTAGTTTAAACTGACACAGTGGGGCGTGGGTTAATTAGATAAAAAAAAGAACAGGCATTTTACTATCACGAGACCCGTAACCCATTAGAGTGGTAGAGACACTATGTACTGCAATAGCAGTGGTGTTTCCTGGGCAAGATAGCCTGACGGAGTCCTTTCGAGGATCGTTGGGAATTCAGAGTTTTTCCTTCTCCTAAACTGGTTGCCACCCAAGGCTATAGGACTCAGTCTTTACCCATGACTTGAGGTGGTGGGGAGAAGTGATGGATTCATACCTTTCTCGAGATGACGCATAGACATAAATGAATGCAATGAACTACGACAGGAATTCGAACTCATCTCTCCGATTATTCAATCGAGCCACTATCCATTACTTCACCGCGCTAGAAGGAATAATAATTATAAATATGATATTTATCGTTATTTTCAGCTTTTAAGTGCCTTATTAATGCTTGTTACGCAAACTGCAATAGTATTAGCGATGACGATGTTAAGTCTATTATTTATTATTGCTATTATGATTATTATTTAAATAAAAAGTCAAAAGGGCAAAGCCTGTTGTGTAGGGACAATAGTTATAACTGTGTTGATCATTTCATCTATAAAAGTTTATCATACAAAATGTTACTTGAATTTTGAGGCCAGAATCTGAAAAGAAGCGTGGTTTACGCTTAGATAATATATGTTCATATAAATATCGATTAGTCTATCATTCATCCATGCTTAGAATATTGCTGCCATATATGGACCAGTGCTCCTGCTATCTATCTAGAGCTCCTTGATAAAATCCAAAGAAGAATCAGTAATAATATAAACCTTGATCTGGAGTCTCGGCTTCAGTCACTTTCCCAGTGCCGTAAAGTTACCTCCCTTTGCTTTTTCTATAAATACTTTCATGGTAATTGTTCGAATGAGCTCTTCGCTACATTATTGTTATTTTATTCCACACCCGAAAGTATATATGGAAACTATTTAGGACTTTCATAGAGACGTTGTGGTATTATGGTGGATGTAGTAAGAAAGGTAAGTAAGAATGTGTTGTTTTGCTGTAAGGAGTATTGTGGTATGTTTGGGTCAGTGTTTGTGGCTAGCTAAGTTTTATGTTAAAACAGAAAACCATCCTTTTTTCCCATTCCCCATTTTGGCCTTGTGCCACATTTTGTATCATTGTACAAATAAATATCACCCTTCGTTATAGTTCCTAGACTCTTTGGATTTAAACAAAGTACTAGACTTGCGACGAGGTCTCACCAATTTACAGTTAAGTTGGCTAGATATAACCGTAAATTCTATGCTAACAGTTTCTTTTTCTCGCTTATGGAACTCCCTTCCGTCTCCATACTTTCCAGCCAACTCTTTAAAAATGTAAATGTAATGTCAGTCGCTATCTGCTGCCCTCCTGGTTACTCTTCTTTAGTTCTCTTTCCTTAGCAATGTTCCTGTTTCTAAATCTTCCACACTCAGTAACCCTTTTTATCTCAGTTGCTTTACTACCATGCTTGGGATGAACTCGATTTAAAAAATATTACTAAGCTTAGCTTAGTATGGCACAATGTAGGGCATCTTGTGAATATTAAACTTTCTAAACTACTGCGCAACTGGCGAGGCATCACATATGTAAATTAATTCCTCTCTAAGAAGGGACGCTTTTGTAATCTTATCAAGATGACTATCACAAAGATTTTTAGTTTTATGCCTAAAAGATACTATTTATATATTTATTACAACGTTTCGGCCGTTGTACGCTCCGGCCCTCTTCAGGTGGTTGAAATGTCAAACTGAACCCTTTATTTCGCTCAATTGAGTAGACTGTTCCAGTTCCACGTGCCATGTTTAATGGATAATTGATAACTGACATCCATTACAACGGCCGAAACATTCTAATAAATATGGCGACAAAGATGAGGACAATAGTCCGAATAATGTAAATAGTGTACATAATACCTCATCTCAGAAATATAGATATATAATGCCTAAAAGACTTTATACAAAATGGTACTAACAGTCAGCAAACAAATTTCGAAGTAGTTTTATCAGATCAGTTTTTGTTTACGTGTTATACAAAATTAGAGAGTGCGCAAATACATAATTAAAATATGCTTGAATATTTATCAAAAATATGTGTGGTACAAGGCTAAAAAATTAGAATTATTTGAAGATCAAATTTATTAGCAATGTCCTGTAAGCGTAGATCACTCATCATCGCACCATGGCAAGTGTATTGTGTCGTTAAAACCGACTTATCGCTGATGTTTGTCTAAGAATTGTAAACACAATTATTAGAAATGTTTCATCCCTCTAGATAACTATTTTTTCTCAGCATACAACAGCTTACACGTCTTTATATATAATAGAATAAAGTGTGTAATTTTCTTTTCTCTTTAATGTCTGCTCGTTGATTCAGTCGAAGAACAAGAGAAAGATTGGCGCAGAGAGTAGATGTTTATTGGACGAATGCAATTTTGGAATAAGGCCGTATTTATGATGAATAAAATAACTAACAACTTGAAACACTGATATGTTATCCTTTACGCTTTATATCGTGCTCCGGTTGGCCCTTCGACGCGGTGCTCCACACTTTCGGCCTTGTGCCACATCTAAGCTTTGCTTAGTGAATCAATATATTGCATTTAGGATGACATCAGTAAATCGATAGCAGTGACATTCGTTTTTTGTTAATTCTGTTGCAATGTATTTTATTTAAATCTGACCAAATATCATTTTTTGAAAAGCAATCCTTCGTATATAATACTTGAGATTATAGCTCCGTTGAACATCAATGGATTTATAAAAACCTTACACACTCAGCTACAGACACAAGCATTTATATAAATGTAGGAGAAATCTAAATGAATTTAAATAAAAGATTACATGAACTCAGAAAGGATCTTTTACAGAACAGCGCACTAAATGCATTAGTTGCTCACCATAGTGAGACTGACCATAATTTTGATTTAAAAAATTCTATTCTAATTAAAAGACAAATCAATTCTTCTTCTGTGTGTCGTGTCCCATCAGGATATAGGCGATCATGGCTCTTCACAATTTCCTGTCCTTTGTAGATCTTAATAAATTTTATCTTTTTGTTATATCTCCTAAACCTGGCTCCGTCATCCATTTACTCAAGCTAGCTAGGTAGGTAGGTTATGCGTTGTTTTCGTCTGTCCCTCTTGCCTTCAATCTGTCATGTGAGTATCAAAATTTCCAAGCGCTCTTTCCTCATAATGCGCCCTAGAAATTTCAACTATTTCTTCCTGATGTTAAGTATAAGTGTCCTTTTTGTTTTCATTTTCGATAAAACTTCGTCATTGCTCACACGTTTGGTCCATGGTATTCTCAGCAGCCTTCTGTAGAATCAGATTTGTGAGGAGATTGTCGAACATTCACTGCCATATAGGAGAACTGATATTACATAACAGTTCAGTTCTGTTTTCATTGTTTCTAATGAGATATTCCTGTATCTTAATACTTTGTTTAACTTTTGGAAGGCATCTAATGCGCCTTTAAATTTCCGTGTCGTACTTTTCGTCCTCAGTTAAAACACTTTCCAGATATTTAAATTGTTGTACTTGTTCGATTTTGGTATCTCAAATTTTTAATGTTTAGTCTTTTTTTTCTTGTTTTCCTTCACTACCTTCTATAGGAGTTCTTGTGGTTCCCTTTCTGTGTTTACTATCAATACTGTGTCATCTGTTTATCTTATGTTGTCAAGAATGTGTCTGCTAATAATGAGTCCTGGTAATAATTTGTCATATAGGAAGAAAATGAGTAACTCCCGGCACCGAGGTTCGAGCCTAACACTCTGGACTTATGAATATATGTTTTCCGCCACGTGTATAAACAGCGGTGTCAGGCTACTGACTGCAGTGATTATTGAGTGACTATTGAGTAGAACTATCCAGTCGAAATAGTGTGTATTATTGTGTGTCGATGATTTTAGTTTTGATTTAGGATTTACCGAACATTAAGCCGAGCCGCGCTATTAACAAGGTATTCAAAGAAATGGTTAATTATCTTTGGTTGAATTTTACTTCTTTGTTCTTGTTAAGTATTTATTTGCGGTTGCAATTAAATACAGTTTTATCTTAACATTGAAGTCATGAATTATACTTAATTATTAACAGCCACCGTACGTCACAAAAGACTTCTAATTATCTCAAGTATATGTTGAATAAGTTCGGTTTTACATACCTTTTCTATTTTTGTATATTTACTGAACTCATTTTCTATCCATATACAAGTGATTTACTGCCAGTATAAGTTCTGGATTATTCTAAAATTCTTCCCAAATAATTCATGGCTACCAAACAGTACGGTTCTTTCTGACGTACTTTATCAAACATCTTTTTATAATCTATAAAACACAGGTACACATTCTTCTGCATTTGTATTGTTCATTCTCATATCATTCTAAACATAAATATCTCATTCTTTGTTCCAATGCCTTTAACGAACTCGAACTCTTCTTGTCCTATCACCGATCTGATTCTGCTGCTTGCTCTATTCTTCAGAATTCGGATAAGTTTTGTCTATATTTCTGAGATGAGGTATTATGTATGTTATTTACATTATTCGGACTACTGTCCTCATCTTTGTCGCCATATTTATTTCAACGTTTCGGCCGTTGTACGCTCCGGCCTTCATGTGGTTGAAATGTCGAATTGAACCCTTTATTTCGCTCACTGGGGTAGACTGTTCTAGTTCCACGTGCCATGTTTAATGTCAGTTATCACCTGTTAATTTCCCTCTAAATTTCTCCACTGCCTTAACCGGGTATTGAACTCACACTCTTTGGGTCCTGTCACTGGATGTAACTGATGCCTTTATCCACTGTGCCATGTGTCCTTAAACATGGCACGTGGAACTAGAACAGTCTATCCCAGTGAGCGAAATAAAGGGTTCAGTTCGACATTCCAACCACGTGAGGAAGACCGGAGCGTACAACGGCCGAAACGTTGTAATAAATATGGCGACAAAGATGAGGACAATAGTCCAAATAATGTAAATAATGTCGGATAAGTTTTGTTATATAACATATATATATATATATATATATATATATTTAAACATATATTGTTAAATATAGTGAATATTTATACGTTCGTATAACCTCTCTAAAGATGGCTCATGTTAGCCGAAAGCTTAGATCAAGGAATAGCTTAATTAAAAAAATATCCAAATGTTGGACAATTTTTGTCTTTATTTTCACCAGAAATTAAAGCAAACATTTGAACATTAGAATGGCTCATGATCAGACATAATAGACATTCATTGTCTGTTATATTTATTATATATTTAAATATTTATCTGCTGTCCCAATACTATATATATATATATATATATATATATATATATATATATATATATATATATATATATATATATATATGTATGTATGTATGTATATAAAAAGAAAATATAGTTTTAAAGTATGCTATATTTTTTAGGTAAAAAAGCTGTCAATATCCGGAATAAAACAATTTTAATGATAATACACAGAGAATAATTAATGAATGAATACAAAATACCCTAAGTAATGAATAATAAATAATTGAGTTAAAAGTTAACAAACAGCTCTATGCTCTTGGGATAAAATAACCGTATCTTGACCCATAATAATTTATACTTAATAGCCTTTAGATTTAAAATATAAATGTTCCTGCCTATCCAATAACCGTTAGGATAACACAATAAACCGGATATACTTGATCGTTCAGCGCATAATACTCCATTGACAAGCATATATAAATAGTCAAACTAACAGCCAACAAACATGGCCTGGAGATTGCGTTCAGGCAGGAAACAGACTGCTACTCACTTTTTGACCTGAGTGCCCACACTTATATTTACATACGCTTTACACAGACACACATACACGCACACATATATATACTCTTAAATATCATAATAAAAAGATATAACAACCTTACCAAACTACCACGTATGTATGCTTTATACAAGAAGAAATTATATATATGTGTGTGTGTGTGTGTGTGTGTGTGCACGTCGAAATAATCAACAAGGAAGTTTCGTTGGTTTTTAACCAAATCTGCATATATATGTGTGTGTGTGCGTGTGTGTGTGTGTGTGTGTACTAGTGTGAGAGACAAAAGTTAAAAATTGAGTCAAAAATAGAAAAATCTATAAATGACGCATTTCGCCAAGATCGTCTGCTCTCTCTCTCTCTCTCTCTCTCTCTCTCTCTCTCTCTCTTTCTGGTTTCTTCAGGTTAGAATGAAAAAAAGACGAAACTGTATATAAGGAAAAATGCGTTGTGATCTCTGAGGTCATGGGGCCATAAATCAAATTAGCTTATCAAATCAAATAAAAAAATTTAAAAAATGAATGAATATGGGGGAGAGGAAAACTGTGTTGTGGATTGCTGACTTTTTACGTGGGCTGGAACATCGTCACTACTCAATTAACCCATTCAGTAGGTATGATTCTGTTGAAACTTTGGATGTCATACTCTATCGTTCATTGTCTGGCTAATGATCTACCTACGCTGATAGTTATCAATTCTTCAATTGTTCAAATCGTTTTTTCTTTCTTATTTGGTCGTCATCATTGTTAGTGACTCGAATTTCAACATTCACCGTTCGTTTCCCTTCCATCAACGGGTGAATGCGCGACAATAATGGACTTGCTTTTCACAATGTATAATGTTTGAAATCATTTAGAATTAAACACTGTGTGTGTCCTTTCATCGTCTAACAGGAAACAGATAATGCCTATCTGTTCATTGTATGAGTTTTAAGACTGGTCAGGGTATTTTCTGTGAGTGAGAAAAGTCTTCAGTTGTCACGTAAATGTGCCGTTTATGATAGCGATAGAAGAAAAACGTAGACGTTTTATTAATCGATGATCCTAAAGAAAGAACATCTGTTTTTATATAATTGGCGATGACATGGATGAAAAGACATCTTGAAAAGAGAAAATAAATACCCTACAAAGAAAAAGGGAGAGACTGTGGGGGTGGAAAAAAAAAAAGAAAAACCTAAAAAAGAAAACGTAAAAGAAAGAAAGAAGAAAAGGAAATTAAAAAAGAAATTAGAAAATAAAAAACATAGAATCAATGAATGAAAAGAGTAAATCAGTAAAATGAAAAAGTAGAAAAAGATTAACATACAATGAATGAATGAATGAATGAGAAAGGGTAAAGAATTAAAAAGAAGGAGTAAAAAAGAAAAACATACAAAGAAAGAAAGAATGAAAAAGGAAGAAAATAAACAAAACGGAAAAGAGTGAGGAATTAAAGAAAGGAAAAGGAAAGTGTTATAATGGAATGCCCCACACTGGACTGTGTGGACTGACTATATCAGTAGCTATGTAGCGATTTTACAAGCGTAGCTTAGATGTGGCATAAGGCTGAAATGGGGCACCCAGTAAGGATCGAACACACTACTCATTCGTAATTGTTTTAGCGAGACAAACTTGCTAACCATTACACCGCCTCGGTGTGCCCTATCAATAGCTATATATAGTAAGCACAGGATATACCTGGGGCTTGCTCTGGCAATTAGTTGGAGATTCGTCTGGCCTTCCGTGATAGACAGCTACCCGACCCCGTGTATACGGGGTTTACGGGGATTTTTTGCCCGAGTCTACAGGCTCGGTTTTGCTCCGCATTAAAAAACGGCCTTGTGCCACATTCTGCCTTGTCGGGGAGGTATGGTAAATAACCTTGCTTCGGGAATTAGTTGGAGATTCGTCTCCAGCTGTGCTGGTCAAACTCTCTTCCCGGGTGCAGAGAGAATCCCCAGACGAGATTATGTCGAAGGGCAGAGTCTCTTCTCGGGAAACAGCTACCAGACGCCGTTTTATACCGAGCCTACGGGCTTGAATACCCCACGTTAAATTCGGCCTTGTGCCACATCTGACCGCGTGGGGCGGTTGGTAAATATCCTTGCTTCGAGAATTACTAGCCTGCTACTCGATTCCCTGTCTTTCAGTAGTGTATCCTCTTTTACAATAAACCCCTCTTTCTTTCATCTACGTCCGTGATGCTGTTCCTACAATCGAGTACCACCTTTGTTTGTAACCTCTTTAAGGATACAACAGAAAGAAAGAATGAAAGAAAGAAAAAGCCAAAATTAAAAAGACAGTAAAAGTAAAGAAAGAAAGAAAGGAAGGAAGAAAAAGAAGAAACTAAAAATTCATGCTGAATGAAGTGAATGATATAATCAGACAGCCACATAAGTGTTTCCTAAAAATGATGAAACAAAAAAAATAGAAAATTAAAAAGGGACTGTCGTCGGAATCATGTTATTTATAGACGAACGCATCATTACCCACAATCATAATATATACTATGCAAGTATGAATGTATGTAAATGAATGTATGTAAATGAATGTATGTAAATGAATGTGTGTGCGTCTTATTTGTTCTGCCTAATTTAACATTTCATTTCTGCGTTATTTTTAAGGACACTTAGATATTTTTTAAAATATATCGTACTCGAAATATGTCTAATGGAAAGTAAAACATAGAGACAATAGCTAAGATAAGTATAAATAAAAAAAAGTCAGTGCTCGTGCACATCAGAATTCTTAGTGCCATGTTCGTGAAACTCATTAGCACAAATTTATCTTGGAAGTAAAACACAAAAGCAGCTAATTATTTACAGTATCCTGTTGGCATTTTTATCCTTTGCTGCTAATAGATTGTGAAAGTGTATACAAATGTTAATGTTCCTACTAAATCCAAGATCTTGTGCCAGACACAAAAACTTAGTCTAGTAAGAATAGCAAGTCTCTATAATCGGCGCGAAATTACAAAACAAGACCACCACTGCGTAAAATCCTAAAAAGGAAAAATACGTTTATTTTACATTACAAAAAAGGTACAAATATAAGGTTACCCTAAAATTTCCTTTTGTGTGCCTAATACGACAGGATAACAACTTTCTGAGATACAAAAAAAGAGATTACCATCAGATACAAGAAAAATGTGTTACATTTTTTTGAAAAAGACACGGATTCAAAAACAAAAAAAAGATTACACCCTTTAAAATGAAAAAAAAAGGAAAAAACTTAGAGGAAGCAAAAATTGCACAAAGCATAAGATACAAAACGCACCCATCCCCGTTTTTAGCAGAATAATAATAGAATGTCTCAGCACGAAGGGATTTTCTTGTTTTCACAGATTATTATCTCGAGGGCTTTTCGTAGTACTTTGCTGAAAAGTTAAACTTGAAAATTCTTTTGGTTTAAATTCTTCTCAGGAAGGCACAAAAAAGAATGTTCTGTCCTGGGGTTTGAATTTGCCTTAAATCTGTTGAACCTGTCGGCTCTTTCTTTCGCCGTATTGATCTATACATCCCTCACTCCTCAGCTGGACCAGTCATCTTAAAGCGTGGGTGCTAATGGCTTCTTACTCCTCGACCGTTAATTGCTTACTAATCGGTCCCTTCTTTCTGTTCCGATCCGCTAAATAACAGCCCTTTTATTGAACAAAGGGGTGTCATACCGGCCCAATTCAAGTTTTCACAAGGCCTTGAAGATATCGTCTCTCATTGGTCAATATATACGAAATCTTTCTCCAATAATTCAAAAAACGAATCCCCAACAAAACAAATAATTTTCACGGTATCAACCGCTTGAGCCAATATGGCCATAAAAAATGTAACAACTTTTACACAAACATTCAGAAAAATCCACATGTCTCAAAAATCGAGTATTAAAAAAAACAACTTAGACGATTATACATTCACAATACTAACATTTTTAAAAATAATAAAAATAAAATTTTATAAGTGATAGATTGATCTCATGTTGTTGGGAGCTCTGTCCCACCTGAAAATAAGAAATTTTAATGCATAAAATAAAGGTTTTGTCAACTATTCTGTATTCAAGTGAGACTCTAATTTTCAAACCAACATTCTCACGGAATTCACTTGTAAGAATAAGTTATGCTTTACAAATAAAAAAAACAGCCTTTGTTTTTGTTTTTTTTTTATTTTGATTTCATTTCAAAATTTTCTTGAGTTTTATAATATAATATAATCAGCAACGTGGTTTGACCAAATAGGATCATGGTTAGCAGGATCAAAGGACACGTCTCTGATATTCGATATGATCACATGAAAACACGACACGTTACGAATCAAGTAATTGTGTAAGCACCATCACGTTCTGGTGTAGATTTGGTCGGCGAAAACATATATAAAAGCGACAAGTAAGACAGTTTCTGAACATTTTTCGAATTCAGATCTTTCTTCTTTGCCTTTTTAATGAGGTTGGAAGTAGACAGTTTAAAATAAGAACCTTGCACCTCTTTCTTTCTCAATTCTACGTCCCAATAAACTGAAGACACCCCGAACAATACCGAACTAATGAGTTATGTCGTATATTCTACTACTACTGCAGCAGCAGCAACAGCAGCAGCAGCAGCAGAAAATCACTGTCAACTGCATAACCTGCACCTATTATATTTGGTATCTGAACATCAAAACCTATGAGTATTATAACAAGAATTTCAAAAATTTAAAGTTTTTGTCGGGTCGAGAACATTCTGGGTGTGCGCGTAGCGTAGCGGTTACTGGCGCGGAAAATGGAATCGACGTGCATATTCAGATTGAATTCGTTGCGTTCACTTTCGCTCAAATAAACTTGGGAAAGATATGAATACATCTATTCTCCCCTTAAAGTAGCGGGACTGCCTTGGTTAGGCAGTTATTCAAGGAGGGGGATAACTTTGAATTCAAAACTGGTTGGGCATGCGGCTGTCAATTCCACTTCGTAAAAACCTACTTGTTGCAGAAACCACAGCAGCAACGTATAGTGCGCTGAGATTGTGACCATCTTTTCCACACGGGAGTCAAATCGCACTAAAGATATGAGGGGGTGACATTTTAACAAATCTAACGACCCAATACGACATTAAAAGCTAGGACGCCTAATCCACATTTTATATTCCAACTAATAAAGAACACACGTAAATACTCATGTTGATCATATTTATATATATATATATATATGTATATACATATATATGTGTGTGTGTGCGCGCGCGCTCGCGCGTGTGTGAGTTTTGTCCTTCAAAAAGACTTCTTCAGACGGCTAATATATATGATTCTATCGATCTGAAGAAGTTCTTTCGAAGGACGAAACGCGTAACACAGTTTTTTTTTTTTTTCAATTTTGTCATTTCACTTATCCCCTATATATATATATATATATATATATATATATAGAGAGAGAGAGAGGAGGGGAGAGAGAGAATGAGAAAGAGAAAGAGAGAGAGCGAGAAAGAGTGAGAGAATTAATACAAGTAAAAGGTTTGCCACTTAGCTGATTCATGTTACCTTCAGCATCTCGACTCTAGAGTTTCACCCACCCGTCATGAGATATTGTTTTCAACCGTAATTGCTAACATACAGTGCATAAAAGAGAGATAAGATAAGGGGAAAAGGGCTTATAACTCAACAAAACGGTTCTTTGTGAATAGGGTTTAATCATATATTTGCAGTAAAATGAAAAAAAAATAATGCGATGTTCAACTTCGGTCTCAAATATTTATTTTTTTTTACTCATGTCCCATTTATACTTAATCTGGTGAAAAAAATAATCAACAAATATGCCATGGTTCCATTTAGTTATTCCTACGCTTCATGTTTCTCTTAGATAAAGTACTTGGTTGATCAAGTTTCACTTATAGCTCTTTGCAACTAAATCAGTTTCATATTTTTAGCCATTTTTGTTAGGAAAGTTACATTTCTGTGATAAGCGTTGATGGAACTGATAAAATGGCTTAGTGCAAAACACTTCAACCTAAACTCAAAATTCTACCCGAGTTTCGTGGATTTTGCGGCTTTTAATTTAACCTAGATTTCCCGTAAACTTGCAGAACCGACTTAGAGACTCTGGTGATGTCGCAAAGTTCTTAGTGTATCGGGTTAACAAGATTCGTCTTACCTAAATTTTCCAAAGAAAAAAAAAACTTGTAGCAAACTGGATCACTGTAACATCCTCCTGTATTGTTAGTTGAATATTCAGTTAATGTAGTCGAATTTTTCATTGTAAACCATAATAATTTAAGTGAAGTTAAGTGAACAAAGATTTAATTCTATTAATAAAGTTAAAGAAGATATTTCATTTTTAAATGCATTATCGCCAAATTCGTCACGACATATAAATTATTGCAATGATTCCTTTTAAAAGGATTAACGTTATAAAGCGTCTCCAAGCACTTGTGGATGACGAATTATTCTCTACTACTTCGACCTCTCTGTCAGACAGGCAGGATATGGCAAGCCTCTCGCTGCTCTATCGCTACTTCCACGGAATGTGCTCGGACGAACTATATTCCCTGGTCCCGCCAAGTGAAACATTCACGGCAAGAACACGCCATACCAGTTAGTAGAAAACCACCTACATTTCCTCCTTATTCTATTGATGAGAAGTAAGTTCCATCCGAGCATCTGTGAACCACTGCCTATTGAACCGATTCCCAACAGGATATTTCCCCGATCATAACAATCTTACCCTGTTCAAGGATCGTGGTAACCGTTATCTTCCACTCGTAGACACACAAATGGTCTCCTAACATAACCTACCTCGAGTGGCCCCCGGACCGTTTAAAGAGTGAACCTTACTGTAAAAGAAATATACTTATATTTTAAAGGTTATTGGGGGTTGTTTATTTGTTTTTTTTTGGGGGGGAGGGGGTGTTAACCAGCGAATAAGTTCTTTATAAGCACAGTATTAATGACGGCTTGGAACGTGTTGTCAGTCATCAGCCACATCCACTGATTTGATTAATCTTCAGTTCCTACATATTCCATTGGTTAGGAGTAAGCTTCACTCAAATAGCTTCTTCTACATAACTGTTCCAATATGGAAGGGACTCGGGAGAGGGAGCATACGTGATCGCTACAATCTTAACCTCTTCAAATTGAATTCAAACCGTTATCTATCCTAGATATCCTCATAAAACGCAACTCTTGCCAAATAATAGCTGTGTCTATTTGAGAGTCGAGCACTTTCTGATTCATCACTGCAACCCATAAACTTTTATAGCATATGTGTACTATTTAATGTTGTGCCGCTATTTCCACAGACACACACACATATATATATATATATATATATATATATATATATATATATATATATATATGAGTGTGTGTGTGTGTGTATGTGTGTGTGTGTGTGTGTGTGTGTAAACATAACACGATGTCATCTTTGATGGTGAACATCTCTGTTGTAATGTCTATATAACCACTCTGATGATGGCTCATGTGAGACGAAGCTTAGATCGAGGAACAGCAAAAGTTGGACAGTTTTTGTGTTTATTTTCTCCCGAAACTATAGCCACTATACGAAGCTTACAACGGCTCATAATCAAACATAATAGACATCCGTTGTCTGTTATATTTAACATTGTATGTCTGAATATATATATATATATATATATATAATACAAATATAAAGTTTGTCACTTAGGTGATTGGTGTTACCTTCAGCATCCCAACTCGAGAGTTTCGTAAACGAACCCTCCAGTAAAGACTCCGTTCACTCGTCAGGGGGTATCAGAAATTGACTGTTTATATTTCTCATTTTTTTTTTGTTTTTTTTTTATATATGCACTTTTCATTGGTACAAGGTTGATTCTATTGTTTTTTGTTTTATTTCCTTTCACACACACGTATATATATATATATATATATAGATATATATATATTAAGAAATGGACAAAGTCCGACAATTTATTTATTAAAGACATTTTTATTCAGGTCGGTAAATGTTATTTAATACTGTTTATTATAAACAGAGCATTTACTTAAATACTTGTATCTATAAAAAAAAAAAAAAAAAAAAAAAGAACATTAAACATAAAAAATGTCTTTAATAAAATATATATATATAATCTTATAAATATAAGTAATTATACTCGTCCGGAAAAACCTTAGGTGTCTTGGCTTGTAAATGAAGAAACCAATACCCAAGGAAAAATAAGGAATAAAAAAAAGAAAGAACTAAGAACATGTAATTCAGGCGAAAACAATCGTCCAGAATCCAAAGAAAAAAACCTCCGACACGAATAAAATAAAAATAACTAAGCAAAGTGCTCAATTCACTAAGTAGAGCAAATCTAACTACGAACCTAAAGAGCCAGGCAAACCTACCTAGGTTTCAACTCCGTGGAACGTCGGGGTACGCCGGCTTATATATATATATATATATATATATATATATATAGATATATATATATATATGTATTATATAATTATATTGATACTTATTACTTTATCTATTGATAATGTGCTCTCTATTTGCAAAGACTGCTTGCCATGGATGTGCTCTTTCCTGGAAATTGTGTCGGCGGATCGCATTTTTTGTCAAATAAGTCTTTCTTATTGTTATACATGCACACGTGCGCACACGTGTGTCCGTATGCATATATATATATGTGTGTGTGTGTGTACATATATAATAGTTAATGTGGAAAAACTTTAGTTTTATATGTCAGCGGTTCTGTTGTATAATCATCTATTCTTAACTATTTCATGCTTGATTTTTCAGAGCTCTGAGTGCTGCAACTTCATTGAGTTCAAACTGCGAATCCCAGACGAACCACTAATATAAGAGGAATGTGGCATTGGAACGTCTAAAATGCATCACCGCTACAGTTTTGAGACTTGTGAACCGCTGGCGGCCCTTGTCCTCAACTCATTGGTCATATCGCAGAATTCTTCTGCACTTGCGTCGCCGACTACAGACTTTGACTTAGACTAAAATGTTATTGTCATAGATGCTACCATTAAAATGCCTGATTCCGTACGCTTTTCAGGAACGTAAAAGTTGCAATATACCTAGTTCACCTGAAAAAAAAATATTTGTTCAAGCTTTTTTATAATATTGTCCAACACACGGCATTTTTCTCCACTTCAAAAACTCTTGATACGTGAAGTGTATGAATTGTCATATACTTCAGAACACTAGTCACCAGTAAAATAGTGAAATTCTTTGGCGTTAAATATTTCTTGCGCTAATTAACGTTACTTGTTTCTATTGTCTCAATCTGACTCTATTCATTTGATAGTCATTACTTAAATTATTGACAAGTAAAGAAGCAAAAAAGTGTTTACAGATGGAGAAACTAATGGCTGTTCCTATCATACTTTGGTGTTTAGTGTGATATGTCTGTGAAAATTTTACGACTTATATCAACCAAGGAAAGCGATCAGGCTTCAATTTCAGCGAAGAAACAGTCATTAAAGCCTCAAACAAATTTTCGCTACACTAAACACACTGAAATCTGTTTAACTATTAAAATAAATGGTAAGTTAAGGAAAAGCTATTTTTGTGTACCTGCCTAGCTTTCATCACCAAGTGTGATAATATTTACTAATTAAATTCATAAACTTCAAAATATATAAAGTTAGTTTATTAATACACAGGTTGAATTAATACTCAATTTTTTTTCAGTCGAAGTGAATGAAAATTCACCTGTAAAATATGAATTATTCAAATAGTATTTATGTTCCTATTACCACCCATATTATTCGTAATTATATATATATATATATATATATATATATATATATATATATATATATATATATATATATATTATTTAAATACTAAACTTCAAAAGAATGTTACTGATCGACTTTTACTATTTGAAATGTGTCAGTCGTCCAAACAAGCTGATGATACCAAAACGAGGCTCACTTCTCTTGTCAATATGAACGCAGCATTCATATTCCATTCGCTTTCATGTACAAATCTGTTGGTATGTAACTTTTAGGTTCCTATTTTTATAAGTAAACATTTTTGACAAAATGCTCAAATTTATTAAAAAAAAAAACGTGTAAAAAAAGCGCAACAACAAAGAATAATTAATCAGTCGTTTTCGTTTTTGTGTTAAAGTGATTTTTGTAGCGAATTATCAATCTCATCATTTCAGTCACTGTCGCCATTGTTCAGTCATTCAATTTAAGCTTCTTTTTTCTTATTTTTTTTTTTTTTTTTTTTTTTTGTTAACGAACACAATTTTTTTCACCAATCGTCCATCATCCATATTAAATATACAGCTTTGCCTGGTTCATTTTTGTTTATTCTTTTTTACATTCATCATCAGTTTCCTGGTTCATTATGTATCGCTTGAACCTCCAAAACACGATTGTCTGCTTTTCTGCAACAGCATTCTCCAGAAATACTATCATACCATATGAAAACTATAAGCCGTAAACTTCACTTGCAACACAAATGGTTATTCAACTATGTTCTAATCTCAATCCTTGAGGTACAAACAATCCAGGAGCACTTATAATTAACTGCTCTTCTTGCATACAGAAATGTCGTGAGAGAGATAAGAATATCAGCATTAATTATTCATTGTATGATCATGTATTTAAAAGTCGTTAATCGACTAAAAAAAACAGTGCCAAATGACGGCGAATATGGACGTCCAAACAAACTTCATTAACAGAAATCGTGTTCGACTTGTAAAATCCAAACTACGCCAAACTTTTCACAGAATATAAAGTGGGTCATCAATTTCGTTTGCTAGCATCAACAAAATCGAAATTCTGCTTTATAGCAACTTCGTGTCAAAAACATCAAATCATGTAATGTTGCTTTTGTTATTGTTCTATCTTTCTTGTTGTTGTTGTTGTTGTTGTTGTCTTCCTAGAAACATTTTATAAACCTTAAAAAAACTTCCGCCTTCTCCAGCTAGACATATTTATTACTTCAGAAAGTTTAAATCTATTATGTTTTTTTACGTTATAAAAAAATTTAAGTAAATAAAAATTGCTCAAATCAAAAAATTGTTTTATATTTTTATTTATGCTTATTCGTGTTTTTCTGACTGTACTTATTTAAATATTTATTTCACATTTCCTTTAATATTCAATATTTTTTTTATTTAATATTCCTTTTTATATTTGCTTATACTTTTATTCTATTTTATTTCTTTAAATGAACATTTTTTTTAATCAGCTAATAAGTATTCACGTATTCCAAAAATATATTGTTTGGAAAGAGAGAAGGTTATTTTGTCTAACCAAAACTACTAAATTATACTTACAGAAATATCATCAAATGGATTTTAAATATATTTGAATTACCATTCAAAATGTTTCTTAGGAAATACATATATTTTTTTTTTTATATCTACGTCTTTTAATGTTTGTAATTGTCGCCATCATTCAATGTTATAATTCTTACCCAACTAATGACCTGATGTTCTTGTTTTTAACCCTTTCTGAATTATATTTTCTTTTTTAATAAATAGACATAATGTAGTCTCCAGGTTTATGTCGTTAATTCATGCTTTTTGCTAACAGTTCTAAATTGTTGAAGACTTGGTTTTAAAACTAAATTGCAATGCGATCTGGAAGCGTATAAATCGACTAAATACGTGTTCGTGTAATTGTGCAATTAGAAAAAACCTGAAGAAATGTCACCGAAGCCAAATAGATTCATTTAAACAAAGAAAAATATCGAAAATAAGATAGAAGGACTATAAGAGAATATTTTGCACTAATTGCATTACAAAGGAAGTATTTTGCACTAATTGCATTACAAAGGAAGTATTTTGCAGTGATTGCATCATCGTTTTTTAACATAGAGTTTATTTTTTAAACTGGATACTCAATATAGTATAATAGCAAAATATGCATTTATTGTAATTAAGTACAGATAAACAGAATCTTTACTTCTAATAGTTTTTAGTAATAGTCTTCCGTTTCAGTCTATAATTCAGATTTTCGTAACCATCGATGTGTGTTAACTTTATCAACATCGGCTTTATTAACACGTTCTTGATATTGGCCATGCAGAGCAGAGTAAATTGCCAACGGGTCTTGCCAGCGTTGTTTATCTCTTCAAGAGCTTTATCCTTGGCTTTTTTTTTCATATTTTATGCTGCAAAAGATGGTTCTTGGGTTCTGTTTTTGTTTTCTACAGAATCTACTAAACGTAAATCTTGTTTGTATTTATAACATTCTTTCCTGATTGATTACTTTTTCTTTCTGCTTTCATGTTGTTTGACTGTATCATCAAGTCCTTTGTTGTTTCCATGTATGTTAGTAAGCCAATAGTTGTCTTGTATAACAATTCAAGCTGAATAAGACAACTTCTACCTTCTTTAAGGGGTATGTATAGACGGTCTACGTCAACCTTTGGATGATGCATGTTATGCTTAGAAAGAAGCTTTTTGTCTTAGAATCCATTCATCTGAGTTTATTGGAAGATGTTTTAACTATATTGAATCACTGGGATGACGAGCCTATTAATGGCCATAATTCAGTTCTGAGAATTCAGTTCAGTTCTTAATATCACTAACACACTTCTATAGTACTCTTTTTGCACTATTTCTTTCATTTTTATGATGAATTCCTTTACCCTCATTTACACCGAGGTACTGATAAGCTTCTACTTGCTCTAAATCTTTGATTCTTACCCCAGATAATAGAGGAAGTTTGTTGTAGTATCCTCGTAAAATTGTGGCTTTGGTACATTTATCTAGACCGAATTTCATTCCAGTGTCATCACTGAAACATTTTACTGTTTTCAGGAGACTATACAACTTTAAGTTATCCATGGCTTATTTTCTTTTGAGATATAGCCATATTCCGTCCTGTTAAATTCTCTGGTTAATGCTAGTGGGGATATACAAAATAGTAAGGAAAACAAAAAGGCACCTTGAAATATTCCTCGATGTTTATTTCACCAGACTTATATATTCCATTTATATGATTAAGGTAAAGTGTTGTTTTTCATATCGACATACTTTATTTGATGAAATTGATTACGACGGGTGATAATCCCGGAATGAGGTACACTATAGAATACCTTACGGTAATCTATCCAGGAAATACTGAGATTTTTCTTTGTATTGAAGCAGTTTTCCAAGATCATCCTATTAATAAGTAATTGGACCTTACATCCGTAAGGGCCACGTTTGCATCCTTTTTGTTCAAGAGGTAATATGTCTTTTTTTTTTTTCTATGAAGGAATATGTCTATTTTGTGAGAATAGATTTCAACAGTTTGTAAGTAGTGGGAAGACATGTAATTGGTCTGTAGTTTTTAGGACATTTGTGTCGCCGTTCTTGAGTAGAAGGAATGTAATTCCTTTGGTTACCCATGTCGGCTAAGTAGGTTCATTGAACATTTCTTGAATTTCTTAGGCAAGTTTTTTTTGCGTGCTGTATTTCGATAATAGAACCAAAAGTTATGAATTTGATTTACTCCTGGAGATTTCCAGTTGTGTGCTTTTTTCAGTGCAGATTCAACATTCTTTTCTGTTTGTTCTGGTTTATTTTTCATCCGTTCTACCTCTTGCGTAATCCAATCTGCTTCTTTGTTATGTTCTTTACGCCAAGAATTGAGCGAGAGAGCCAATAAAGTGACGGTGGAGTGTAAATATACAAAACCCTATATACGCATCATTTGACCCACCCTGATAATGATATACCATGCACATGCAACACATTCAAATGTGCGCAATATGGTGACAGGAACTGATAAAAGCAGCATAAGCTAAAAGCATAAACTTTCAAGTAGGGGCCCAGTTAGAAATACCTTCAGTTCGGGTAACCAATCAGACAGTCTCCGAATAAGGGTGTTCCCAAATATCTAAAAACTGCCTTACCTGTCTCATTCTTCAAACGTTAAAAAAAACTACCCTCTTGACCCCACCCATGATTCTCCCCCACTACTCCCACTAATAAACAACAATGCACAGGGCGTCAACCTGATTATTATTATTTAACTAAGCACATTACATACATGTTTGGTTTGGTTTATTTTGTTTTACGGCGTATCAAGCTTTAATGCCGACAATATTATGTATTCTTTGTAAGAAATCAGTTTTTAGATCAGGTTTCATTGCTACTAGGTTGGCATCTAGGTCCCACACTTTCACTGTCGAAACGACTAAATGCAGCCATCTCTTCTACTCCAACAGCTTTCTATCTCGCACTTCCCGTCAGTAGAATTCCCTTCCTATCACTTGCTTCCCTGATAATCTTCAAATATTCAAATGTAATGTCAATCGACATCTTCTGATGCCTTGACCTTGATCCCTGTCCTTCTCTTTATCCTTTTCCCAATCACTCCTCTTTACTCTTGCTCTCACTCTCTGTAACCCCTTGCGTGCTAGTGGCACTCCCGCCTTGCTTGGAGTGATTTGCTTAAAAAAGAAAAGTATTTTGTAAAGAGGGTTTTTTTGCGAGTCTGGTTTATTGCTGGTAATATTTTTTTTCAAAAATGTATTGCTGGTATTTTACTATGAAAATCTATTTTTATACGTTCATTGTGTTTTGACCTCAGTTTTGGGGTTAACTATTTACCCATATCTGGGACCCTAAAAGGTGCTACCACCCGGGGTCATGGTGGACCTGAGAACAATAGCAATTAAGAGGTGATTCCAAGCTCCTCAAAACCTTCCAAACAGAGGCCTTGCTGCTGGATACAGACATGTTAGTGGAAAGAGACTAAAAACATCTACATCATAATTATTGCAGTTTTCTTCTCATAGGTGAATATGTGGAGTCGTTTAACGGCTATCAGTGCAGAGAGTCTAACCAGCGAACCAAGTTCGAATTTCACTTAAATGTAGCCATCTCTTCTACTCCAACAGCTTCCTATCTCGCACTTTCCGTCAATGGAACTCCATTCCTATCACTTGCTTCCCTGATAGCTATAATCTTCAAATATTCAAATGTAATGTCAATTGACATCTTCTGATGCCAATCAAATGCAAAAAAAGAAAACAAATGATAATCTATTTAGAAGCCAGTTGAAATAGAGAAATTAAAACAAAAATTTAATACGAATGAAAATATAAAAATAATATTATAGCTTTCGAATTTGAACCTACTTTTCGGGGCTTGTTATTTTTGACAAAAACTCTTCATTTCTCAACAGATAACTGTTAAAATCCATGTACGCCGTGGCCTTTAAATTGCATTGTATAAGTATTTGGGTCTTTCCTGACTCCACATTAAATTTATTCCACTCTTCGGTCGACTGAACATTTATCAGCAATAAAACTCCTCTCAACGTTTGCATTATGAATACAAATCCAAAAATAAAATTCACATAATTTACGTTGCTCTGAAAAGCAATTGATATTGGCGATTTTTTAAGTAACTTCCATTGTTCTTGCAGTCTACGACCTTCAAAAACATTTAAGGTTTGAAAGAAATATAAAGCAAATAAGGGAAAGATGAAACATGGACATTATTCTCCAACTGAAAAGTAAGATAAGCCCTCCTTTTGAATAACATATGGCAATCTTAATTCTAACTAAAATTGTTCTAGTTCACTTACTATCAATGTTTATAAGAAAAGACATAAATCTACGAATGAGTGCTGAAAAGTTCCCGGTTCGACTAAGAAGACATTCTTGAAAAGGGAATGATGTTTGTTCATTTGATCATTTTTTTTGGAAATGGATTGGTCATAAATCTTTTAGCACTCACTGGTATATCTCTACACTTTGTTCCATGACCAGAGATCCGAACAAAAAGGTCTTGTTTCTAACACCCCACGCTGATTAGTAGATTAGAAAATCGCTGAACGATAACTTGCACAAAACACACTTCTATGTCTACAACTTCAGTACAAGCTATAAGAGTGTTGTTACACCCACTGCCAGCCTTGACCAGTATAACTCTATGCAAATTTAAAAAATAAAATTTACCAAAAACCATTCTCCATAACTTTTCCAACAAGTCCTCGTCTCATTTTATTCATTTTTGTCTTTTAAGTTTTCCATATAATAAATCGTTAACTCTTGTTCATTTAATTTTCTGTAGTCCTAGCAAACGTCAAGGATAAAGCACGTCGTAATTTCTTCAGTACTACTAACAATTTTATTAGATAGATAGATACGAACAGACTGAGATAGATAGATAGATAGATAGATAGATACGAACAGACTGAGATAGATAGATAGATAGATAGATAGATAGATAGATAGATAGATAGATAGATAGATGCATACGAACAGACTGAGATAGATAGATAGATAGATAGATAGATAGATAGATACGAACAGACTGAGATAGATAGATAGATAGATAGATAGATAGATAGATAGATAGATGCATACGAACAGACTGAGATAGATAGAGATAGATAGATAGATAGATAGATAGATAGATAGACAGATAGATAGATAGATAGATAGATAGATAGATAGATAGAACAGACTGAGATAGATAGATAGATAGATAGATAGATAGATAGATAGATAGATAGATAGATTATGATACATACATACATACGAACAGACTGAGATAGATAGATAGATAGATAGATAGATAGATAGATAGATAGATAGATTACATACATACATACATACGAACAGACTGAGATAGATAGATAGATATATAGATAGATAGATAGATAGATAGATAGATTAGATGGATACATACATACATGAACAGACTGAACAGACTGAGATAGATAGATAGATAGATAGATAGATAGATAGATAGATAGATAGATAGATAGATAGATAGATAGATATTCTGTTATGCAAGATTTATAAAACAAACACTTCAAACCACCCATTCACTATAATGTTTGTATATACTACGGAATTGTTTGGGCTCTTCAACTTGGTGGAATGGTTATGAAGCTTGTTTTGCTAGATCAATTATGACTGAGTAGTGAGTTCGATCCTCACTGGGTTCCCATACTTTCGGCCTTGTGCCACAGCTGAGCTTAGTAAATCACTATACTATGGCACGGTAAATTCTGGCTGTAGGAGGAAAATTAAACATACTTGTATTTTATTTTATGCCGATTGTCACGGTTTCGATTTTTCTCATCGTTACCCACGGACTTTACCGCTGGTCTACGTTAGTATTCTTTCTATTTCAATTACGAAATAATTATTAATGAGAAATTGACGAGTTCGTTGATTAAACATCGATTTTTGTAACTTTAAGTTTTGTTTTTATATTTTATGTTGCGCATTGGTAAAAAATAAGCCCATGCCTTACTGGTGGAAAAAGCTATCACACACACCCACGTACACACAACCGAAAAACTATAAACGTGCGTCTGTGTTCAAACAAATTTTCCGGTTCCCGTACCATCACCAAAATTAAGCAACGTCGAACCTGTCAGTGCTTAGATGGGTGACCGCTTAGGAATACTAGGTACTGTAAGCCTGGATGTGCGGATGGTGTAATGGAATTGTTAATCGGAGAGCCGAGTTCCAATTCCAGTCGGGTTCGTTATATTCACTTACACGCAAATAACCTTTGGAAAAGGTACAAATCCACCTCTTCCCTCCAGCTATGGGTTAATCAGTAAGACTTGTAACAATAAATTTTCATTATCTGCAAAATTATCGTTACAATCTAAAATATTTTCTGGCTTTAAATAACTTAACATGGGTTGATAAACCGTAAAAAATGAAACAATTAATCAAAAAAGGACAAATTTTGTTAAATATAGCAAATAATTTATGTTTATAACATTTTTAAAAGGTTTTCTTTGTTGGCGGATTAGTTTTATGTCTTAGTGTCAAGAGTATGTAATGTTCCTTGATTTCGACTTGCTTTAGTCATTATCAAGAAAGAAAAGCATTTTAAAATGCATTTAAATTCTCAGAATTCATACGACATCAGTTTAAAAAATCAAAAATTAATATCATTCTCATGTGATAACACAAACATTCAAAGCACAATATTCAGAATCAATCCAAAGATGAAAACTTGTACACGGACTGAGTTTTATCTCATTTCTTTCTTGATAACTGAAGCCAGTCGAAACCTAAACAAGAACTAACAAGAACTGTGGACAATTCCTTTGCTTCTTCCATACCAAAACAAAGAAACTAATCCAGCAACAAAAAAATACGTATTAAAAGATATAACAATTGTCTTCAACAAAACTTTTTTAACTGAATATAAATACACCAATAGATAGATAGATAGATAGATAGATACGAACAGACTGAGATAGATAGATAATGTAGACATAAAAATCGACACTGCATGGTGACTATCATAACTTAAGTTATCATGGTTTGAAGATCACGTGTCAAACTTTTCGTTATCAAGAATGGTCGTTTATCATTATCACTATGCTATGTTGACGTGCCCACATTTTTTATATCTACAAATGTTCTTCCCCCATAAACAGAACAGATTTTAAACAATGCAATCTTATATATATATATATGTTGTTATTGCAGCATTATTTCAATTTCACAAAAAGAGGTGAAATATTTTGAGACAACTTGTAAACGACCGTAGTCAGTTGAATAAATATAAGCGCCTTGCCCTCTAGTCTCGGGAAACATTATCACTAGACTGGTTTTCGATTATCTCCGAGTGTCACAATCGTGTGGTCTTGTACCGCCCTAAGCTAAGATTACCAAATATGAAAAATAAAATATTTATGATGCTACATTCAGCATTACCAATAAATGTCAAGTTGGTGCACAGCGAATGACAAAGTAATAACCAATACTTGGTTAGAAGATCAACCAAGATGCTCATGGATTTGAGAAAGCCAGACAGGAGACATCAAAATCAGATGGGTTACTTAACCTGTTGCAATATAGAAATCCAGTTCTTTATGCTAAAACTCATTGGAGTAAAATAGCAAAAATTAAAGAAACCCAAAGCAATGCATAAATTGCCATACAACGGTAACCACATGGATTCCATTTGCAAGCGAACATATGAAGTTAACAAATACAAAGCTTTGGAACAGGTCAGGTTCTCAATGTGGGAGACAGTAAGGGAGACACTAGTAACAGCAACCAACGATGTGTTATGAAGAAAGAAAAACAAAAATAATCTATAATTCCAAATAGATATAAAAAGAAATTATTCAATGAAAAATTAAGAAAGAATGGGTAATTAAATTAAAGTATCATAACACACCAGTTAGGAAGATGTACTTTAATAACAAGATTTTGGGGTCAATACAGTCTTAAAATTTACTCTACAACGATTCCATTTGCAAACAAGCATATGCATCCATAGTTAAGAACTGATACATTTATATATGATAGATTGAAAAAGGTTAGAGACTCGGAATGGAACATCTTAAAAAAAAGCGTTAGTGACAATGACAAAAGAACTCATCCTGACGAAAGAAAGAAATGACTTAAAGTGAAATACTAGATCGAATGAAAAGCAGACAATAGATAAGGTCAAGAAATAACACATGTTAAACAAAAGTCAAGAAATAACACGTTAAACAAAAACGGGATTAAAATTACTTTCCCAGCAGATGAAACGACCTTGGCCCTTTTTTTTTTGGAGCAGGCGAGGAAGGTGTATTTACACTGCATTGATTGTCTCTGACTCAAAGTGATGAATCCAAGACTCATCCTGAGCTAGGAAACCAGCTGGATCTGCCTCAAAGAATGTCAGATTTTCCGGTGATCAGTCTAGTGCACCTTTGATCAGCTGTCAGAAGACGTGGCACCCACCGCACAGAAACCCTTATTATACCAAGTTCATTGTGTAGAATATTCTCAACTCGAGAAATGGCGCAGATTAAACAAAAGCGGATATAAGTGCGAGTAATGAAAAGAGAAATGTTTTAATGAGAAATGTGTAAAGATGGGGAAAAATACAGAACCCAGATGACGCAAGAAGGTAGGAAAAGATAAATAGCAATGCAGAATGTGTATTATTTAGTAGAATGCAGAAAATCTAAAGAGAAGGAATCAGTACATGGGCGCGCTCTTCAACGATAACAGAAGAAAAAAACCTACAATACATAAAAGCAAAGAATGACCTATAATAGTAAAATCTCTAGCTAGGTCAGCACTAAGATGAAAAAGAAAAATTAACGAGATTGTAACAGAGATTCTGACAGCGTTAGACGACTTGGGGATTGATAAAGTTACCGAAGCGATCGACAAAATATATAACAGCGGCGAAATATCGGAAGGCTTCAGTAATACAATCTTCGATCAAACGAGATGTGAATGTCATCGCGAAAACAAACTTGATGAATAACATAATAATTAGGATCCTAATGAACAGAGATCGTAACAGAATTATACCAGAGCAAATACAAGAACAATGTGGGTCTATTCAAGACAAAAGACAAAAGTCCACATTACGCAAAAGCATAGAAGGGTCTGAAATACTAACGCCTGGGGTAAGATTAGCACTGAGAAAGTTGAAAAGGAACAAAACAAATAAGATTGTAATTGAAATACAGACAGCGTTGGGTGATTTGATGATCTAGAAGTTTCTTCTTTTCATCTATCGTATCGCTTCAAGATGTTTTTAAAAATAAAGTTTACTCAATACAATGCGCGTGAGCCACTCAAGGTAGAAAGTTACTGTTAAAATCGTTATGCTAAGATGTGATATTTGAACAAAAAGATGGCGACAGGAAATTAATTTAAGGATAAGAAGGATAGATAATGATTGACCCTTGGCTTGTAGAAGTTAAGGTTATAATGTTCAGGGCTGCATTAACATGGGATTTTGTTCCACAAATTAACAGTTCTTGGAATAAAAGCTGAGTGGAACTTTCTTCTTACATTTCAAATACAGAGGCAATGAGGATGATTCGATTTCGTGGAAGTAGCATGATGTGTTGTAGTTGTAAAGGTCTGAACTAGTAAGACTAAAGAATGGAACGCTCATCTGAACATTTGGCATATATATATATATATATATATATATATATATATATATATATATATATAACGGTAAAGAAGCGAATGGTTTGCGATGTTGCGTATGTGAGAAAGTGGCTGCAGAATACAAAATATGTCTTCTCCTACAAGACCATGTAAATGATTTTAAACTCTGTCAAGGCTGGTAAGTGACGGTTGAGCAGTCGCAGCTCATATATGGCAGTAACACTACATTTGTGGTCTGATCCGACTCTCGTGAAGATAAAGTATGGCAAAAGGAATCGGATAGTTTCTGGAGCGATAGAATGAGCCGGCCATTTTCCAGCATCTTTCCAACGATTATGGCTCTACTCAACTTCCTCTACTTCGCTATTCGAATTAATGTTTATCCACATTATCCCTCCCAGTCTCTGTTCTGCCACCCATTTACCCACGCCCATTACGTAGATTATGCTTTCTTCTATCCCTCTTGCCTTCATTATCTTCTGTGAGGGTTAAATTCTCCAAGACTTCTTTCCTCATTGAGTAACTGAATTCCATCTGTTTCTTTCTTATTCTAAGTGCAAGTGTCTTTTCTGTTCCCATTTTCCTTAGAACTTCTTAGTTGATTACAAGTTCCGTTCATGGAATTCTCAGCATCCTTCTGTACAACCACATCTCTGTTGGTTCAAGTCTTCTGCTCATCTATGAGGAAATTTTCCAGTATCCACTACCGTATAGAGAGATCGATATTGTATTGCAGTTCTTTTCTTTGTTTCTAATGAAATTTCCTCTTTCATGATACTTTGCTTTTAGAAGACATCTTCCTCTACCGAAGTAAATACACAAAAATAGAAAAAAGAAGTTTTTCTCACTAGATTTATTGACCTGTACAGTGAGATGATGACCTACCAGAATTCATTATCGGCTGACATTATCTTAACAACATACGCTATGCAGTGAGTTGATGTCAGATTTTCAAAGAAAAATTAAAGAACTATAAAATAAGATAGTCGAGGAAAGCAAGAAGAAAAGACTAAGCATTAACTGTAACAAGAGATAATTGACATTTAAATGGAGAATTCAATATGTGAGTTACGTATTGAGAATATAAAAATCAAGCAAGTGCGGAAATTCAACTCTCTAGGTAGTAAATGAAGGCACATGCAACACAGAAATCCAAAGGCGTGTTGGTTTGGTTTGGTTTGGTTTAGTTTGTGTTTTACGGCATATCAACCTCAATGGATTATTTAATGCCGACAACATTTTTTCCTGGTAATATTTTGTTTTGTCAAAAATCTATTTCTGGTAATATTTTTTTCTTCAAAAATGTATAGCTGGTAATATTATTTTAAAAAATGTATTGCTGGCAATATTTTTTTTCTTCAAAAATTTATTTCTGGTAATAATTTTTTAGAAAGTATTTCTGATATTAAAACCTATTTTTACAATTGTATAATGCTTTTTACCTCAGTTTGAGAGTTAACTATTTGCCCATAGCTGGGACCCTAACAGGTACTACCACCTCGGGTCAGGGTGGGCCTGGGAACACCAATTAAGAGGTGATTCCACGCTCCTCAAAACCTCCTGATCAGAGGCCTTGCTGTTGGACGTAGTTTATCGTCTTACCCTGGACGCGGATGTAGTTTATCGTCATACTCAGAACAGGGCGTGTTGGAATAGCGAAAGATGTCTTTCAAAAACTAAGTAAAAAAAGATAAGAAAATTTCTTCTTAAAAACAAATGTGGTATCTAATTGTCTATACAGCAGTGAAAGAAACTGCTGCTAACAATGGAAGGTGACAGTTGAAATTTGGGGAACAAACATAATGAAGAAAGAAGATTTGGCGAATTTAAGATTCACATAGCACATCCAAGACAAAAGACACAGGAAAACAGACTTGAAGAATTGGAGTAATTGGATAACAATTTGATGACACAGAGACAAAACTTAACTATAAAGAAGTAAGAGTTATTTAGAGTAACAAAAACAGGATATTGTGGAGAGCCTTAATCACCCACCTTCTTAAATTACATGGCACAAAGAAAGAAATAATCTCCCTTTTCATTCTTTAACACGCTGCCATATTTCTCTTCATTGTCGCTTTGTGTTTTCTTTATTATACCAAATATAGATCCGATGAAAGAAAATTCCCTAGCAGATTGACTGGAAAATAGTTTACTCCAAATAATGCTAGATAGATTTGCTTATAGAAAGAGATCTAGGCTTTTTAAATTGGCGCCGAAATGCTAATTTCGTCAGTAAGAAACTTTGCTACGAAATAATAATAATAATAATAATAATAATAATAACAACACTTAGAGAAGAGTGCAATTTAAGAAAAGAAAAGACAGTGTTTGACAATGTTCGACAATATTTTGACAATACGCCCGTCTTCTTCAAGTTATGTTTTAAAAGTTATATACAAGTATAAAAATATTTAAAAAATCAACAAAAACTATTATAAGTCTTTGTACAAATGTTGCTTGCCTTGAGAAAACGGTTGTACTGGTAACCAACGCGTCAAAACGATTGAAACGCAGCCAACGTGAATGATGTAGTGATATGTGTTACCATTATTGTTTATTTCCGACGGGATCATCAATATTGTAGTGACGGTATTATCGTTGTTGTCGTGATAGTGTTAAAGATATTTAACTTGGGCTAGGAAAGGTGGGATTAAGGACAATGCGTGGATGCAATGCAATTTATATTTGACGTAAATGTTCAGGAATGATTCCAGAGTTCGTGAATGTTGGTAATTATCTTTAATGTCTGGCCGGCAATGACTAAGACGGGAGTTCTTGGAGGTTACATCTTGGCACTTGGTAGCAAGGAATGAGACGTGCGAGAGAGATGAATGAAAAGAAAGCTACTACTACTACTCAGAGAGTTCACACGTGTTCGGTTTATATAATGGTCGTGTACCACGTGATAGGATCCCAGCGTATGAGCGGGAAAACAGATTGGTCGCATGCAGGCGGTTTGATTGGTCGGAACTGACCAATCAACAAGCTAGATTGGAGGTGATTGACCAATGAATACTTGTTATATTTGTATGAAAGTAGGATGTTACTTACCAGATAGGAAGAGTGCATTTCCTAAAAAGAGGTAAGGCTGGTTTGTTGTGGAAGACGTGCAACAGAAAAGTGCGGAATATGATGCACGATCACTATCATATTACGTTTCAGTATACAATTTTTAAATATAACTTGAAGACAAGCATACTGTCGAAATATTGTAGAACATTGTCAAACACTGTATTTTCTTTCCTTTTTTTAAATCGTGCTTTTCTCTAAGTGTTGAAAAGTATTGGCAGAATTACGTTAATCATTTTGTAATAATAATAATAATAATAACTCTAGTGTTGACGTTAATTGACTGTTAAACTAAAAGAGTAAAGAAAACGTTTTGGCAGTAAGGATTGTGTCGATTCGGCCAACAAAACACTTAAGGAGAACCCAAGATTGACAACTAAATGTGATAAAAAAGCGAACGTAGAATCAGAAAAATCCAAAACGAAAATTCAAAATAAGAGTTGGGAAACATCTTCAGAGAAAGACGAAATAACATAGTTACGAAAATGACAACTGAATAGATAAACTGGGTCCCTATCAATGGTGACCCAAAGCAATTCATTTAGGATGAAACTCGTATATAAAGGCCAATAAGACACCGTAAAATGGTAAATGTCAGTATACTAAGGTAGGGATGAAACTGTCATCATAAAAAAGTTAATGAAGTAAAAAAGCACAAGAGTATTAGGCTCGTCTATTAGCCCAATCTTACCTTCTTCGAGTAATGCACTATTCCAACTTTCATTCGTAAATCTAGCCTCTGTTTGGTTCATTTCTACCAATCAGGTCGCGCGCACATGCACTTCAAAGTTTTGGCACAAAATCGTTTTGGAGCCACCCACGTGATCATGACCTCTTTAAAAAAAAAAAAAAAAAAACAAAGCACGTGTGACACGCAAATGCAGGCCTGAGCAGATCAGCAGCAGACCATTTTTTTGACCGCTCACTCAAGCTTAAAAATGTGACGACTACTACTCCCGTCTCGGCGAATCGAGACGACAAATCTTTCCCGTTCAATATCTGCTACGAACTTCTTCGTCATTCAAGAATCTCAAACTATACATTTTCTTTGATCATCTACGATAAATCAGTCAGTCCATCGAACACAGAGAAGCGTTAATCTAATCCACGTAACTTGCGATTATAATTTTCCCGCGCGAAAAAAAAAACACAACTGACTCACCCACAAACTCGACTCGAAGATTACTCTGTGAATACAAAGAACTTCAACTCGCAAGACTTTACTTATCCAAAGTGAATTATTAACGCTTCTAGTGCCACGCCTACATTTTCTCCAATTCTCATTGGTTAATAAATACATGATACTTATTATAGGACAATTTAACCATCGCAAGTAATTCAATTTTTTCTCTAAAATCACGGATTGGTCCATTTCCTGACCAATCACATATTTTAGTATCTTTTCTATATTTTTGGCGCTAAGCTATCCGGAGCCTACCCATTGTTATAAAAAGAATCTCGCTATCAACCAAAAGACCAGTTGCAGTTCAATTCTTGGAAAATAAGGCACGGCGCTATATTGACATTTTAATTCTTAATTATTACTCATTCGAGTAATCATACTAATTCCTGTTGATATCACTCATGAACATTACATCTTTCTACACTGATAAAACACTGTGGAACTATTCTGTATTTAGCTAAGACTTCAATTGAACTTTGTAGTTAAATTACATTCAATTTTGTACTCAACATTTATTAGCTAAACTTACCCTTTTTTACGGAAAAAGGGAAGCAACTTTCTTTGTACTTATTGTTGAAATTTGTATACCATTGTTAATACAATTAATGTTCACTGAGCTTGATTTTTTTTCCTTGATGTTTAAATTTAATGTATGGATGTTGATTATCTTGAAACACGCAGCCGCATTTAATTTGATCAACCCAACTACTAATCTCACTATAACACGCTCACTACAATTTAAGTAAATACTATTATTGAACATATTTCATACTTACAGTTAAGGATAGACTACTTCTTAATGACTCAATTCTAAACAATACAAAAAGAACAACACGAACATAATAAGGGTGTTTAAACACTAATTACGAACTCTTATAGACTGTAATACAAATACACCAAGACACCAAAAAAAATCTTCATACACTAACAAACATAACAAAATAATATCTTGTAATAATATTTTGCATATAATATTTGTATTGTATATAAATGCATTTGTTTGTTTGAATTGCATACGTGTTTTGCCTTGTTTTATATTATTATTTATTGTTGTGGATGCAAGTGAAGATCACGCAATCTGACAAAAATTCCTTCTGATATATTCTAACACTATAGCAAAATTCTTAGTTCATTCTGTGCATCCCCAACAAGAGAAATATGACTGACTAAATCGATTTATTGGGGATTGTGCAAATGAATAGGATTTGAATATGGAAACTAATGCACAAAACAAGCTGTGTTAGAAAATATAAAACGTAAAATTCTCTAGGATGTTGAAATTCAAACGAATAACACAATGCATTCCAGGTCAAACCCAATCCTTGTAAACAAAAAGAAAATACGACAGTCAAGTTTACTGTTCCTAGAGACGACAGAAAGAAAGAAGCATTTTGATCTTGCGAAAGAAAATATTGTGAAACATGGTGACCCATTGTTGTTGTTAAATTTGGAAGATTCTCGAAGAATTTTACAAATATCTTTACTGGGAATACAGAGAAGATTCACAAAAACATCAAGAATACTGAGACGAATGTCGTATCGATTTCCAGTATGAAAAAGAACAACGCGTGAAAATCCAATACAAAAGAACAACAAATGCTTTACTTAGATTTAAAAGTGACGCTAATAAAGCAAGGTTAAAATAACATAGAAACAGTAAATTCTTTAGGCACAATACGCATAGTTGAAAGATTAGGAACTGAAACTAAAAACAACATTTTTCTAGTTTTTACGCAGCAGCTATAAAGATTTAGGTTTGTTAACAAAAATAGAAATATAGAAATGGCTGTCAAAATGAATTAGTCAAAATAAAATTAAGTTTGTTTATGTATTGTAGTAAAATTCACATAAGATCAGCACACTATTAGAGTGGTCCGGTCTTTTCTCATTCTATCTATCAGGTGGTAACGTCTTTCTTATGACTATGACAGCCTTTTCGAAAATGTTCATAAAGCTGGAAATTGAAAAGATCGACAAAGTGAAAGAACAGTGTATAACAATAATAATTGAAAAAATATATTTCAAAAAATCCCGGAAAATCTCAATAAAAATAATAAGGATTTAACAAATTATTAATTTTAATTTTCATATATGTGGGGAAAAATTACCGCATAGCTACACTGATATATATATATATATATATATATATATATATATATATATATATATATGTGTGTGTGTGTGTGTGTGTGTGTGTGTGTGTGTGTGTGTGTATATATATATATATATATATATATATATATATATATATATATATATATATATAATTATTTATATATTATATGCGCGGTACTTATAAAATAACCAATAAGGATTACAAACTGAAATTTCTACCAGTTACATATACACAGTCATCAAAAACAAGCAAATAACCAGCTTTAAAATATAACAAATAAAAATAATAATAATTTTTACCTATCATAATTTTACACAGACCCCACCACACGTATATACATACATGCAAGGAAATATTATTTAGTGGAAAAATAGAAAAATGCTCTGATTTTTGACATGTATACATTCACGAGAAATTTTCGCTACACTTCCAGTCTTTGAATTTCAACACACAAATGCGTATGTATAGACACAACACCACCCATATACATACATACGTCAAATCCGAAACTGTCCACATATGTTTATATATGTATGAGTCCCGACGGACGACCAAATGTGTATGTGTGTCTGCGTACCTCATCGGGCGTATGAACATGCATCTATGTTTGCGTTAGCACGATGACATCACGACGACGATTCCCCCCACTCCCATAATAACACTAATACACGCAATCTACATAAACCCAAAATTTTAAAAAAATTAATCAGTTTGTCTGATGATCGCAAAAGCGTGAAACCCAGGGTCACAAACTCACATCAATCCAACCAAATATATATACATATATGTGTATGTGTGTGTCTGTATATAGCATTTATTCAAAAATTATAACATGATAAACATGTTATAACATCACTACAAAAATAGCCATTTTCTTAGCAAATTTCCCTCAATAAGAGAAAAAAAACATTGTTACGTAAGCATTGTAGCTTGACCAATCAAAATACATGTATCTGATAATTGAAAAAAAACTTGACAACGATCCTTAGATACAATTTATTAATGCCTTAATGTTAGACTAAATTAGAAATCATTCTGATTAATTTTTAATATTACTATAAAGTTAAAAAAAAATAATAATTACAAATTCTAAATTTAACCTTGCATTAAAATATAAAATTATTCGAAGAAGGAATGAAGTAAAATATACATATTTATTTATTTATTCTTTTAATCGAAAAGCCAAATTTTCCGTTAGAGCAATTCAGAGCTGATTTTCAGGTAGGTGGGATCCAATTAAAAACAAAAAAAAACATGATTTGCATTCCTCAAAGCCTTGTGCTTTTAACTATTGTAATCATTAAACCCGATGCGATCGAATTTCCAGCGTTTTCATAAAATTAGTTATGGGGGGGGTAATAAATATAAAAAAAAATTTCTGCCATGACTTTAATAAAAAAAAAATATTTATAATAATTTCGATCATCTGTGAATAGTTTCTGAAAGTTTCATTAACATCTGACAATTATTTTTATTTTTGCAAGATTTTCCAAATTAATGTATGTCATATAAAAAAAAAAAACGTGCTAAAAATTGTATATGTTATTTTACTAGTTCCGGTGATACAAAGAGAAACAAGGGGTTTTTTTTTATCAAAATTTAGAATGTTTTAAAAAGAAAGAAAAATTTTTAAAAATAATAAAAAAACCTTTGGCCTTTCCTCTTAATAAGGAGATTCAAATATTTTAATAACTATGCACAGACACTCAGGAAAACTATGTTGTCAATGGTCAGGAATTACAGTAAGTTTAGATACATTTGAAGGGATCTGAAATCAGATGAAGTGGGCAGGGGAAGAAGTTTTACAAATGACAAGACAGACACAATGACATCATAATACACAAACATGTAAATATGTAAATATATTTAAATATATAAACACGCAAAAACACGGACGATACAGGAAATAGAGAAATCCACGTCAAAGAAAATATCAGACACATATACATACAATTAAAAGCATATACAAGCAATCACACACACACTTACTAATAAAGACAGACACGCCAAGATTCAAGCCTAAAAAGTATTAATAAGCGAGTACAAACCATCAAAATTTTACATAAATGGGCAAAGATATACAGATAAAAAGAGGGTTTAATTGATGAAAGTTAAGAAGGGTATAATTGAAAAATAAATATTCGGCTATGAACAAATCAAAGAAAAAAGACAGTTAAACATATACATACAAATGAATGGGCACCTCCAGGTAGTGTAATGGCTAGCAAGTTTGTCTCGCTAGAACAATTACCAATGAGTAGTGAGTTCGATCCTCACTAGGTGCCCCATACTTTCGGCCTTGTGCCACATCTAAGCTACGCTTGGAAAATAACTTGGGGCACCTCGAGGTGGTGTAATGGTTAGCAAGCTTGTTTTGCTAGCACAATTATGACTGAGTAGTGAGTTCGATCCTCACTGGGTGCCCCATACTTTTGGCCTGGTGCCACATCTGAGCTACGCTTGGAAAATCACTATACATACAAATGAACAAACCCAACATATACGCATACACATATAAAAAATATTTATATAAACAGGTTCAAGTTTGTCGAATAAATTTTTGTCTTAAGACAATGATGTCCATTTATTTTATTCATAAATGCAATTAAAAGTTTTTTTTTCTTATTAAAGAAATTCAGTTTTATTCTATTTTTATTTTACGATTCGGGGTAGATTTTCTGCATTTGGGGTTGGTCATGTTTGACCAAAAAATGGATATTTTAAATTCTCTGAAGATTAGATCTCATAATATAAATATTAAGCCGATACAAAAAGGAATTTCAGGAAATTTCATAAAAAGTAAATAAGTGGACCGCACTCATTTAATTTATATGAAACAGATGTAAAAGAAAATATTTTTACAATATTTTACATTGTTTATAAAAAAAAAAAAGAAAGAAACACTTAAAAAATAATTAATCTCTAAAAGTCGTGAAAGTTTTATTAAAATCCGACAATTATCTAATTTTTGCAAGAATTTGCAAATCAATGTGTTTTTCACAGCAAAAATTTCACGTACAAACATAAGGTCCTGCATTGACGCCAAGATTTTTAACCCAAATTTACAAATGTTCTACAAAGGATAAAAAATGAATATTTTGCACATCAAAAACTACTTTGATCTTTCCTCTTAATAATAACTTAAAAATTTTGACGATAAAATTTTGATCCTATTTTGTTTCGGCCCATTTTGCATTAAGCTTTTGCGAATGTTTGAAGGCACCTATACAAGGTATGTAAGTGTTATTAAAAAAAGTTGAACCAAGTGAGAAAAGAATTACATAAAATTGTAAAAAGTGGCCATAGGTTGCGTGGGATCAGCGAGGAAGTTTTTTTGTCTCTTCAGCCAGTTAACTTCCTTTGTTAATATATGTGAATTGTCATGACTTTTTGAGAGAAGGGATGGAGTGGTTTCAATCAATAACGACGACAACCATCCATTTTCCTTCAATAGGCCGGAAGATTAAATCACTTAACATCCTCCCAAGTTTCGAGAATATTAGAGAGTTCTCCAATTCGAAATTTGATAAGATAACGATATTTTTCTCCACGTTACTTTTGTGTATAAATACAGGTTATCAAATTTCCAGACGAAACGCATTGGCATAAAAAGTTTCCTTCTTGTCTTTTCTTTCACTTATCTTGTCCTTACTCATAAATAATATAATTAAAAAGCCTGGTTGCTTTGAAAACGTTGTCTTCCAGAAATACCCTGATTGACCGTTTTAGATTTTTTTTCCCGAAACATAATCTTTGTATTAGATAGATAGATAGATAGATAGATAGATAGATAGATAGATAGATATGAACAAACTGAGACAGATAAAAAAAAATGCTTCCACTGACATTCATCCACGTTTGTAAACAATTAAGGAGAGCAAACAGTGGATGTGAGCACAGTTGGTGAGTATTGCGGTTCAGATGTTTCAACATAGATGTGTACGAAAAGACACGTTAAGGTCGATGAGAGATGGACTGCGCTGATATATTTAATGGCAACATCATCGATGCTATGAAAGAAATAATGAAATGTAGAAAAATAGTGTTTAGTAGTTAAAAATGTTTTGTATCCAAAATCGTTATGCCCCCTGGATCTATTGCATTCTCCGTGTGAATAGGAAAGAAGAATTACTTTCGGAGCGTCTTTCGTAAAAATATTTAAAAAAAAAAAAGACACACAGCAAAAGTGTCATTTGCTTTTTACTGTTCGTATATGTCTTTTTTTTATCACAAATTGAAGACTGATTTTCATAAAAGTGCGTGGGAATACAAGCAGATATTTGCGCTACAAACTCATTTCTTGCTACCAATCTGCAACTGACTATATATAGAAAACACTGAACATGGTGTCCCCGATATCTTGAAGTTACAGTAATTCGTCACACGAAGAAAAATTGATAAAATATCAAACACTAGACTTCAACAAAAAAGAAAAACATTAACTAAATGCCTCGCAATGTCTTTTTATTTCTTTAAGTAAAAGTTATTTTTTAATCTCAACCCACGTCTTCAGTTGTTGCGAATTTCTCTTCATGAAAAATGGGGCAAATAGAAGACGTTAAGTATCTGGTTGATGCAAAAGTTTACAGTGTCTTCTTCTTTATATCTCTCTATCTCTCTCCACACACACACACATATATATATATATATATATATATATATATATATATATATATATATATATATATATAGCTTTCTGACTTGTAAGGGATTTGGTTTGGTTTGGTTTGGTTAACGGCCTATCAACCTTAATGGGTTATTTAATGTCAACAAGATTTTTATTGCTGGTAATATTTTTTTTCTTCAAAAATGCTTTGCTGGTAATATTTTTTCTTCAAAATGTTTTGTTGGTAATATTTTTTTCTTCAAAAATGTTTTGCTGGTAATATTTTTTAAAAAAGTATTGCTTGTGATAATGTATTGGTGGTAATAATTTTTTACAAAAATATATTGCTGGTATTAAAACCTATTTTTACACTTTCATAGTATTTTGACACCAGTTTGGAGATTAACTATTTGCTCATAGCTGGGACCCCAACAGGTGCTACCACCCCGGATTACGGTGGACCTGGGAACACTAGCAATTAAGAGGTGGTTCCAAGCTCCTCAAAACCTCCTCATCAGAGGTCTTGCTGTTAGACGTAGTTTATCGTCTTACCGGGGACGCCTCATTTAGGGGGTCTTACCCCCCCCTGCAGAGGTGTAGTCGGCGTATTCTGAAGCCCCAGCCGACATAGCAGACCAACACATACACGCCAAGTAATTGTGATTTTCGGCATTCCCCTCTTGGTTGACAGCTGAATTTAGGAGGGGAAGGGAGACTCTTGAAGATGACGCAAGATCTGGACGTCTTGCAATTGCCACCACCGAGGAAAATATTGTGTTCACCACATGGGGATGGATGACGGGCAATTGACTATAAAGCCAGCGCTATCAGTATATCCCGTGGGAGAGTTGAGAATATTCTACCCAATGAACTTGGTATAATGAGGGTTTCTGCGCGGTGGGTGCCACGTCTTCTGACATCTGATCAAAGGTGCACTAGACTGATCACCGGAAAATCTGACATTGTTTGAGGCAGATCCAGCTGGTTTCCTAGCTCAGAATGAGTCTTGGATTCATCACTTTGAGTCAGAGACAATCAATGCAGTGAAAATACACCTTCCTCGCCTACTCCAAAAAAAGGCCAAGGTCGTTTCATCTGCTGGGAAAGTAATTTTAATCCCGTTTTTGTTTAACATGTGTTATTTCTTGACTTTATCTATTGTCTGCTTTTCATTCGATCAAGAATTTCACTTGTAAGTCATTTCTTTCTTTCGTCATTGTCACCAACGCTTTTTTTTAAGATGTTCCATTCCGAGTCTCTAACCTTTTTCAATCTATCATATATAAATGTATCAGTTCTTAACTGTGGATGAATATGCTTGTTTGCAAATGGAATCGTTGTAGAGTAAATTTTAAGACTGTATTGACCCCAAAATCTTGTTATTAAAGTACATCTTCCTAACTGGTGTGTTATGATACTTTAATTTAATTACCCATTCTTTCTTAATTTTTCATTGAATAATTTCTTTTTATATCTATTTGGAATTATAGATTATTTTTGTTTTTCTTTCTTCATAACACATCGTTGGTTGCTGTTACTAGTGTCTCCCTTACTGTCTCCCACATTGAGAACCTGACCTGTTCCAAAGCTTTGTATTTGTTAACTTCATATGTTCGCTTGCTAATGGAATCCCTGTGGTTACCGTTGTATGGCAATTTATGCATTGCTTTGGGTTTCTTTAATTTTTGCTATTTTACTCCAATGAGTTTTAGCATAAAGAACTGGATTTCTATATTGCAACAGGTTAAGTAACCCATCTGATTTTGATGTCTCCTGTCTGGCTTTCTCAAATCCATGAGCATCTTGGTTGATCTTCTAACCAAGTATTGGTTATTACTTTGTCATTCGCCGTGCACCAACTTGACATTTTTTGGTAATGCTGAATATAGCATCATAAATATTTTATTTTTCATGTTTGGTAATCTTAGCTTAGGACGGTACAAGATCATAAGATTGTGACACTCGGAGATAATCGAAAACCAGCCTAGTTATAATGTTTCCCGAGACTAGAGGGAAAGGCGCTAATATTTATTCAACTTGGCTAACTCAAGTGAATGTGTCACAGACAAAAAAGTTTCAACAATACAAAAAGTTTTCAAATCTCTGGTTTAACTCGTTAAACTAAAATTCGTTTTGCATTTTGTAAATGATTATCAGAAAGCGCAGGCCTAATAACATTCAAAGATTATCATTCAAACGAAACGATAAACATGCAACAAAGCGAATGAAGCAATAAAAAAAACTAATTTGATACTAAAGAGTACAATTAACTCCTTGTAAAAGTAGTAGGCCTTATGATTCAGGCCTATGAAATGGACAAAAGATAAAGGTTATTGCTTCTGATCTGGCTTAATTATGTAAAGCATCATATCTGGATTTTCTCCTTGGCTAAAGAATATAAAATAACTGATGGTAAAATGTGATTACCAGCTTAGATAATTGTCACTTATAGCAATTTAGAGTTTAGTAAGAAACAGAAATTAAAGTAAAAACATAAAAGCAACTGAAACACTACTTTGAATAAACAGTAACAACTTAAATAATTCGGAGCTTTTATACAGTGATAGATTCTTTTATATATCCTGGTAGGCATGGGCACCTCGAGGTGGTGTAATGGTTAGAAAGCTTGTCTCGCTAGAACAATTACGAATGAGTTCGATCCTCAATGGATGCCCCATAATCTGGGCCTTGAGTCACATCTAAGCTACACTTGGAAAATCACTATATCCTGATAGGTATATAGCATGACTTTCGGAATTCAAAAGAGAAAGTATTCTAAGTAAACAAATATGTTTAATAATTTTAAATCATTATTTACATTATTCGGACTATTGTCCTCATCTTTGTCGCTATATTTATTACAACGTTTCGGCCCTTCTTGAGGTGGTTGGAATGTCGAACTGAACCTTTATTTCGCTCACTGGGATAGACTGTTCTAGTTCCACATGCCATGTTTAATGGATGTTAGTTATCAGTTATCTCCTGTTAATTCCCCTCTCCAAGTTCTCCACTGACTTAACCGGGTATTGAACACACACTCTATGGGTTCTGTCACTGGATCTAACTAACGCCTTTACCCACAGTGCCATGTGTCCTCGAGGACATCTGTGTATGAATTTCTGGGTATTATAAACCTAATGTCTTCAGCAACCATTTTTACCAGTACTCATATTGCAATTTTTGCTGTCATCTTTCATATTTTTACTAGAGCTCATATTGCAATTTTTGTTATTATTCTCTGGAACTCCTTATTACTGGTTCCTATATTGTAGTCATTTTTACGCTTGGTCGGCTCAGGAGATTTGTGTGCCCTTTTGTGCTGATTCCTTAAGTTTACGAATTTTCCAAGAGTGTTCTTTGTCTAAGATCTCAACCTGATCCCACTGAGGGCGGTGATCTCCCTTCTCTCTCTATATGTGGTCAGCCACGCACGCCTGATTTTTCCACTTCCCCTCGTGTTACAGCTTTCTGGTGTTCTTGAAGCCTTAATGAGGCGGCCTGTCTCCCCTTTATATTTCTTTCCGCAGCTGCACGGGATAGTGTGTACACAGTCTTTAGTCATGTTCTCCTCTGGGGGGGGGGGTTGTCTTACTCAAGCTTTTGAAGGTTGTCCTGATGTTATATGAACCGCAGATCGTTTGTATTTTTTCTGATAACCTCTTCACATAAACACTATGAAATCTAGTGTTTATGTGAAGGGGTTTGACAAAAACTCGAAAATATAACTTGAAATATGACATTTTTATGTAATATTTATTGATAATCTATAAAATTTGCTCGAAATTCTTAATAATTCGGAAAATTATTTTCGACTTTTCTTAATTTTACAATTTTCATGTGAAAAGAATTGCAACGCAACATAATATTTATTAAATAATTTTTAACAGTCACAGACAAACTTCTGACGGCGAGTCATATGCGTCCCGTTGGGCACCTCGAGATTGTGTAATGGTTAGCAAGCTTGTCTCGCTAGAACAATTACGACTGAGTAGTGAGTTCGATCCTCACTGGGTGCCCCTACTTTCGTCCTTGTGCCACATCTAAGCTACGTTTGGAAAATCAACATATGCGGCTCGTTTGGCTTTTTGAATAGCACGCTTAATCTCATGAGGAATTAACTTTTCATAAAATTTGGTTTGTTTCGTTCTCTGATACATATAAACAAAAGTGCGATGTTACTTGAGTTTTTAAACTTTTGTCTAAGGTAACAGTTTCATCCTTTTAAACCATTGGCGATTTTCATTAAGGGAGATCAGAAGTCTAAATATATTTTACTTTAGAAATAAGAAACGTTCATTTTTTTTCCTCTGGAGAAGAAATATATTTTCATTTTTTTTTCCAAGAGAATAAACTAGAAAGTAATCACACTGACATGCCAAGACTTCATTTTTTTTAATTCTAGAAAATCTTTTCTCCAGAGAAAAACAAATCAACTTTCCCCCCATTTCTAAAACAGACGCCTACACGTATGTTGTTCTGCAGTGGAAATGGCTGAGACAACTTCAACGAAAAATTACATTGAATCTTTCTAGTAGTGCGGACCACCTTATGATGAACCATGTCTGGTCGGAAAAGGTTGACCATTCAAATCATTCACGAGAATAGTGGAGTGAGTCCCTCATACTTTTGAGAAGTCTCGTACCGAAGTATTAATGTATAATTTGACCACAAATCAGGATGTAGTAACTACAAAGTTCCTTTCATTATAATAAGAGTTTCGGAAAAAACGGGATTTTTGTAACAAATGAAACATTGTTTGTTATATTCAATCAAAAATATAAGAGAAAAACCCACAAATCGCTGCATATTGAAAATTTTAATATTCATTTTTCTTAGCTAGCTTTATAGAATTGTGGAGTCGCGCAACACAAAAGACATATTTTTGGAAGTGTAATTGATTCTTTTCAGTATGCTTATAGTATAATTTCGTCTAAAACAGTGATTGTCCCATATGTGGGACTATTTACACAAATTCGATTGAGACATATCACCTCAATATTCCCCCAAGTACAAAATTGCCGGTGTTACTATACAGTATGATATCTACCGAGGCATTTGCGACCTACCGTAAATGACGATGCACTCATTATTGCTAGAAAATCGATGACCTGTTTACTGTTTTTATTTTAAATGACATCAAATCAGTTTACAAATATTAAAATCATTATTTGATGATTTTTTTTATTTATTGTATAAAAAATTATTAATGATTTTTAATACATAACCAGTTCACTGCCTTTAACTAACATGTTTCATACTTCCAACAGTTGGTAAATATACCATAGTAGAAAATGAATAGTAAATATCATACTATACTAGCACTAAATTGCCTTTATCTATTAATCTATACATATCCATCTGGCGATAGATGTTCACACAACTCCTGTTCAAAGTTATATTCGTGGAACTCGCTATCAAAGGCTTGAAAGACTAAGATGTACTACGGCTGGAAATTGATCAAATGATCACACATACACGGTTATTTACTAGGTTCAACTTAACCTATAAACTCATGGCGTCAGTTTTAACTGTTCCCACACATTTATATTTAAATTAATTATAAACTATAATTTTGAAGAGAGAAAAAATAGCTGAAACATGTAAAATTTCTATCTGAAATCAAGAAAATACGAACTCTTTAAGCAAAACGGTTAAAATCTATGAGAAAAAGATGGCGTCATTTTCTGTCTGAATTTCTGGGGTGAGGAATTATCATCTCATCTTGTTTTTTGGGTTTTTTTTTTTTTAATACAGCTTAGTGAAAACAGAATTAACAATAACTAAATCTGAGACAATAAGTCAAACCATTAACGATTTGGTTCATGAATTTGATGGCTTAGTAATTGTGTGTTCAATCCCTGGACAGTTAAATCAAATAAAAAGTCCAGTTTAAAATTCTCTGAGGGTTACCCGGATCAACTCACAGCTGAAGAAGTGCCAAAGGCACAACAGTCGAAATGTTGTGATAAGAACAACAAAAATCTGAACATTTAAACTGACATGGCTTATGGCTATATCACGTTGAAACACAGGCCCCAGTACAATCACCGACGTTAAGCAACGTCAAGCCTGGTTAGTACCTAGACAGGTGAATATCAGGTGCTGTAAGCTTGGATTTGGAGGTGATGTAATGGATAATGGCTGTGAATTGTTGGAGAGCCTAGTTCAAATTCCAGTTGGATTCATTTGCGAGTAAATACCTATGGGTTAAATAGTAAAATTTATATCATTAAAACTATCTTCAAAAATAGAATTTTAAAAATGCATACAATATTTAGATTAAATGTCATAAACCAATCATTAAACAGACGACAATAGAATATGGATTAATCTGATAGCAGGGCATCCAGAATTAGTAATATTAACCGTTTCCCTATAAGGAAGCATTTGTCTTTCATCGACCAAGCAGCTAGTACTGCTGTCAGTTTAAATTTATAAATTCTTTCTCTTTAAACAATTTTTCAGAAGTTTCTCAAGTCCAGCAGCCGTCATCACTTTATCCAGTATTGATCGGGGTTTCCTTCCTAACCTTTTATTTGAAGAAGTTCTTGATTATATCATTTTCTCTTCAAGTTACACGTGCTGTCCATTTTAGTTGTTGCTGCTGTTGAATGTCCTCAACTTATGCGATTTCTGTTATTTGGCACAGTTCTTTGGAATTCTGTAGCACCCATCCACAATATTCAAAGAAGGATGGTCTTTGCCAAGATTCACATGCTTCATTCACTCAAAGCCATTTTGAACCATTGCTCTAAGAATGTAGTTGATATCAGCTGCCATTTTAGTTATTTCCAAACAAGTTTGCTGCCATGCATTAAATCCATTGTCTCAATTTGGTGAAGCTATTTAAGAATGACTCATTTTCAGGTCAATGTTTTGGTCTTGTAACAACTTGTGGTGCTGTGTGAAACTACCTCTAACACAGCCTATTCTATGTCCTATTTCCTTTTCTCTTAAACTAAATTTATAATAACCGAGTAATATGTAATGCTTAAATGATCAGTGCCCATCTCTTTATATCTATTTGTAAATGCACAGGACAGTCTAAGAAAAGATTAAATAGACTAGGGCTCTCATTTCTTCCCTGTCATACTCCTGATGAGATTTGAAATGTTTTCGTATTGGAGTCCTCAACAGACATGTAAGATTTTGTGGATTTATACAGTTCCTTTATTAGGTCAATACATTCAGGTATACAATTTCTTGAAAGGTAAGCAATTTTTGCAGTTATTTGTTTTACATGCTATAATTATATCCCTTACCAAAATGGGTCATGGGGTATTGACTTTCATAAAATGATGAAAGTCGAGGTAATATAATACTTGTTAATACTTTTACCATAATGGATACAATTAAGATATCTCTGCAAGTGTAAGAGTCTTAAAAAGCTACCATTTTGTTTCCATTATGCATTAATAAACCCCACTTTTTTTTGGCAGGATGCATTTCAAGATTTATTGATATCAAATTTCAACAAGTTTATTACAGAATTCTAAATTTACCCTTTCATTTTTAAGATCTTGGATGTTATACATGTCCCACATAAGACATTAGCTAGATGACCACCCCACTAATGTCTTACTGTCATACTTGGAATTTGATTTAAAAAAATAATTCACATGTAAAACCGAAGATATTTTTAATAAATGTAGTGATTGTATTAAATTCAGAAAAGACTGAACCAGGGTTTGATTTCAAAACAGGGAAATGCTGATGTCCAGCACACAGAAATTAGACTTGAGCAGTTTTTCTGTAATTACTGCTCAGACATAGCCACAAAGAGAAACTGACTACCTAATGTCTCTTTATTTGCTAACATGTCTACATAGAGATGCCTAATACAAATTTGGGGGGGGGGGCATAATTTTTTTTTCAATATGCAATAAACAGTGGCCCTTAATAAGAGGTAGGGCTGGAAAAGTTATTTAAAGGGTCAAAACTGAATAATCAAAAACTGCAAAATGAATAATCATAAGCATGGAGTGAAACAAAGTTTCTTAAAAATAAAAAATATAAATGCACTCCCTCACACCTTTTATTAGCCACCTAAGCATAAATTTTCTTGTGAAAAGAAAGCTATTTAAAAAGATCATACAGTTTATCAGGTTTCTACTCTGTTTACATAAAAAGACAAGTTCATATTCAAAGGTACACTTTTCAGTACTTTTCTTTTAAAAACTTTAGTCATTTATGTACTCAATTATGTATTTTGATGCTCAATTTCTGACCCATAACCATAAGCAATTTAGTAATCAACAAAAAATGAACAGATACAAGCAATTTAATAAGCAAACAATAAACAAACCAATTCTGTGAGCATGATCCACTTAGTGTTCCCCACCACTCTTGTAGCCAGACTTTGCTAAATTTAGTAAATACAGGGATAAGCATAAATTCTGTAGTTATACATACAAATATTTAATTAAATGCTCTGTTTTATAATAAACAGTATTTATAACACTTACCCACCTGAATGTCCAAGAAATTTTCATAGAAAATATTTGTCCTCCAACACGAATCAAACCTGTGTCCTATACAGAACCGTCATTTAGCCTGATGTGCACCAGAGGATCGTTCGATTGGCAAGGTTTACATTTGGATATGCTTTGAGCAGATATGAATGTACGCGAGAGATTCATGGAAGATTGAAGTTTAAAGGCAGTAAATTCAACCTTGCTAATCAAATGATCCATTGTGTTGAAGCATATATGTCTGTATATATTACATAAAATAATGGGCTAGCAATGTTCAGACAAGTCAAAAAATATAGTAAATAAGGAAAAATTAATGAAAATTATTTTGATTCAGATATTATGCAGGTGGAGGTAAGAAGTGCAAATACTGGAGGTTGAATATTAATTAGATAAATTTGATAACAGCAATTTTTTTAATTCCTTTTCATATAGCCTCGTTTCTACCTCCTGCACAAATTTAAGAAAAAAATATCTAAAAATGATCCAATTGCTCTTATAAAAAGATGAAAAGAAACTCACCTGAAATTACTAATAATTTTTTTTAAATCTATTATGTCTTCAGATCTTCTCCACAAGATATTATGAAAAGTTATAAAACCTAGTTCAAAATATTTTTAGAAACTGAATAAAGCTAATTATTGAAAAGATTCATAAAAAAAATTTGCATCTTCAAAATCTCTTGACGCAATTTTAACTTCATTAGCTAAAAAGGGAGGCAATTCCTTTAAGTCTTACTTGATCACTAGTGCAAGGGAGACAACTCTAATGCACAGAGAAATACATCAAGTTTACGCGGCATTCTTTAACGCAGCGCTTCTTAAACTATGGGTCGCGATCCCAAATACAAAATACTTGAATCTCATTATGTTATTTCTCAAACGCACAATATTTAACGTGATGCGCCATACAAACGTTGCGGTAATAAAACGCGCGTGCGGCGCCGTTGTGACTAGTACTGTAACAATGGATGAATTTTCAATGTAGTTGGTTAATACCTGGGGTTACAATAAATCTTGTGATGAAAGTCATGAATAAAAAAAAAAAAAAGTTTAAACACGGCTTTAACGTAATCCCTACAATCCTTCAATGTCGTACACTATACTTTAATAGTTTGATGAAGGCTTTCGTTGATCGACCTATACTAAATAAGCTGGTTGCTACAGCAGTATATCAGCAACAAGTTCTTTGTCATGGCGTCAACAGTGTTCTACAAATCTTAATCTATGCTTCTATATAGTTTCAGATTTTACCATATGAGCTTCATTTGATAGTTGTTAATGCAATGAGATGTTAAGTACAGTCAAGAGCATTCAAGTATAAGCACCATTTAGTGTTTTCTCTATTTATGATATCACAGCTCAAGTGATTGTGACAGACAAGAATTGATTCAGTAGCAGCACAAAGAGGTCAACTTTAATCCTCAGGGGTAATGGGTACAATTTCCACATACTGTGAAGTTATGGTCATCTGAGGTCTTGCCTGTTTTCATGAACATGTCCTTTTTAGAGTTTGCAACATTACTCCTCGAATATTTAAAATACTTGATAGATTCGGTTTGTTCCATTTAGAGAACATAAGGCATCACTTGTACTCTGCTCATGGTCTATATACTGTCTCAGAAGCATTGATGTACAGGCCAATCTTGCTCTACTAATACTCCATCAAATACTTGATAGATTCGGTTTGTTCCATTTAGAGAACATAAGGCATCACTTGTACTCTGCTCATGGTCTATATACTGTCTCAGAAGCATTGATGTACAGGCCAATCTTGCTCTACTAATACTCTATCAATGACATTTGCTCCACCAAATGAGAATTGAAGAAATCACTGGTTGATGTCATTATATTGATGTTGATGGCTGTGGAGACACAGAGTTCTGAGCTATGGTGTCTGGGGAAGTCAATTTTCATAAGACACTTCCGGAAGGATGCCATAAGAGTAAGGACAAGACGATTTCCCTGATTGCTTGGTGGCAGTGGCCAGCAAACTATAATCACTTTTGTTTGAGCTAAAGAGATTAGTCTCAGTTATCCACAAATTGTCAAATGTAAGTGAATTAGCTATAAAGGCTTCACCTGTCATCCTTCATTTAAATCATTGTTTTTTCTTTGCCAGGATAAAACTCAGCTGACCATCAACATTGATGGTTTTTCTGAGCACATCACAAAGACAAACGTGTTGGCTTGAAGAACATATGCTGTTATTTCATAAGAATTCATTATCACCACCAACTGATCACAGCCAAGCTTTTATATTCATGTATATAAAAATTGCATTGACTGTAGGTATGCATAAACTAACATTTCCTTTTTCTTTGTATTCATTTTTGTACTCTCACTTGTATAGTTACACCCACAAGTGTTCACAGTTCAGCAAAAGCAATCCTCATTTTACAGAAAAACTGACAAAAACCAGTTTTTAAAATCAAATTTTAGTAAAATGGCCACTTCAAAACTTAATCTTAATATACTTTTAAAAAAGTGGATAAAAATAAGAACATCATTTCTTTTAATGATTGATGAAAAAAAAATAAAAAAAAATAGGTACAATAGGAAGTTCTTAGAGTATACAATTTTATTTCAGTTTTACTTTCATTTTATCCTCATGCTTGCCACACATGAGAATTTTTAATCATGAACTTGTTTTTCAAGTAGACATTTTCTTTTATTACAAGTTCTCCCCACCCCTCATTTTGGCCCTTAAGCAGGATATTATTTTCAATTAATATACAGACATGCATATTTGTGGCTGTCTGCTATGATGCCTAATCCATTAAGAAAAACTGGTCAAGCACATTTGTGCCCCTTTAGCACCCAAAGAATCAATCCGTAGCTTATACTGCAACTTTGTTGAGCAAACCTTTAGTTTCTGGGAGAAAGTACATATATCTGGCATGATGAACAGTTCAAACAAGGCCAGTATGACGTCATGCCAACACAAGTACCAATGGCTTCCAAACAATTACCCCTACCCAAATTCATTCAAAAAGCTTGGATAATCTCATTATTTTCAGGCACTTCCTAACTGTTCACAGCGCCAAAGCCCCGACCAAACCCCCACACACACAGATCATCCTCCTCGGCCAATATTATCAAGAAGTTATGCAATTTGAAATTGGGTCTCATGCTTAGAATAACATCCCATGCACTTAGCCACATGTACATATCACAGAATATTTTTTTATGAAAATGGAAGTTACTACCTGACAAACTTAAGCCAATTGAAATAACTTTTAAAGTAAAACCTTTAAATGCTTCCTGTCTTAACTCAAAAACGTCAACCCCAGATTAGAAAATGGTGACAAGAATCACTTATTTTAAAAATTTTCATTGTCATACGTTTTCAAAAGAAAAAAAGAAAGCAAAATGACTTCTAAACAAATTTTATTCATTTAGAAATGCCGCCTTTGTGTTTATTCCTGCAAAGAGAAAAAAAAAAAAACTATTGTTTTTAAAACTTTATATTAATAATTGTGCAAACAGATACAAATATAGTAAAAGTATTGCAATATATGGTTGAGATTTCATTTATAATGCAAAGTGCTTTTCTTTTGATATCTTTTATATTAACTATATATTAATGCTAATCAAATTTTAATTCAATGTAGAAAATCCACATTTCGTGAGTTTCAACAAACTTAACTCGTAAAAATTCACTCTTGTTAACAAGGGAAATTTTGATCAGCATAAAAAATAGAATAATTAAGTGATATAACAGTAAGTTGATCAAATTGAGTCAATATAATCACCAGACAAAAAAAAAAAAAAAAAAAAAAAAAAACCATTGGCTAAAATAGTACAGTTTGATAAGCTTTAGCATCTACAGACTATGTTAAAATTTGCCAAATTAAAAATACTACAAAGAAAATTATATAGGGAGAGCTCAGGGATTCAAACTTTACAATAAAAATTCTAGCATTAGTTTTATAAATCTGATTCTGAAAACATTGAAATAAAAAATAAGAACAATTGAATTTTAATAAAAAAATATGGTTGATACAAATTCTGGCCAGTAAGTGTGTAGGCCCCTAAGGTTGGCACATTAATACTTTAAAATTGAGACATTAATATCTCCAAGAAAAAAGATACCCAGCACAAAATGCTTATTTTATTTTAATGAATTTAAGAAATGGAAGACAGATAAATGAAGGCATTTAGATTTTTTCTTTTATTAATTACCTGCAATAATGATGAAATGGATTCGTTTTTCTTTTTCTTTAAATCATTTACAATGCCAGTATCAAAAGGAATTGATGGAAAAATCCAAATAACTTTAAACTACAGTATTTTTGTTACAAAAATAAAAAATAGGCCACTTACTGCTGGAACTTCATATTCTCCATTGTTTATCATGTCAATGATATCGTGTGGATGTTGATTATCAACAGTACAACCGACAGACTGAGCAGTTCCTACAAGAAAAATAGAAACAAAATAATCCAAAAATGTTTCAATCCTTTAGCAAAATCTAAAGTAAATTTTCAATATCTCCAAAATAAAATTATAATATTAAAATTTTTTTTTTTTTTTAAAAACATGAAATTCTTAATTTTAGATCAACATTTGGGGGAAAAAATCATTGTATAGTTTTCTTCAGACTAATTTGCTGATCTTATTTTTCTTTTACTCATTTTTGCCATATAAATTCTATCATCTGTTAGAATATTAATGAACCCAACTTGAAGGATGCATCTATCTCACCACATTACATAAGGTTTTGCATAGCAGAATTTAGACAAAAATTATTTTTGATTTGATCAATTAGTTTTCTATGGCTTATCAACCCTTTTCAGGTTAAAGCCAGAAAATATTTTTACATTGCAAAAAGAATTTGGACTGGTGGGACTAATTAGTGATAGATCCATAGCCTGTGGCTGGAGAATAGGTGGCATCATACTATCCTCAAGGGTTTTTATATATAAATGAATATAATGAACCCAAATGGAATTGGAACTCTGCTCCAATTAATTCCAAGCCATTATCCATTACATCAGCCACACACCACATATTCCAAGCAGCCACCCATTTAGGTACTAACCAGACTAACCTTAACTTCGGTGATCATATGGGAACTGATGTCTCAATGTGATAAGACTGTAAGCAAATTTATTTTCCACCATCTCACATAGAAGCATACATACATGTATTTTCTCATACTATTGAGTCTAGCTCTTAACACATTCTTATATCCACAATGAAATGTTTCCGACTCCAATTCTTGGTCAACTCAATTCTCAAATGTCTAGACTATAAACATGACCATGTTCGCAACTGTTTCCATCAATAGGATTTGTGGATGTGAAAAACACTATTTTATATTCAAATCTACTCAATAGAAATCAAATGAAATTCAATAAGGCCAAATAATATTCAGGGTATCACTTTTAAATGTTTTTCTATTTATTTTCATATTTAGACAGTAGCACTAATAAATTTGACAACATATTCCATTTTGGTTTTAGTTTATCACTTGTCATTTGTATCAATTTTTCTTGTTTTATATTACAAACACTGCTGAAGATGCTAGAGAAATTAGTTGGCTCATTGTACTACTCCAATAACTATCTGACTCCCTCTGCAATACTCTTATCTTTATAAGAGACAGATCAGTTTAAAAAAAAAAAAAAGGAGAATTACTGTCATGTCTGGGCTGTTCTGCAATAAAAAAAAAAAAAATCCTGTTCTCTTCTAGTTTTGATCTGCTTCTGACAACTTCACTCTTTCAATAATTTTGAAATATAAAAAGTCAGTAAAAAATGTACAATCTATATATCATTGCAATGCCTGCAATTTTCCAACCAAAAGCCATCACAAGTGCAAGAAACTTGCTCTTAAAATTTTGGGGATGTCCTTTTAACAACACCTGAATGTTTTCACAAATGAAATGCTTTTCTATTTAATGGTAAATATTTTATGTGGGACATAGTTAAGCTAGCAAATATTCAATAAAAATTTCAGAAAATCCGAAAGATTAATTTTGCATAAAAAAATAAATTTTTAGAAGAAAGTGGTTTGCTCTTTCTAGACAGTCAGAATAGGCTTTTTTTTTTTGTAGAAACTTTTTGAATTCAGTCATTTTTATCAGGGTTTCAATTCTCCTGTGCTAAAATTAAAATGAATATAACAAAACAGGAAAAATTATACCCACCAAGAATTTCTTTGCAAGTTCCAGCCAATGTTTTCGACATACTTCGTTCCCGCATTGCACGAGCTACGTTGATAATGTCATCAAAAGACAAGTTGCCATTGTGTTTGACTTAAAAAAAAATAAAAATAAGCAAAACATAGAATCCAAATAAAGTTAGTATTCCATGTAAGTTTCAAAACAATGAATGGTATTCCTCTCCCAGAATGTTATGACTACCACATGTATAGATTATATGCTCACTATCTTACTTAATAGTTAAGATAACAGATGATACTCCTTTTTTTTTTTATTAACTTTTTCAATCATTTTCATAAATTTCAAGTTACTTAAATTTAACAAATTTTAATCTGTACATAAAAAAATAAAAATCTTTACTTTATCATAATTGAGAATTTAGTTACCAAAAATATTGATATTTAAAACAAAATAAAAATTATAATTAATGTTTCAATTTTGGTTACTCATCACTATGCCTTATACACTATGGAAAATGTAATTTTTTTTAGAGTTAAATATAAAATAAAAATGTAAGTTTCCTTAAAGAGTGACAAGACTAAGCCTGAAACAAGAAATCTGCCAGTTTTTGAATTCTCAGTACCACACTTTAATCAGGAAGAGGTACAGTTATGGTCAATCAAACCTTGAAACTTCTAAGTACAGAATTTCTTAATGAAAAATGTTGTTTGCATAAATATGAATTTCACGAGGAAAAAAAAAATTTAAGTATTTTTCAAGGTTTGATATAAATTATCTATCAGAAAATCTATATAAATCAAGAAATGTTTGAATTTCTACAGAGCAAAATATAAAAATATCAAATAAGAAAATTACTTGGACAAATGAACATGTCCTTAAAAATCAATGTGTATAAATAAGTGAATAAAATTGTGATAATTTTTTTATAATGCAATACATGAATTATATATCTTCTATTCTTAAATCATTCTCCAGATAAAAAAACAGTATAGACACAGCAACGACAGGCAGACATGAAAAATAGAATCCTGTTAAAGCTAATTGCTAAATCATGAGAATAACTATACAGCTACGATACAAGAATGATGCTGTTTATCATGTAACTTAAAGTCACAACTTTCACCATGCATCAAAAGAAACATCAATTCAAGTAGATAAAAAGAAAATGCTCAACTAGAATTACTAAAGAAACAATGCTTGTCTTAATATAATTCAAATTACTTTTAAAACTGGTAAAAACTGCCTGAATGCCAGATACATTATAGAAAAGCATATCTATGGAAATAAAACTATTATTCATAGTGGTGAAAATTAAGGGAGATAACTTACTGTGTTTAACTTTCTTTCTGTCGCGAGCAGGTTCTTTGAGGGCTTTAATGATGAGAGAGGCAGCACTGGGAACAACAGAGACTGTAGCCTGACGATTCTGGATGGTCAGCTTTACAGTAATCTTAAGACCTTTACAATCTTGGGTGCCTTTGGCAATGTCATCACCAACTTTCTTTGGAGACTGAAATAGCAGAATTAAAAAAAAAAAATTTAATTAACTATTTATTTTTAAATAATTTCTCTTTACTGAAAGTTTTCCATTTTTTTCTCAGTTGAATGCTATTTAATGGCAAGATTGATTTCTTAAGAAATTGTAATTGTAATTAAATTCTCATTTTTAAAAAGGTTCATCTTCAATTCACAGATCAATTATTTTTTTTCGTTTTATCAAATTTCTGATAAATTTGTGCTTGCAAAATAAATGGTGTCTCCAAAAAAATGTTTTTCCCTTGACACTACAATTATTTTAACTACACTCTTCAGCAATGTTTGTTTTAAAAAGCAAGGATTAGAATTTTAATAAAACCTCAACATATGAAAGTGAAATTTATACATTTCCTTTGTTCTTAAGAATTCACAACAAAAACAATAAACACTATTTTATTGTTTATCCAAATGGTTGACAAAACATTGGCTAATTGTGAATCAATCCAAACTTTATAAAATGGTAATAAGGATCTCCTTATAGCTGGCCCACATATTTTTATAATTCAATAAGTGTTTATATACAATTCTAATCATTGCTTTTTAAAACAAACATTGCCGAGTGAAGGTAATTAAGACTTTAAGCTAGTTCCTGCTTCTGAGCCTTCAGCATACTAGCTACATAAAAAAATATGGGAATTTAGAAATAATAAAATTATTTCATCTTTATTCGACACCTTAATTCGGCATAATCTTTCTTTGCATACACAATTGATCTCCATAGTTTGTCTACATTTATTTTGCATACAATTTTTATTTTCTTTAAAAAAAAACAAAAAACAAATCACTATTCTTTATGATCACTTCACAAAGTCGCTCTTGAAAGACATAAGGAAACCCAAACTATGTAATATTTCAAATACGTCACAGTATGCATGTTAGAAAAAAGGAGCAATATGCTAGGCCCCATGAGTCTTAATTAGATTCCTGTATGTCTAAATGGGCATCAGATGATAATATATGCCCACTTATACATACAAGAATCTTCACAAACCTACATACAGATAGGATTATCTATGGTTTTACCACGTGACTGACCAATGGGAAGTGACCCAAACATAATTGAAAATACCAGTGTTTTTTTTTCTCTCTCAAACTCTGACAAAGCTTTAACAAGAGTAAAACGTTTCCCATTTGTTATCCTGTCAGATTTCAACCTATAATTGATTATAGGTGTGTGATATATATATATATATATATATATATATATATATATATATAACACACACAAATTTTTGTGCATATATTTGTATTCTGTATACACGAGTGCATAGCTGGATATATTTACCTCCCCTTTATTGTAGAAACTATGCACTTACCTTAGCAAAACTTAGAAGGGAGAAATGAGGGAATTCAACTGTAATCTTGTAACAAAAATATAGTTCAACCTTGGTTCTTGGACATCTCACATGTCGAACAAAAAAGTTTTGGGGCAGAAAATTTGAGATGAAAATGCCTTGGTTATCATACAAATTTTCAGTTCTCCAACAACATTGCCAAACCAAGTTAACACAAATGGAATAATTTCCAAGTCGACCACCTTGTTGTATACATTCATGTTTTTATTTATTTTTTATTGTACTGTGACTATTCTCTACCGATTCCTATTGGAAAAATAGCTTGTTTATGAAAAGCCTTCAGGTACAAATTAAATTCATGAACAAAGGTTCCACTGTATAATGAAAATTTATTGAAAGGAGTTCCAATCAACCCCATCTGACTGAAGGGGAGTCAAAATTTGCATACATGTTCCAAGAGAGAAATATAAAATGCTCAAATCTAGCCAAAGGCGGTAGTAGTATTTTTTCTTCTTTTGTTATGACTATGCTCCCTCTTTCAAAGCTGACTGGTTGTGTTACCAAAATTGCTTATAAGAGTTTATTTTCTATTGTTACTTCTACAAGGAGAATTACTTGTAGGCAACGGGGGGTGCAATTTGACACAAACAATTGCAACGACAAGATTACGCCAGTTATTTATTTCTTTATTCGTCAAGTTACGATTTTAATGCTAATAGTTGCCATTATAGTTTTTCTACCTTCCCTTTCAAAAACAGTGGAACTTGAAATCCTGACACCATTCAACCAACATTATTTTATCTATAGCCAGGAATATAAACAACTTTAACAGTGATATGAAAGAAAATGTAATATTCATCTTTTATCTCCCTAATGCTATTAAATAAACAATCAGATCAAAAGGAGCCATTTTCTTTCCTCTAAATTCTTAACACCCAAATTCAAAAGATGTTTTCAGCTTAAATTTTCTTAAATAGCAAATTTTTTTCCAAAAACATCCGGTAGTAGTGAGCGAATAAAATCACCAAAAGTACACATACTGCACCTTCCACTACTAATGTCAGACTTTGAATTCATAGACTCAATACTTCTAAAGTTAATTCTAAAATTATAACCTTGCCAAGCCTGTCAAACTATGACTGACAGGACATAGAGCATTACCAGCGCATAATGCTCTATCTCCACCAACATGGTCCATCCATTGATATTTTTACTAGAATGCACAGTGTACCTTAAGTTGTCATCTTTCAACCAACCAATATTCCTCCACAAAATCTTGCCTACTTCGATGACAAGTAATGTCTTGTACTCTGTCAGATGTACTAAAGGTCCTCATTCTTTTACATAGTACATTAGAACTGATAAGATTTGAGATTTACTAGTGAGTAAAAAGGTCACATATTGCATCAAACCAATATTCTGGTCTGGGTTGGTTCTATTGTTCCCACAACATCTCGCCATTCATTTTGATGTGATTCACACTCCTTATGCTAATTTTTCAACACCCACTAATTTCTTCATATCATATTTTGCTAGGTATCTACACTTTTTCGTGGAAAACAGCATAGTGTAATGAAAAAGGCAACAAACTTAATAAAAATAGTCTTATCGTCAAAATGTTTATTATTAAGATGAAAGACCAAGGTATCTTTTCCAATTATTTCTTGAAATTTTTTAATCCTTTTCTAACACGTATGAAATTTTGGTTAAAATCTTTTATGTCATCGCGGTGGCTATATAACATTGCCGTTTTTGCACTTTTTTCTCCCCATTGAAAACACATTGATTTGGAAATTTTTGTAAAAATCAAATAATTGTCAGATTTTAATGAAATTTTCAGGACTTATTCACAAATGAATGAAATTATCTCTGAATTTTTTTTTTTTTTTTTTTTTAAATATGTTACACACCCCACTTAATTTCATGAAATTTCACACAAAACCTTTCTATTTCCTGAATTCTTGGAGATATCACGGTTTTTTCTTTTTTTTTTTTCTTTTTTTCAAATTTGAGCTATTCTAACTGAAAATCTGTCCCCAAATTGAAAAATAATGAATCCAATAAAACTATGACATTATTTAATTAGAGAAGCTTTTAATTGTTTTTGTAAATAAGTTATATTAAGGACATTATTGTCTGAAAAAATAAAATTTTTCTGATAAATTTTTTACAAGAATTTTTGAATTTTTTTTTTTTTTTAATTTAAATAATTTATAATAGTTTAAAATCGTGTAAAATTCTAAATTATGCTATTTCCTGGATGTGATATAGTAATGAAGTGGAAACAAAATTTACAAATCCAAAATTGAAAAGATCAATAAAATTAGTTGAGCTATTCTATTTTTAAAATAATTTTTTATTTTATATTTTTTAATTATTACGTTCCTTATTTTCATGTATGGTAGACTGAAATTGCCATTATTATGATCTAAAAGTTTTGTCCCTTTATTAGGCCACTTCACTTACGTTTCAACTGGTTTTCAAAATTTCCATTCAGCTTTAAAAGTTTAAAGCTTAAACTAAGTTTAACTTTTTTCAATTACTATTTCGCTAAATATTTTTATCAAGTATTTACATTAGTGAGGTTCATACTTCAATTGAGTAATCATGGCATTTCATTTGTTATTAAATTATAAAATTAATTGAAGAAAAATTTATAGTATTTTAATTTTTTTTTATTTTTGCATCTTCGAAAGGTAAATAAGTCAATAAAATATTAAATTGCGGAAAATATGTTCATCTGTAAAAATTACTGGGTAGTTAAAAAGCAAAAAAATGTGTTCACTTAGATTTCTGAAAATTATGTAAATTATAGTCATCCATAGTAGCTGCCATTGCTTTGTCAATCAGCAGTCCATTAAAACTTGGATCATAAGAACAGGCCCAATCATTAATAATTGGTTGTATATTACTTTTTTACGCTATAAATAATATTCAAATCAGATTAATTTAACTTTAAACATTCTAATTTTACTCAAATAACATGTCAGAAATATATGTGTATTTTTTGAAAGAATTTTAAACCTTTTTGATTGCAAATTTCTTAAAATTAAGAAAATGGACGCTTTTTAGAAAATTTTAAGAAATCAAAATTAAATTTGATATTACAATCTATATAATTTCTATCTGAAATAGACCAGAATATTTTACTTAAGGGAAATAATAAATTTAATCATTAAGCTTTCAATTAAAGCTAAAATGAAATCTTCAAGAAAGCTTTTTCATTTTTAAAATCTAATTTTAAACTTTAGGTATCGAAAATTTGCCAAAAAAGTGGAGGTGCCTATTTTGCACAAGTCAAATGCTGATAATGTGTGCTTTTATCAGTCACTGGCTCTCTACTTCTGTCTTTCTATTGGTAGACAGTACAGCTACCCAAATATTAGAATAAGCTTAACAGCTATATTTTAATTGCTTATTTCGCAATGGCAGATTCTGAAGAACAATTACAGCAAAACTACCTTGTTTATAAATTGAAAAAATTATTTAAGTGTAAAAATTCCAGTTAAATTTTTTTGTATTACACCAAACACATGTTAATTAACATTCTCTTGTTTTTTTATGTTGTTAGACAGGATTATTTTCATATTCACATCTTGAACCCTGCATTCATTTGTGCAAGATTAAATTTTTGAAGAGAGTGATGGTCTATGCATTTTATATAATCTTTTCAATAAGAAAAACACTAAAAATCGAAGAAAAAAAAAAATCAACTTACCAAACCAAGAGGACCAATTTTAGGAGCCAATGATGACGTACCAGGAACCTCTCCACCAACAGCCCTGATATACACTGATTAAAAAAATACAAACTGCATTGAGTAAAAAGTAGAAATTAACTGGAACTGTATAGATATTACCCAATCACTACATCAGAAGATACCTCATCATAAAGAGAATATTTTCATTATTATTTCTAAATTCTTAATTGAAGCATTAGTTATTTTTAAAGCATTTTAAGAAAATGCTTATAATTCAGAAGCATTTTTAATGCTTTAAAAAAGTGAAACTGTTCAATTAAGATTAATATAAAATCCTAAAATCAAAATAAAAGATCTTTGAGTAAATTTCTGTTTCAATACTTTGTTTTCTTCAAAATCCATCTTAAACACTATTTTTATAATTATCACTAGAAAATATTGTAGGTGTTTTACCAAAATTTTACTAACATATTTTAAACAAAGATATTTAAAGTCACTTTATTTTATTTAAAGTAACTTTTTTCGTTTTTGCTTCCAATTCACAGATTGTCTAATTTTTAAATTGCAGAATGGTATTTATATTAATGGACTTTCACTTTACAAAGAGAGATCTTTATTCAATATCAAGCTAAGACATACACGATTTAGGGCCTGGCTGATACAAAACTTGTAGAGACAAACATGCATTTTTCATTATAAACCTAAAGAACTGCAGTGTGTTCTATTCAGAATACTTATTAGATTTTAAAACTTAAAATATACGCTCGCATTCATATTCTAGCAACAAAAAAAAAATCTATTTGAATTGTTTATGTTTTTTAAAAAAAAAATTAAAACTTTGAACTTGAACAACTTCCAGCCAAACCCGAAAATATATTTTTGTTTAAACTGCTTTTTAATTTTATTTAACTACTTTAGGTACTTTTTTCCTTTTTTTTATCACATGAAACATAAAATTCCCAGAAACAGAAATTAACGAATTTACAAAGTTACATTTCAAAAGTTACATTTTCAATAAGGAAAATAAAAAAAAAAATAAAATGAAAAGGGGATCACAGTAAACATAAGATCTTTTTTTTTTCAGAAAATAATAAAATCTTAAACTTTTCGAAAGACAAGCAAATTTCATATATTTGCAACATTTCTTAAGGCTAAAAAACCCTAAAATAATCTCAAAAATTACTTTTTTTTAATCGTGTATTAGAATTTTACAAGGAAACAATCAAATTGTTCAATTTTATTTTTAATAGTTTAATTAATTGTTTATTTAAATATAAAATAAGAATTTTATTCCTATAAATTGGCAAGTTCTCGTGTTTAACAATAATTTGGAACTAATTTTATCGCATATACAGATGCTGACTTGTCTGATAAAAATAAGAAAATCTTCGTTTTTTTTTTACATTGGATTAATCATTAAAGCATACATAGAGAATATTCAAAATGAAAATGATTTATTTAGCAATCCAATTTAAACTTTTTGACTACACAATGTCATTGCTCATACATTTTAAAACTAGAAAAAAAGACGGGATTTTTACGTGGCACACGTGAATTAGCATTTTTTTTTTTTTAAAAAAGCTTCTAACTATTGTTAATTAGCAAACAAACTAATATATAATTCTTAGTGATATATAGACATCACGTTATAAATATACATATAGTAAAATAATCAATTTTGAGGAGAAAAAGGAAACGGCTTTGTCAAACTTATAAAGGGGGGGGAACGAAAAATGAAACACCAGGAAGGCCACATGGAAATTCATGTCCCTCGAGAAAGAGAATATAACTTCAATGTTACAATAAACTGTATACTTACCAACGTGAACTGCAGAGGGATCGAATTTAGGTGGCATATTTGTTTAAATTTGTTAGATTTTAACTAAAATAAATTAGACTAAGGTGTTGGATGAGCTTAGATTAGCACGACCAAAAAAAGTTGCACCTGAGTCTCACAATGAAGAAAAACAGGAAGAGGTCGAAATTCAGAGTTCCGGTCAGGGGTAAGCAACTCTTTTCTCACTTCCGGTAAATATAAAAATGGCTATGGTGAAGTTGCACGATTAAATATAAACATTGAACATTTTCCGGCATAATCATGTTTTATTACTTTTCTTTGGTTTACTACTGAAATTTTGTTTTCAGCACCACATCATGGATGGGAAGTGTCAGTGGATAGATGCCCATTTTAGCTGTCTCCCGTCGCAAAGCAATGTCTATGGTTTGGCCAAATTTGCAAAAGCAGATGGTACCACCAAACTCTTGACAGGATGCATGAATGGAAAAGTCATGAGTGTGGAATATCAAAAAAATACAGACAAACTCCGGCCGTCTTCAAGAGAAATCCAATTCACTTACATACCTGTTGATGCTGAATTGGTCAGTATTGACGCTTTTCGAAAACATCATCACGGAGACGAACTAATAATAGGAATCGCTTTCCTTAAATTAGAAGAAAATGAAAACAAAACGGAAACTTGTCAATTCCTAAATATTTACTCGTCGTGGGAGCGCGAACTGGACGTGAAATTAAATTCTGAACAAGTAACTCCCATCTGCCAGTACATGAAATTAGAATTCATACCTTATCAACTCACTCACACCCAGTTGATTACAGAAGATACAAAAGAGACTGTTTTCTTGCTAAGTGGCGGAGACAAAAAAGTTCATCTTTATAGAGAAGTAACAATTATTTATTTTATTATGTATTCATGTTTAATTTCTTTTCAAGCAATTCTTCGGTAATTCAGTTAACGGCTTAAAATAAAAATAAGCTATATAACACATTTTGTGAATTTTCTGCCGAAATTTAGAAACACTGTTGAAAAAAATGAGGAAAAATGAAAAAATTGTAATATTTCCAGAATAGGTCTGTTTCACTGTTCGATTTATTAAATTTTTATTTTATTTTATAAATTTCACTTGTCACTCACTCTCTCTCTCTCTCTCTATGGTGAAAAACTTTAAATCACATACTAAGTTATCTTTTTTCTGGTTTGAAAACACTAATCCGCTTGTCGGAATTTAAGATTTGAAAAATCAAATATGAATTAACATAAATCTTAAAAAAAATGATTTCCCTCTTACTAAGTAAAAGCTTGCAAGTACAAAGTACACTTACACTCAGTTACACAGCCATTCGAACATTTTAAAACTCTTTCTTTAGCCTTTTTACTTAAAAGTAACTAATTAAAAGTTTTACGTACACGAAAAATCCTTACGCCAAAAATTTAATTGTAAAAACAATTAGACTGGGGAAAAAAGTTTTTTTTTTTTTTTTTTTTTTTTTTATGTATTTTCAGATTACTACCCTTCTTAAGTGTACTGTTAAAGTACCTACCTAGAACACAAGATGCAGCGTGATAAACATAGCCTTGTACATCGTTTGTCTGCCTGTAAATCTAGCTATCATCTTTGCTAAACTTTTGTCTTTTACAACTAAAAAATGAAATTGAAATACCTTCTTTGAACTTTAATTTCGGTCCTATCTGAAAGATAATGACCTTTTTTAATCCGAATAAAAAGAAAAATTAGGCATTTTTAAAACATTCACACTCATCGAACCGCCATTATATACGAAAAATGTAAACAATAAATTTAAAATTCTCTTTAAAATCCAGTATTTGTCCTAGAGATATTTTGAAAAGTCTAGTGAATTTAAGGATTAATTAACTGGATTTCAAAAGTAATGCTTAGCTTACCATTTTAAAACAGAATGAAAATAACGTTTTATTTGCACGCGGTAGCCTATGAAGTCAAGGTTTCTACCCCCGTTCCAAAAAAGCACGCGAAAAAAGTAAAAATAAAATTATAAAACCTAAAAAAATTACGAAAGACCCACAGTACAATAATCAATAATTTATTTATGTTTAAAAATAAATTTTCTTTAACCAATAGTTTAAGTATAATTATTCTATATGCTTTTATTTAAATATAATGAATTTTTTTTTCATCATATTTTTTATTCTATACGCTCTTGGTATCATGAATAAATTTGAAGGCATTAAGGCTCTATCAGGAGGCACAGTGGAATAATGGATAGTGGCTCTGATTGAGGAATCAGAGCTAGTTCAAATTCCAATCAATTCACTTACCCTTGGGAAAGGTATGAATCCTCTTCTCCCCCTAGCAGGACAGACCAGGTTCTATAACTTCAGGTGGCAACTGGTGTAGGAGGAGAACTCTGAATTCAAAACCTGATCATCCAGGTTGGGGGTTGTGCAGTTAAATAAGAAAATTAAATAAAAAAACTGGCTTGATAAAGAAACTGCAATGATATCTTGCAGCCATATTTTCCTCAAGGAATTTAAACTAAAGGCATAAGAATAAGGCTCTACCAAAACAAAAATATACCATAAATGTAATCTGCATGAGATTTAATGAATTTCAAAAGAAAAATATTTATTCTATAAGTAAATTTTAGAACAATTACAGTAGTAAAGTATTATTTTAGGTGAATGAAATAGTTTTGTTGTAATTCTGAAAATTTTCTTTGTGATAAGGGGAACAGATTATGCAGAAAAACAGACACAAAAGAAACAACCATACAGTGCTTTCAAGACATAAAAACTGATTGAACAGGAGATATGGCATTGGATTAATATCATAATACCCTGCCAATGTTGAATAGTAGCCAAAGTGAAATATCAGAATTATGTCCTTTTTGTACAGCTATACCAAAAAATAATCCAACAAAATTACTAAAAGGAAAAAGGAAAATTCTTTTAAAAAGTTCACACACAAAAATGGTATTAAACTTTACATTTTTTGATTCTTTAAATATGTCTTTATTTAACAAAAGAAATTCTTGTGATGAACAGCAGCAAGATGACTTTTTAAAAATAAATATTAAGTGTAGATATTTTTCTCTCTAATCTGGAAGAAAATGTTTTATTAAATTATGCAAACGCCAATTTTCCAAAATTTATTTTTTGAGTTTTATTGAATTTTTTGGTAAGATGCAGGCAGAATTTTCTGTGTGTTCACTCTTGATATTGCATGAAGTTTTTGCTGAAATAACATCTTCAGGGTTTTTCTTGAGGTGGAGGCAATGGAAAAGCCCACCCCTAAAAAAAATACATACAATGTATCAAAAAAAGGGGTGGCGTAAAGCCTATTTCCTCCCCCCTCCACCGCCACCAAATATTTCATTTTCCCAAAGTTTTTTAATAAAAAAAAAAAAAAAACTTTCATTAACGAGTAAGTATTCAAAATTTCATTTCGATCAAATAATTCCCTAATTTTTGGCAACTATTTAAAAATGGGTAGTGATTTCCATTTTTTTCATCCATTTTAGTGGTACCTACTTTAGTAGTAAAAACAGACTACTAATTTTATAGGGTTTTTTTTTTTCATATTGCTGCATTTCGATAGCAACAAAAATGTCAAGTTTAATTAATATACTTTTCATCCTCTCTTTATTACTGATATTATTTTAGGTTCTACACTTGCGTCTGACATTAGACAACATCTAGAATTTAAAATACAATTGAGCAATGAACTGAAGACTCTTGAGGTTTCTCTCTCTTTGTGCCAATTTGATAAGGTCTGGAATATTCTGCTCACTGATCAAAGAAAAATTTAAAATGTGACACCAAAATTGATTCATCAAAATTTCAAGCAGCATAAGTACAGTTCTTCATAAAGAAAATGAATATTTATACATTCAATGTCCAGGGACTCCCCACAAAGTATTGCATGCCTAACAGATTTGCTCTCCCAAAATAATCCAGATACTGTTAAAATTACTGAAACTTATAAGGTACTAAATGAGATAAGTTCTACCCATTGTCATATGTGTGCTACAGGAAAGACTGAGTCTTGAGCGATTACCTTTATCGAACTTATGTCCATCCTGCTTGAGGAGGCATAACAATCTTGGTCACAGAATCCTTAAATTGTGCACATCTTACTAAAGGTGATTTTGATGGCAAAATATGGGTTAGTGTTCAGTCCCTTCCAAAGTTGCAGTTAATTGGATGTTGCTATAGGTCAGAAGTGGTAGAGGAATTCATTTTATAGTTCTGTCAATTATTCTGGAAATAAAACAATTTTTGTAACATCAATTGGGATACTTTACACTATCAAAACATTCACAATAATTTATTAAAAGGCATAAGATAATTTGTTAAATCAGGCAGTGAAGATTCCAACTAGAATCAATAATATTCTTGACAATTGTTGTTGGGGATAAATCTGTTGCCCAGATTGAACTAGCAGTTCTGACAGTTCCATACAAACAGATATAATTTAGATGGACTTTGCTGAAGAATTTGATTCACTTTCTCATAAATGTCTTTTCTGTAGAGTGAAAGTAAGTTAGAATTAGGGGCAAGATATAGGATTAGATCAAATCATTTCTCTCAAACAGAAGGCAAAGAGTTGTACTCCAGAATAGAATCTTATCATGGGTTAATGTCATCGGTGGAGTTTTGCAAGTCTCCATACTTGAACCCATTTATTCTTAATATTTGTCAGTGGTATTGTAAATCTACGCCTAAACTTTGCTAATGATATTAAGCACTATTGCAGAATAACAAACCTTCAAAATTATGCTTGACTGCAGGAAGACTTTATATTCATTAGCTGCCTGGAGCAACAAGTGGATGTTCAAATTTAACACTAGGGAATGCATAGTTTTGAATATTATTGGCAGGCTGAAATACAGATAGTTTCTAAATGGTGTTTTAGATGAGGTTGAGGTAAAAATGAGTTTCAAATGATCTATAATCCAAGGATGGACATTGTGAAGTGTTTACATCATTAGACATTGCTTTAATAAGCTTACCCCCTGAAAGGTGAAAACATATTTATCTATAGTACAGTCAGTACTGGAATATAGGGCTCCTTTCTGAAGTCCATACTCCAAAAAGGATATTGGTGCACTGGAAAGTGTACAAAAACGATGCTTGTGTTTAGCCTCTAGTCAGATTGATAACTTAACACAAGAATGGGAATGGACTTGGCTAAGGTTTACAAATATTTGGATGTTTTTTACAAAGGTAGATATGAATTGTCCACACCTGTTTTGAGAAAGTTGTGTGGTCATGCTGCATTGATCCAATTTCTTTGTTCATTTGATACAGATAGAATTCTTTGCCTGAAAACTTGGATCAAGCTAGATCTCTGTTATTGTTCAAGGATGTACTGAGAACCCTGCTCAAAAAAGAAGGGTCAATTGATTAAAATAATAGTAAGAGAAAGTTGCCAATTGTCACAAACACCCAATAATCTTCATTAAGTATCTATTCAAAAGCTCTGTAAGACTTCCTCACTCACACATGCACACACAGTTTAGGTTTTGTGTTGATAAAATTATTCATAAAAGTTTGACTTTTAGAAAGAGGAAATTTCTAGACATGTAGAAAATTGGCTGAACTAACAGAAATTAATGATGAATGGGATTAATGGGGATATCATTGAGTAATTGGTTGATTTTAAAATCTATCAAAATTGGTGACAGCAAAAATAGTAAATAAAATGAGAAAGGTCAATGCCAAATATTTTGTGTCTGGAAATTTCATATGATTGGATTACTATCAGTAGTGTCTCTAGAATATATTTAATAGCCTATAACCACAATAGTGGATACCTAGAGAAACTCAAACTATCAAGAAATGCCTCGTTAACTAACTTACCATCAAATCACAACAAACATTTAGAAGCACCCATAGTATTTTTTTGTCCTATTAAATTTTGAATATACTTCAGTACAATACTAATTGAAGGCTTAAATCTCTTTGTATATTTACTGCTGTTAAAGTTTCAGCCTTCATCAAGTGCTACAATGCAGCTTTGAACAATTCCGGTTAAGATAAAATATTTCTACAAATGTCTTTCAATAATTAAACCACAAGATAACATGACATTTAGCAAAAATAGATTTTTTTAAAATAATTTTTCCTTTTGCTTTTTACAGGTTCAGGTTGTTAACCTTGAACATTCCTTTATGGAAGACCCGATATTGGAATATTTCCCAGAATTCAAGAACATTACAAGTAACATTCTTTGGATGAATATTGTTTACACAAATAATTGCAAGCAAAGAATCACAGCACGTGGACATCAAAGTGGTGAGATTATTGTCTTCATTGTGGAGCCTCTGACGAAAGAAATCCTGCATGAATTTTCTATTGTTCACGATGGTCCAATCACCCGTGTTCTCTTGTTTACCTCGGAAAACAAAATCAATGCCCCTTCCTGCCTTGACAACCTTGGATTGGAGGGATCTGCAACCAAAGATGAAAAATCTAATTTGGAAAGCTACCATCTGTTGGTTGCAAGTGCTGTAGAACAATCTGTGGTTTACCGGAACATTCTGGAGAATAAATTCACTGACCAGCTTTTGCTTCCTGACAGCGACAAATTTGACTGTGTCATGTGTGCCTGTGCAGTTGATATTGACTTTGATGGGAAAAATGAACTTCTCTTGGGAACTTATGGTCAAGAACTGTTGACTTATAAATTCCAGGCCCTCCAACCTCAGCCTCCTAGTGCCCCAGTCGACAATTTTGATGACATTGACTGTATGAATTCAAGACGGAAGGCTTATTCTTTTTCAGTGAGTACCAAAAAAATGTATAAAAGTCCAACTGTCGACAAGACACCATCCTCAAAGACAGTTTATAAGGATGACCTTAGTATGCCAGACAATTGGACTGTCAATACCTACTCACCTGAAACAGGAATTATATCCCATCGGCTCAACATGCAGTCTTCTTCTCCAGGGCAAGTGAAAGACGGTTATCAGCTGCTCTGGCGCCGTAGCTTTTCAGCTCCTGTTATGGCTGTAGAACATGCTGATGTTATGGGGGATGGTATGGATGATCTAATAGTTTTAACATTAAAGGGTTTGCATATATTACAACCAGACTTGTCTAAAGTAGCTGAAGTCTGCCTCAATAGACTCTTTGATCTTTACCACTTGTCTTTTAAATTACAGAAGGAAGACAAATCCAAGGATGACAATAAACCTTCTGTAGAAAGAAAGTCATAATGAACATTATAATATTTATTTTTTATTAAATGGAGTTGACTAAACAAACTTTGGCAATGTTTGACCTTCGAACTCGAACAAAAAAAAGATGACATGTCAAAAGCATGGTTATTCTCTTGACACTGCTATGACTGTAAAAACCCTTGGCAATGTTTTTTTTAAAAAGCAATAATTTGAATTTGAATAAAACCCAAACATATGAAAATTGATTTATACATTTCTTTCTTAAAAATTGACAAAGATATTAAACACTATTTATATATCAGCTTGCTTATTTACAAGAATAATGTTATATTTACAAGATGATAAAAATAAATTAACCAACTATAATGAAATATTTATTATTTACCATTTTATAAAGAAATAAATATGAAAAAAGAATTTTTTTTTTTATTCATAAATTTATAAAAAGCATCTATGAACAAGAAAATTTAAATAAACACATGATGCCAGATAACTGTAATTATAAATATTGAAAAAAAATGCATTTTCCAGGCAATTCTTTTATTTGTGCTCACTACATAAATTCACTAAAATAGTTTTCATAGCTATTTATAAAATGTTAAATAATAAATATTGCATTGTAGTCAAAAGTGTATGCAGTAATAGTGGTGTCAAGGGAATAACCGTCCTCTTCACACACTGTTTTTATTTTTTGCAGACATGAAGGTTAAACATTGCCCAAACTTTATTTGTCAGGCAAAGAGGTTCCATTGCAATGAAGTTAGGTATCAAAATAAAGGAGTTAACTTTTTTTTTTTTATGATAAATATGTTTGTTTGGAAACAAGATCAGCACTAATCTGAGAGTATTTTCTTTGATCCTACTTAAACTGGGTGTAAAGATAATCTTTGATGTATTACTTTTTTTAAAAACATTTTCATAACTAAAAAGTTTTGTTTTTTTTAATTTTCATTTTCATTTGTGATTTTTTACTCTATTTAAATTCAAGTGTTTTGCTTTGTGAATCATACTATAATCTGTCAGTCCCTTTTTGTATAGTCACACCAGTAGCATAGCTTTGAAATATTTGGTCCACATTAAAAATCAACCACTTTTTCAGAATTGCAACCTGTTCATTCTAACAAACCATCACCCAGTACATCAAACCTAAAAATACCTATTAAAGATTTCGATTGTCATTTCTATTAGAATCAGTTACCAATAACTACAATCCAATAGAAAGTAACTAAAGTAACCTGGCGTCATATGCAGTTTATGCTTAAGAAAAAGTCCTATATAGTTTATACAATTTTTTAAGACAAACTTTCTAAATACCAACAACTGATTCAAATTATCAATAGCAATTCCTACTCTATATAAATTCAAGTGTTTTGCTTTGTGAATCACACTATTATCTGTCAGTCCCTTTTTGTATAGTCACACCAGTAGTATAGCTTTAAGGAATATTTACAGATATCAAATGTTTATACATTTCAGTAACAAAATAATACTGTTGCTCAATTCTATCTGCTGAGCTTTTAATAAAAGAAAAAAAAAATCATAATAAAGTCTACAGCAGCATTAAATGACTGCACACTTTATTTTACTATATTTACTTCATTTTTATGGAAATACGATTACAACCGGTAGACATCTACCTTTCCTTACATCTGATTAAAGAATTTGAAAAGAATTAGGAAAATAAATGATATTCAATTCAATATGGGTAGATTGTGTGCATTACAGATCAAATAGATTAAAATTCTTATGACATACCAATATTAGGACTGGTTTCACTTGGCACAAATGTATAAATAGTAAAAACACTTAATGAGGAAAGATTCACTAGCAACGGCTTGAAATCTATTGCTTCACTGGTGTTCCCTGTATATGTAGAAGACATTAAGTTGCTGTAACTTTGGTTGTTAGGAATTTATAACAAAAAAAACAAATTCTTTCTCTTTAACTGAACACAAGTAGAAAGCCAGGAAAGGAGAAATGAGTATATATTAAAGTAATGATAAATATTTTACTAATGGAAGTCAAGGAATCAAGTGAAATTACTACTGATTAATAAGGTAGTAAAGAATATGTAATTAATATTAAAATCTTTACCAAGACAAAGTTGAAGAGAACAGTTACAATAAAGAAAACCATGACAATATTTATCAATAACAGGTTAGCATGATGAATAGTGACACAAGAATTTCATTGTAAAAGTAGAAAGCAGTATTTTCACATTTCTGAAAACAGTAAAAAGAATAACATTCTGGTTTGCATGCACTTAAAAGAAAATAGCTTTGAAAAAAAAGAATGGAAACCTCACAAGGAAGCATTTAATATTTAACACAAAAAGTGATTATGCAACAGACAAAAAAAAAATAGTCAAGAAATATAGTTGATGCATAGTTTCAGAATTCATCATGCAAATGATTAAGAAAGCATTTAGTTTCAAACACACATCTGTTATGCAGCAAGAAGTAAATGTTGTTAACAGATTGCAACATCTATCAGATGAAATTTAATTTTTTATTATTGCATTATTCCAAAATTTTAATACATCAGTAGATAGCTATTAATGTCAACAACTGAGCATAAGTAGTTATTAATTAAAAAAAATTAGTAATTAATATATTATCCATAACTACATGTACAAAAAATGTTGTTACAAAATAACCATAAATATGTAAAAAATGCATATATTGTTGAAAATTCCTTTTTCCACAATATAGCCATTTATGCTATGTTATAATGTTTATTACCTAAACTATAATAATATTGAATAATTTTTTCTAAACATTTAATCACATCTCCCTAATAGCTGTTGTGATCTGTAAGCAAAAAGGAAAAAAAAAATGATGCAAGCAACCAAAGGTATACTTGAACACACTTAGCAATTTACAGCAGTGAAGAGAGGCAAGTGGGACTGCCAAGTGCTGTAAGCTTGAATGTACGAGCGGTGTAATGCAGGCATGTCAAACTGTGGGACACCTGGTCACATATGTGTTGTCATGAGGGCCATATGTGACAATCACAAGTAATTAGTCATCTGATAAAATTTATTGCAGAATATTTTTGTTACTTAAATTTAGAAATTCACAATGTATACAAATGTCTTAGCAGGATTCATGTATATGAAGCAATGAATTAGTTTGATAAAAAATAAAATTTTAAACATATACTTGCATTTTTGTAACAAATACATTGTACAAAAATTACAAGTTCAAAGTTGAACATTTATTTGCCACTATTCAGTCTTAGTTTTGTCTTCTAAGGCTTGACACCTCTTTTTGCTGACAATTTTTGGTATATCTGGCTGGAATATCTGTGCAGTTCTGACTTTGATCAGAGATGACAAATGTTGATAAGTTAATCTTGTTCTGAGGAGTTTTTGTTAACTTCATGAAGAACCAAACATTGCCATAATGTTTGTGACAAACTTTTTGAAGTTTTTAAACTTTTCAGGAAGGTATGGAAAGAACCCAGGTATTCCTACTTCAAGATGCTTTGCTCTGAATGTAGAATCCAACTGCATTTCTAATAGTTCCATCTGCAGGCCTTCTTCTGCCTTGGCAACATCAAAGGTGAATGGTGCTGAGAATAATGCAAACTGATTTTCAGTAAAGAAAAAAAAAAATCACTAAACCTTTTTTTTTTTTTTTTTTATATTCCTTTGACAATTCCAGGTGACTGTCATACTTAGCAAAGATAAGTACAGTCTCAGTATTGGCAGTGTTTTTCAGCTCTTTGCATGTAAGAAAATGAACTAAATTTTCATTTGACAACTGACTTCCATAATTTAGTTTTGTAATGAAGCACTTGATGTCATCATACAACTGATTGATAAGTTTGTTTTTACCTTGCACTTTCAAATTAAGACCAGTTAATTGTGCAGTAATATCCACAGCAAAAGCCAGGTCTTGGAGCCAACTTTCATCCTTTATTTCATTTGTTTTGATCTTTCATCTCCAAAAACAATAACTTCTTCTCTCAACAATCTTTGTGCCATGACAACCAGCAGACTTCTGTGTAGAATGGAACTTCAGTAAACTGATTATCCATATCTTCCAACAACTGACACTGATTGAGAGCACGGCCTCTGATATAATTCACTGTCTTTGCAGCCAAGTTAAGCACATGATCCAATTTTAAAATCTTTGAACACAAATTTTGTTGATGAATAATACAGTGAAAATGATGAATCTGGATGCAAATTTTCTTGGTAACTTTGCAGCAACACCATTATGTTTGCCAACCATACTTGCAGTAGATAAGCATGCAAGTTTACTCAAATCAAAACTATACTCATGCAGAACCTGCTCAAATCTCTCAAAGATGCCCTGGTTTGTTGTAGTGTCAATTCTTGGGGACCAGTTCAATCAGTTATTCATAAATATTAAATTCACTGTCACAGACCCTCATAAAGATTGCAAAGTGTGCTATTCCAGTCATGTTAATGATCTCATCAATAGCAATAGAAAAATGTTCAAACCTTTATGATACAGACTTCAACTGTTGTTTCAAATCACATGACATTTCATCAATCTGTTCAGCATCAGTGTTCCTGGTTAATGAAATGTCTTTGAATAAGTGTGCTTTCTCTGGACTTACAATTTCAAATGTTGTTCTAAGTCATTGCTTTATGAAATCTCATTCACTGTAAGATTTCCAAGTCATGGCCACCATTTGGCTAAGTTCATAACTTGTAGTAATGGAAGCAACATTCTGTTTCTGAATTTTTATAAAGTTAGCATTCAATTACTTGAATTTTTGGAACGCACATTGGGCCTTCGTATTTATAAATGGTTCATTTCATAATGTCTTTTCAGGTTGCATTCTTTTGGCATGGCAATGGAGTTGTTGCAAATTAAACAATGTATCTTTTAATTCACTATTATACAAAAATATTGTATACCATAATTCCGACTTTTCTTGAAACACTTGCTCTTCTTCATTCAATTTCCTTTTTCTCTTTGCTGAAGGAGCACTAGCTATTTTAGGGTTGAAGTGGAAAAAAAACTAATTTTAAAATTGATACAGAATCTGAAAAATTACTGGTACATTTAAACTACATCTAACAGTAAAAAGATAAAGCAACTTTGATGCCTCTAAAAAAATTTTGTGTGACATTTCTCCTTTAAAAGGAAAAATTTTTGAAATTTCGAAAGAAAGTTATGTTTATAACTGTTAATGAGCTGCCATATTGTTTCCATGATGCAATGGCTACTAGAGATAATTTGTTCTTATGCTATTTTCTCAGCAACCAAGAATATCAAATAGTTGCTACAATTTTTAAAATAATAGCTTAGTACAATACTAGGACAGACTGGGTTCTCTAGCCTTGATAGGCAACCAGTCTACTACAGAAAGAAATGGCAACCTACTGCAGGAAAATATCTACCTTGTCAGTCATGTATCGAAAGATACATGATCACCCATGGCACTTAAATGACTGACCATACTAAGTTTGCCAAAAATATTATGGTGTTCTTATTTTGTATTCTATTAAAATAAAATGTAAAAAAATGTGATTTTTCTTAAATACTGTAATTTCTAAATTATAAAAACTGGAATTTTGGCCGTTAAAGTACCAAATTAGTATCCCTTGTGCAGGTATGCTTGTAAAGGGCCATGTTTGATATGTAATGGATAATAGCTTGGAATTGTTAATCAGAGTTGAGTTTCAATTTCAGTTGGGTTCATTATATTCACTTATATGTAAATACCCTTGGGAAAGGCATGAATACCCCCCCCCATCCATGGCTTAATTATGATCTGAAAAAAAAAAAAAAAAAAAATTTTTTTTTGTTTTCAATAACCTGAAAAAGGTAATAATAGAAAACTTTCTCATAAAAGAAATGGTGCAAATTTTTTAAAAATTTGAAGACATCATTTTCAGACCTTTGTTGGATTTTGGCTGGAATGACTCAGTAAAATTTGAACACTTGATTTCTATTACATCACCATGTTGATTATATAAAAAAAAATGCAGAGTTTTCTCTTCAATATTGTCATAGTCAATTGCTAAGTGCATTCATGTATAGCAGGTTAAAGTAACTTGGGTTGTTTTTTTACTTAAAAATTTGAAGACATTGATTTCAGAGCTGTTGAGTTTATCTGGAACAAACCAGATAGCATCTGAATTTCTTAAATATTATTTTAGTTCATGAGCCTATAAAATCCACCTAACTGTAACTTGGTAAGAAAACATCTTTGCATTTGATGTTGCAACAGTCTCAGTTTAAAAAAAAAAAAAAAGTTCTAGAAGTTATTTAATTACGCCTTTCTATTCATCCCAGGTCATCTTGGCTATTATACCCATGTTACAGTTGTTTTGCTTTCTGGTCTTCAAATGTCTTTCATACTTACTGAACTTAAAATTATAAATTGAACCCTTTATTCAACAGTGTTCCTCATTCTCCTTACTACATTTATGGGCTATCTTGTGCCTATTAATTCTCACTAATTGAGTCACTTTTCCATTGCTTGTTCTTTCCTTCTGCTTCTCAAAATTAGACCAAATACTGTTTTTAGAGCTCCTTAATAGGGTAAAATCTCTCCAGCACCATCCCATATATATATATATAATCTCAGAATTGTGGATAATTGGAAGCCAAATCTAAGTGCCAATAATTATTCTAGAATTTTATCATGGTACAAATAGAAATGTATGAATTCATTTTTATTTCTAGATCTATGATATACTTACTTTTAAACCATTATCAGTAGTTTAGCATATTGAGGAAAGTTAACAGCATTGTGAAGCTGAATGAAGTTGGCTAAGCTGTACATCTAGAAACATTGAATACTAGAAATTTAAAACATAAGACCATCCTTTTGAATGATGAAATATAGTTTTGTCATCTATTTTTTAATGCACAAAACTATAGAACAATTCTAAATTGGTTGCACATTCAGAATTACTTTCTATTACATCCCAAAGGTTCTGTATGAGATTGAGATCCAATAACTATGGAGGCCACTTTAACACAGAAAACTCATTGCTATATTCCACAAACCAATCTGCCAGTACTTGTGACAGTGCATTGTCCTACTGAACCACCAAGAGAAGGATGCATGGGTGATAAATGGAGGCATAGTTAGCCACAATACACAGCAATGTATGCCAAAAAAATATTACCCCATACCACTACACCATCATCAGCCTGAACCAATGATACAAGACAGGATGAGTTTTGACATATCCAAAAACTAGGTACCTCCACATATTCAATATACATAAGGTTTAAAATGCATTCCTTAATGACAGATTTTAAAATTGTTTTCATCACACTATGCTGATTTTTTTTTTTAAAAACGAAAAAAAATAAAAATAAAATAAAAGGTACCTAATTAATACATTTACTTTTAGGAGTGGTGTAATGTCTGATTACTCAGATTTATGTGCAGATGGTGAAACTCACTTTGTTAAATAATATCCAGTATCACCTGTAATTTTTTCAAGTGTTACATTGAATTCTAATGAAAAAATGCACTAGAGAAAAAGCAAATTTGCTTGATCTGCATGAATGTGAAGCCTGGCAAAACTTTAAAATTTCAGTTTTGTCATTTCTGATAAATTTCTAGGTAAATTTTATTTTCATGCTTAACTTCAGTTTATAATTATTTTGATCATTGAATAGAATACATAACACTAAGAATTTTAAACCAAATTTAAACTTTCAATAAGAGAAATCAATCACTCAAAGGCAAAATGAGCGTTGCTGTAAACTTCTCAATCTACACAGTCTTTTTTTCTTTTTATTGGCTTTACGACCAACAACTTCCATTTCAATATTTTCACGCTGAAAAATTAGGAAATCTAAATTTTAGTATTACAGATAAGTTTCCATGGAGACAACAAATTTCAGATTTAATATATTTATTGTCTTTCTTTACAGCCTGACAGCAAATGTTTACTCGTCTTCTTGAGACCTGAGTCTACCATGTGGATTTGTAACTTTGATGTTTAATTGTTGAGCACGTTCCACAATATCTTTCCTTTTTTTGCTGGAGACACCATGGGCAATCTCAGCAGCATAAACTCTGTTTTGCATCATCAGAATCTCCAATTCCTGTAAAAAAATAAATAAAAAAATAAAATAACTAAGCTTATTTGACAAAGATTTAATTACTCCTGCTTGAGATAAAAATGGTCAAGACAATAAATAGGCATGTTTGGTGAATATACTCCTCGTCAGTTAACTGAAAACTGCAAGACCTGACACACCATGTTTGTTATACCATGCTTTATCTTGGAACAAACATTAGTCAATTCCTTTATGGCGTTTCCTTACAAGGGAACACAGCATGGATATTTTACAAAAAATAAATGTAATAGCAAAAGATACTAGGTTAAAACTTAAAATGAAATATTTCCACATACAAAAATATTTTTTAGGATTATAATGGCTAACCAAAAAGTAATAGCCCCGCTTTAAGTACATCAGTTTTTATAGAAGCATAGAGCATCACAAAAAAAAAAAAAAAAAAATTCCAGATTTTTTTTTAGTCTTGGACTCGTGCTTTTTCACACGATATTCCACCTATGAAAGATATGCATAAAACTGTTAAGCAATGTGTCAAGATTAACAATGCAAGATGAGAAATTTACAAAAGCACAATCCATTTTTCAAATGTAGCCGAGCTTGAAGCCACCTTGCTCTAAGCTTTGACAGTTTTCACATAGGATCCAAGGCCTACTGGACATAAACTAACATTATCCCCAGATTCCCAACACCAAGATTCTCCTTAAGGATTGTTATTAATTCCACAGACCTATTACCTCATATCAACTACAGCATTTCAACATTCACAAAACACCTGCAAACATTTACAGCACTCTTGCCTCTTACTTTCTACAGACATCCAGAAGAGGTAATCATTTTGGAAGAGAATATATATAATTTCTCCAAAGGCACACATTTGAAAATTCTAGCAAAAATAAAATTGTTAGATTTAAAGAAACCTTTGAGGACCTATTTGGAAATGAATTAAATTATTTTAGTAATGTTAATTTTTTTTTCTGTCTGTGTATATTTCTGAGATGACTATTGTCCTCATCTTTGTCGGCATATTTATTACGTTTCAAGGACACATGGCACAGTGGATAAAGGCGTTGGTTAGATCTAGTGACAGGACCCAAAGAGTGAGAGTTCAATACCCAATTAAGGCAGTGGAGAACTTTCAGAGGGAAAATTTACAGGAAATAACTGACATCCATTAAACATGGCACATGGAACTAGAACAGTCTACCCCAGTGAGCAAAATAAAGGGTTCAGTTCGACATTCCAATCACCTGAAGAAGGCCAGAGCGTACAATGGCCGAAACGTAATAAATATGGTGACAAAGATGAGGACAATAGTCCGAATAATGTAAATAATGTAGTTTTTTTTTCTTTTTTTTTTTTTTAAAAATATTGGCATTTTTTTTTTTGGCAGTTTTCATCCTGTTTAATTTTATCAAAACTAGACAAATCCAACAAAAATTTTTAATGACTATATTAGTTAAAAGCAGAATATTTGAGAATTTAAATCAGCAATTCGTTTTTTGTAAAAATCGGACCCAGCCTAAGTGAAAATCAGCTGAATTATAATAAAAATGAAAACAAAAGAAAATTGGAAAAGCTTTTAATTGCTTTTATGAATATATCAAGGATAATATTGTCTTGAGAATTTTTTGATGAATAATTAATGTTTACAAGATTTTTTTTTTTTTATATTATTTTTACGATTTTAATTAGAATAATTTAAAGATTTTAAATCTTAAAATTCAGTTTCAATGGTGTTAGGGAATATTGTTAAGTAAAACTATTTACTAAGCAAATTGTAAAGCTTATTAGATTTATAGACATCACATTTTTAAAAAACATTTTGAACTGTTTTTGTATGTGTTGATTTTTGCAGATACAGACATCCATACACAACAGCAGAAAATAACAATGATAACTACAGTAAATTTAAAGCCAAAAGTATCTTAAATAAATAAATAAAAAAAAAGAGAATATTTCCTGAATTTTTTTTCTTTACTGAATACATGGAAATTTAACATTTTGAAATATTTGGTCAACATTAAAAGGCAACTACTTTTTCAGAATTGCAACCTGCTCATTTCTAACAAACCTTCACCCAGTCAAAGTACATCAAACCTAAAAATACCTATTAAAGATTTCAATTGTCATTTCTATTAGAATCAGTTACCAATAACTACAATCCCATAGAAAGATTAACTAAAGTAACCTGGCGTCATATGCAGTTACTGCTTAAGAAAAAGTCCTATATAGTTTATACAATTTAACTTTCTAAATACCAACAACTGATTCAAATTATCAGTAGCAATTTACGAGGGTGAGGGATCAAAAAAAAAAAAAAAAAAAAGTTCTTGAAATGGCCCATTTCCCAAAATCTGTTGGAAAAGACTGAACTGAGAATTTTACATTACCCCCCATTCATAAATGGTATTGGTACAATACTTACTCGGACATTGTGCACAAGGAATTTTTTGAAGCCATCAGGAAGCATATGTTTGGTCTTTTTTGTAGAACCGTAACCAATATTTGGCATCAAATACTGTCCCTTGAATCTCCTCCTCACACGGTTATCAATACCTTTAGGTTTACGCCAGTTTGGCTAGGAGGAGGAAAAAAAAAAAAAGATTCCATCATTAATATTTTGTCTATTTTTGTTTTTTTTTTAATAAAATTATGAAAGCTCAAATTTATTTTTCTGCAATAAAAAGATATACATACCTTCAGTTTCTTGTAACGATCTGACTGATGTCTGATGAACTTCTTAGTTCGCTTTTTACAAATCTTGGGTTTATAAAGTGGTCGTGCCATGATTAAGTCTTCTGATCAGGACTGAAATTGTCAAATAATATAGGGGTAAAATTTTTAGGCTTAATTTCAAAATACAAAAAAAAATCTTGCTATAATTAAATAAAAATTGTGCTAATTGAAAAAAACTTTAAAAATTACAATTTCAAAGTTGGGAAAAACATTACAAAATGCTGTTTTTAATATAATTTGTATATGCAACAATTATTAATTTAAAACTTGTTTAAAAATTCAACAAGTTTTATTTTATTGTATTTTTTCAAAAAGTTGTTGCACATTCTAATCAAGATTTTGCATAAACTTTTCAAGTTCATGTTTTTTCTTCGACAGTTTATCTAATTTTCATCGTGATGTGCAAGTTATTCGAAAATAGAAAAAAAAATAAAATTAAAACGTGTCGATTGAATAAAATAATTCATTAAGAAATTATATTAGCGTGTATGCAAGTTATACTACGTACACGTTTTTTTACAAAATATAGTCAGAAAATTAATGAGTAATATTTTCCTTCTATGGATCCTCTTTAAACAGCGTTAACAACCGACTATTTGAAACTACTAAATCATTTAACTAGACAAACATAACCAAGATGAAAATTTGATTTTTAAAATGTATATTCAACAAATAAAAAAACAGAAACAATTCAGTAAGTTGATGTGCAAGTTTTCGACGTTATTTAAAATTTAAAGACGTTGAAAAGTAACTGTAATAAAGTTTTACAAGAGAGCTTGCTAACTTTTGCATACCTACATCCTTACAAACATAAAAGCTATGCAGAATAATTTAGTCAATTTTATCTAAGAATTCGCTTAAAAAACGTTTACTTGCACAATAAAAATGTTCATAAACTTTTCATCCATTTATTTATCTTTTTAAAAATAAAAAAGACAATTACTTTTAAAATTGACATAAATCCTTCGGGTTACGTTCTCGATGAAAAAAATCCAGGAATCATTTTAAATACAAAGCATTTTAAAAAAAATCAGCTTGTAATTTTTTGTTAAAGCTTTTAAGAAAAATAAAAAGACTAGTAGAACGATAAACTACATTTATTCGATAAATGTATTAACAGATTTTTAAGCAGAGAATGTGATTAACATCTGAATGAAAATACTTTGCCATCCACATACAAAGTACATAAGCATGCACATTTAAATCTCTACAATGCCTAGTCACAATTTGCTTCCAAAATTTAAAGATGTAAATTATAAATAAAGGATTAATAGTATTTGTAGGAATCAAATCTAAAAAGTAAGAAAATCCAGAAAGCTATATGGCCATTTAGCTCCACATGGCTGTCTACGGAAGCCGATATGAAAATAACAGCCTACAACAATTAAGCGTATATAAAATTTCTTTAAAGCCACAAAATTTATAAATAATACAAAAAATGTTGTCTGAGAATATTCTATAACTATTTAAAATTAATTACAAGATGCGATGACTATTATTTTAAATAAAAAAATACAAGGATAAAGCCGAGCTATTTTCAACTCACCTTCTATCAGAAGAAACAGAAACCGGAAAGAATAGGTATAATCGTGCGCAGTCTGAAGAGGAAATCCTAACAAGCATGCATTGCACCGGAAGTTACAGCAGAGTTGTCTATACTTAGCAATAGAAATCAAATAATAATAATAGTAATAATAAATACTACACTGTATAAGATTCGATATCACCAAACCAAAATGAATTCGTTTTTTTCCGAAATGAAAGTGAAATATCGCTACCCCGTTTTAAAATATTTGTCAAAAGATAGGGAATTATCCAATTTGCCAAAGATTAGGGAATTATCCAATTCAAATGAAATTCTGAGTACTTATTCATTTTAATAAGTGAATTGTATATATGCTCGTTATTTTATTGAAAAACCTTATGAAAATATTTTTTATTAAGGGTCTGTTTCATCCTCCCCCTTTTCGATATCTCGTGTGTACTGAAAAATAATTCAATATCTTTTTCTGAGACTAATTTAATAAAAGAATAAAACATTATTTTCTTCCAGATTTGACGGAAAAAATCTCTTTCTACATCATAAAAAAATTACTTGTAATTCTTCAGTGCGTTTTTGAAATTTATCCCGTTGTTGTTCGTAAGAAGAGGTTTTAATAAATAAACAATCGAAAAATAAAGTTACTTTAAAGTTTAATGTCCTTTTCCAGTGTGAGCCTTTTTTTAAACAATTATTTTTTTAAATTTTAGTAACTGTTAGATTATTTTTGTATGGATGTTCAAAAAGGAAATAATTCTGAATTACTATATTTGATTGACTACTTTTCCCAATCGGAAGAGTAATAAGATAATTCAATCACTCTTATTCAGAATAATTTTTTAAAAATACACATTGAGCGCAATTAGATATATTATGACAAATTAAGAAAATAAAGAAATATGGAACACCACCAGTGCAATAATCAAGAAATTGGTATCTATATTTAAAAAATAAATCATGTTCAACCTAATAAAAAAATAATATAATTTTTTATTCTTTATGCAGAATGAAGAATTTTTTTTTATACTATATTAGAAGTATACATTGCTTTCATTTTTGATTATTTTCTTACTTAAAATATATTATTGCACCCAATGTGATCTTTTTTAATGATTTTGAATTTTAAAAAATGTTATTGAAATATCATATATAATATTACTCTTCTGAAAGTAATTCAAATATTTCCTTTTTGAATACCCATACAAAAATAATCTAACAGCCACAAAAATGAAAAAAATTAAAATTCTTTTAAAAAAGGTTCACACTCGAAAATGACCATTTGTAATAGTAGCTTTACTGTTAATAAGAAGAAAAAAATGGAAGTGACAAAATAACGAATGGAGACAAGATGTGGTTGAAATAAGTTTCTATTTTACATGATCTACAAGGTTTAATCATTTATTTATTCCAGGGTATTGTATATCAGTCATGGGAGATTGAGAGTTTGTTCAGGGTATAACATAAGGTAGTAGTCAAGACAGACACATGTAGTTGAGTGAAATAGACTCATGGGAGAAAATCAATACACATCAGTAATCAACCGCACCAACAACAATGAGGTCCTCTTTTGGACATTTCTCCCCAGCATTGAGGTTACGATCCTTCAACATCTCACCTCCACATGGTAACATGTCCAGAATGGGTCCCTCTTGACTGCCATGTATCATCCTCTTTGGACAACTCGCCAGCGGCAAGAGGCTATGTGGAGGTCCAAAACAACATTTAAAGAATCAGTTGAAGACATCCCTGATACAGGCCTTGAGACCCGGGAAACTCTTAATGGAAATCGGCCTTTCAGGCACAGGACCATCTGGGAGTCGGGCAACCAAGACTTTTGAGTACAACTGTCAATATGGAGAGGATCTGCAACGTGCTGTCAGGAGGACCCAACTCACCCAGTTGCATCCACCACCCACACTACTCTGTGATTTCAGCTTATGACTCTTCAGAAGTATGCTGGGCCTTCACAGCCACCAATGGGGAGAAAGGGAATAAGGAGAGAGCATGATGATCCTGGTGCTTGGATGCAAGCAGGTGCTGACAAAACAAGTGAGATAGACTTTTAGCAGAAATATTTCACAAATTATCACATTGTAGTAGTTGAAAGTTAGTCACTACTGTTGCTACTGATTTTGTCAGTGGCCAAAGGCATCATTATTTATGGAAGTGCATTAGTGTCACTACTGATGACCTGCACAGTCATGTAGTCGGATGCATTTGGTGAAGGTTGCACGCAAGCCATCAATCTATACGCAAATCACCAATCTGCCACTGGGTGGTATGCCACTAACATTTACCATTGGTGGTCTGCTGTCAGACTGCCAACATATTCATCTTGGCAATCTTACCACTGGCAGACAGCTAGAGGAACACTGGTGGCTGCTACCAGAGGACTGCTGACATTGCATGCTACTAACGTTTACTGCTGGTGGCCTGCTCTCAGACTGCCAATGTGTTTGTCTCAGCAATGTTACCACTGGCAAACCGCAACCAAAGGACTGCCTGCATTGCCATCAGCGACCTGCCAGTGGGCCACTAGTGGCCTGCATGTAAGGATGTTGTTTGGGCTCATCATTAATAGCACCTAGGTCAGATCTGCTTTCATGGGTGAAATCAGCACTGGCTTTCAGTGGCACAGAACATAACAATGCTGCCATAACAATGTGGGCTTTTTCTGATTTATCAGAAAAGATGTTTTATGACCATGGTATTTTTGGACAATATTTTGGAAGTGGGTGCATAGAGCTAGACAAAATGAGCTGTGAATGTTGAAATGAGCACTTCCATTTGAGTTAAAGAAAAGAAGTTCCGACAAGGTATGATACATTAAACTTTAAATTTTTTGATTCCTCAAACATGTCTTTATTTAATAAAAAAAAGACTCCTATTATGAAAAGCAATGGCAGAATTTCAAAATTGCTCTGAAAAATAACAAGTAATTTTTAAAAATAAATATTATGTGTAGATTTTTTTCTATCCACTCTGAAGTAAAATAATGTTTTATTAAATTATGCAAGCAATAACTCTCAAAAGAAATTATTTTTTGAGTTTTATTAAATTATTTTTGGTAAAGCTCAGGATTAATTTTTAGTGTGTTCACACTTGATATTGCACAAATTTTTTACTGAAATAACATCTTCAGGGATTTTTCTTTATATAACTGACTCTTAATTCCTCCTACTATCTACTACAGGCCAAAAATGAAGTACTGTTACCATATATGGGAAGGCATTGCTCTGTCTTCACTTTCCTGTTTCAATAGAGTCCAGAAACATCTCCACACTCTTGTGGGTGATAAATTATTTTCCACCTTACAACCCAATTCTCACAGACAAAACATCTCAAACCTCTCACTGCTCTATAACTATTTCCATGGAAAGTGCTAAAAAAGAACTGCATGCTTTAATTCTACCAGTCCTAACTTTTACAGTTAAGACCCACCATGCTACACACAATTTACTGAACTACCCTCATTCTCTTTGTCTTCCAATGGTGAGATGTAAGTTCAACTCAAACAGCTTCTTCCCACAAACCACTGTTTTGTGGAACTTGTTATACATGTTCATTGTGCATATATCTTTTGTATTATTAACGATTCAAGAAAACAACAAAACTCTAAATGTGAATCAACAAGTATATATTGAAATAACATACAAGAACAAAATATACAATAATTTGTATTCAATGTATAGATTAAGGAAAAAGAAGTTGCTTCCCTTTTACTGTATTTTGATTTGTAATCAATTGTTCGAAAGAAAGTTCTCTTTAGAGAGAAATGTTCAGGAATCAATGTTAGAACAAGTCTGCTGTTAGAATAGATAACACAAGAATACAATTGATCAGAAAGTGTGTTGTGTTAGAGAAATCAACAGAGTCCTGGTTGATTGAACTTGGCTGAGTCACAGAGAGATATGTATATATGTATTACAAAATTCTGTCTGTGTGCATTTAAAATGTTGTGAGTAAAGTCATAGGTTTGTGTTGACAGGCGAAATTTGCTGGACTCTACTGGCAGCTTGTGAAAAAGTCACCTCTTTTAAAGCTACAGATAGACTCCCAGCGAAACTGCGGGAAAAGTTGATTTTGCACTAAAATATGTGATTGGTTAAAATTTGACCAACCGCTAAATTTGTACTAGTGAAACAAGTAAGCAAGTTCAAAACCAAAAAATTCAAAGCATGGCTGTGATGGCTAAATTGTCCTATAGAAAGGCAATATTGATTTATTAGCTAATCGCAGATGAATAAAATGTGGGCATGGAAAAACATAGCAATCACTACAAACTAACTCCCAAAAGTATGCTTCCCTGATCACTACAATCTTAACATATTCAAGTCTATGATTAACCATTATCTTTCCCATATATTCACATAAACTGTGCCTCTTACTCTGTAACCCTCTACCTCAAGTGGCTCCCGAGCCTTGTACAACATGAACATCATTGTAAAAAAAAAAAAATGTAAAAAATTATGAATACCCTACAAATTAAAAAGTACAGACTTATATAAATGTGACAACAGTCATAATTGGCAATAATATAAGTGTCAGATAGCTATAAAAAGGAACTGTAAATTATTTACGGCTAATTTGTTTAAATAATGCATTGACAATTGTTTGGATCACATGCAATAATTAAATAAGTACAATTTTATTTACTTATTAGAATGTTTATTTACACTATTTATTTATTATATTGTTTATTGGAATGGTTTTGTTGTTAAAATAGTTAAAATATTGGCTTGTTGCCATTTGATTCAAACTTTATAAAAAAGTAAATAATAAGGACTTTCTCATAGTTGGTTCACATATTTTAATAATTTAATAAATGTTTATAAATTTATGGATAAAAAATTGTTTTCACATTTATTTCTTTATAAATTGTTAAATGATAAATATTGCATTGCATTAGTTTAAATACAATTGTATTAGTTTTTAGAATATTGTAAATATAAAATTATTCTTGTAAATAAACAAGCTAATAAATGAATTGTGTTTAATATTTTTGGTGTAAATTCTCAAGAACAAAAAATTGTATAAATTCACTTTCATCATTTGTTTAGGTTTTATTACAATTCTAATCATCACTTTTTAAAACAATAAACATTAGAAAGGTGTGAAGATAGTATTATAATGTGCGTTTGGTTGCAAAGGAAGGGAATAAACAAGGATTAAAATTTCAACAATGTTGTCTCTGTTGTACTCTGGTCAAATGTGGTATCAATGGCATGAGGTCATGGTGGTGACAACAAAGGAGGCCTGACATGGATAGTGAAGATGTTGAGGTGTTAGAATTCACAGTCCAACCGTGTCGAATCTGCTTAGTCTGGTGATTAGTGAAGCTTGGGCGAGATCACAGTGGTGATGAGAGGGGCTATCATGGTGGTAACAGTGACAGCATGCCTGCATGTCAGCAAGTGGCCTTACAGCCCACAAATGTGTTGATCATTACAAGGGGCTTTCTTTTTAGCAAATCTGGTAGTTCCCAGGGTGATCTTTTCTTTTTTGGTAGGAACATTAGTGATTGGCTATTATATTTCATTGCAGGGATTTGTTTTATGAACCAGATGAGATATACAGAGCCCCTGTGGAGAAAACAACTTTTTTTATTTTGTGTTTTTGCTTTTTTAGTGTTCACATCCAGGACACGCATGCACACATGTAACTTTCACTTCACTTTCGTTGACTTTTCTCTAGGGCTTACTTCTACACAAACACCGTCACTAGTTTAAATGCTTTCTTCTTTCATATTCATTGTTTTGTCACATGCAACAATCTTCTATTGTCTATGTACACCTCTGTTTTGTTAACACATACATTGTCATTTGTTTGTATATAGCTTTGTTATTACTTTATTTATTTATTACTTAGACTCTCATTCGAGTCTGCAATAATTGTTGTGGGAAAAATATACCAGGAGGCACATGATGTTTTCTACCTAAACACAACCAGCACATTCGCAACAGAGTATAGCAGTTTAGTGTAATAGCTACTTCTATAATGAATGTGTAAGGTTTCTTATGAGAATATTTTATATTATAATATGTGAAATAATGGTGGTAAAAAGGCACAAAATAACAGAGACTGATTGATTTGCAATGCAAGATAAGATTTATTAAACAAAATTAACAAAAGGAAAGTTTAAGACAAGAGTTTCTTTCCTAGAAGTAATTTGTATACACAACAAAATGTCAATGAATGTATTTGAGTGTGACTTGCCTGTGTGGTTGTGTTTTAGTGGGAAGTGTCAACAGCTCTTTTTGCTTCAGTGTGAAAAGTTTGTCACACCCTTCAAAAGGAGGAAAACCAGAAAAGAGTTACTTTAGGGGTTTGCATTGTTTTTATACACCTAGGGCTGCTGCTGATACTATGTTTATTAAGGCACTACAACAGCTCCCAAAGATCTCAGTCTAATTCATAAATAGTGAGTGGTGAGTTCAGTAAAGTCAAAAATGAGATGCTTGTTGGTGAAGAGAGGCACTTATTGATTTTTTCAAAAGCTTTATTGGCTCTTTGGGGCAGAGAAAAAGTTTGCTGACCCTGATAAGTCTGAATATAAGGGCCATCAGGGTGAAGAGTGAGTCAAGTCAGATTTGTTCCTGTAGATGGGTCTTGAGGAATTGTAACATCCAAACAAGACATCTAATGGAGCATTGTAGTTCTTTTTGCATTGTTGGAGGATTATTTTTCTTAGTTCCTCACTCCCTTGTTGCACACTCCTGACATCAATTGTTATAACAAGTGTTTGGTTGCAAAGAAAAGGAATAAACAATGATTAAGATTTCAATAATGTGTATTACTCAAAATTCAGAAATATATGTTTATAGCTGTGTGAAAGGTGGCAAAAATTGTTCATATGTGGTTCCTTAGTTGCCATTGGTAAGGAAAGTAATTAGGTTTAAGGATATTGTCAGTAGGGCAGGGAGTTGACCAGTTTCTTGGATTGGTTGGCCAAGGTCATGGTTGGGGTCAGGAGATAGGTCTGGAGTGGATTAGTGAAGCCAAGTATAGTCATTGGCGGGGTTTAATGTACACCTTTCTTCAGGGTTAAATCAACATCAGTGTGGTGCTTGACAGTCTGGCAGTCGTGTGTTGAAGTCAAACTGCCTGTCAATGGTGAGGAGTGCTATTTTTATAGCTTTGGCTTAACAGTTATCGGCTCCCAGGGACATCCTTTTGTTCTTAGAAGAAATGTTTGTGATTGGCTATCACATTTTCAGATTTTTGTGGGTATTTGTTTTGTGGACTGGATGTGATGCTCAGAGCCCCTGCGCAGAAAACAACTGTTTTTTATTTTGTGTTTTGCTTTCTTAGTGCTCACATCCAGTGAAATGTATTTGTGAAACAGAAAGAGATCTTGATTAAGTAGTATAACAGTATCTGAAGAAGGCAGGTGCATACAACAGTCAAAACATCATGTATATGGCAATAAAGATGAGGACAACAGTCTGAATGATGTAAATAGTGTAAATAGTTACAATAACTCATCTCAGAAATATAGAATAGATAGAATAACAGTAGTTAAAATAATAGCAGAGTCAATAGAAAAACTACCTTTTTTAATGCTCTGGTTTGCCAAAAAATTGTTGTAGAAAAATCTCATTGGAGATAAAATTTTACTACATGAATCCAAAAGGGAGGTCACTAACCCCTGTGGAATTAAATAAAAATAGTAGATGGAGAAGAACACTGTGAGTCAAGTATCTGAAATAATCAATTTATAAGCTAGGCCTAGTATAGAAATAAATGATGTAGAGGTTGTTATTAAATAAAGATAGAGATATGACAGTAAGGCTGCAACAGCAGCAGTGAAACAGAGAAGCCTTGGTGTATGCAGTCGAGCATGACAAGTAGTAGCATGTAGAATAGGTTTAATCAGGATTTTCCCACAGGGCAATACCCTTGCAGATCTAGTAATTTTGAGTTACATCAGAGTTAGACCCACTGGGATCAGAGTGAGCAATAACTGAGAAGTATTAAATAATAACTAGAAAGAGATATTCATAGACATGGATAATGGAACAAAAACTATCTTTGTCCCTGTAGATTAAATAAAGGTTTTACTGAAATTTTCTGAAGGTTACCTGAATTGAGAACATAAATGCGGAAGCATTGTAATAATAACAAAGATCAGGAAAATAGTCTGAGTTTAAATAATATATCATACACTATCATACCAGAAATTCAGACAGAAAGAATCCAAAGCTTTGAAAATCAATTTAAGCCAATTTAAGATTGGGTCAGCCTGCAAAATCAAGACAAAAAATACTTTTGAAAAAATGTCCACTGTACAAATCTCATCAAGAATTAGAAGAAACATCAAAGTCACTCCCACATCAAGGAAAAGTCTTCGGCTGATGTGATTGTTCTATTCTTTGCTGTTATCACAAACTTTGCTTTGAAAATTGTTTTCCATGAAAACTATTTAGAAAAGTATTTTCTCCTTTTCTACATTGTATATGTAGTTTTCTTTTCTGAGGATATTTTCAGCATTATAATTTTTATTGCAAAAGGGCAAATTTCATTTGCATTGATTATTTTTACATACATGTTATTGGCTATCATTTGGCCCACAATACATTTAATTTGTGTAATTCATTCATTATTTTGTGTTAACAATAAATTTATCTTTTGTTCTTAAATTTGGCCTGTGTCATCTGTCTTTGTTGTGTGCCCATATAAATTATATATTACCCCAAACATTTGTTTGAACTATTTTTTTCTTAGGGTTTTTTTACCAAATAAAATTTCCTTTATCCTCTACTCCTTGGGTCCAGCAAAAAGGAGCATGCTCCAGGAGCACTCTGCTTTCAGAAGAGCTTGTAGGGTCATCACTCACATCATAGCAGCAGAAATTAGCCTCATGTTCACAGAGATAAAAGCATACGTGACAGGAAATAAAATATACAGAAATAACAAGAAAAGCATGGTAAATTATATGTTAATTTCATACAATCTATTTATATTTTTTGTGTGTATTGGTGTGCATATTTTTTAGGTTACAATTATTTATAGTACATGTGATAAAAGGGAGAATTCACTCCATAGTATTACAATCTATATCACAGAGAGAAGCTACACGTGTGTTGCCCGTCCCAAGGTTCATGACAAATAGATTGAATTTAATGTCTTTTGGTGGGATGTCCATATTTCCGGCAGGAATAGTTTTTGTTGCATGCTGAGAGTATTTTTATTATTTTTATTTTTATTTAATTTATTTTAAAAGAGTTTAAATATTACTGTTTTATTTTATTTATAATTTTCATTATTATTATGATTTTATATTTTATTTTTATTTATTTATAGTAATATAATATCCTCCTTAAAGCCCTGGTCATGACTATAGTTATAATATGTGGGAAATTTGTCCCAGCTTTTCCACATGAAAAGGTTAAGGTTAAAGGTGACAGAATCAATAAAACCAACAACACATTGAAAGTTTAAAGTGGACAATTCTCTCTTTTAGGCAGAAGAATAAAACTCGAACTCCTGCTCAGGGTGTAACAATAGAAAAAGAAAATGTTTATTTACATACACAAAAAAAGGTAAAGTGATATATACAAAATATGAGAGAAAGAAAGGGAGAAGAAATTCCATTAAATTAAAGCAAGAAAAAGTGCTCATATAAAGGCTTGCTCAAAATATTGCTCTGAGTGCTTAAAAGTTCTTTTAGCAAGTAAATTTGTTCTTAAGGGGGTTAACACTCCTATAAGATTTCTTCAGAGTTCTTGTTGAGGGAGAAACAATTGGAAGATCCGTAGCTTGTAGTTTAATAAGTTTGTAGTAGTGGCCGATGACAGAAATTCCAAAGTTCTAGAAAGCAGATCTTGAATACTTTTAGAAGAGGGCCAATGACTAGTGCTACTGTTGCTGATCTGATGTTATCACAGATGATGTCAAATACTCACTGCCAAAGAGGTGCTCATTCTCAGTATTTATCAAGAGTAAAAGGCTCAGAAATATCAGGAACTTTTCCCTCCAAAATTGCTATACACTCATTTGTCAGAAAATATATTCTTATCTCTGATAAGGTTTGGGAGCTGGTTTTAGAAGCAAGAGTTCAACAAGTTGTGAGCATTATGGCACCATGGACAAGACAGGGGTGATCAAATTCCTTTTCATATTTTCCAGCACTCTTGTTATCAGAAAATATATTCTCATCTCTGATAAGGATCAAGGCTTTGGGAGCAGGTTTTGGAAGCAGGGGTGAAAGTCAGGGCAAAGATCATAAAAGAGGCTAAAGAATGTGAACTTTGTAGTAATTGTTCTCAAATTAAATTCTAATTAATATGTTGCCAACCAGAAAATATCACAATGAAGTCGATATGAGAAATTCTTTCTTATACAACATAATCTCTCACCTGTGGAACTCCCTTCCCTATTCCAGTTTCCCTGAGAGCTATAATCTCCAACTATTCAAATGTAATATCAATCGACATCTCCAGTTGCCTTGATCTATCCACTATCCTTCTCCTCATCCTTTCCTCTATCACTCCTATGTGATCTTGCTCCAAATCTTCTGTAACCCGTTGCGTCCTAGTGGCTTCCCGCCTTGCTTGGGGTGAGAAGCTTAAAAAAAAAAGAAAAAATAATCATTTAATTAAGAGCCAATGGATTATCAATTGTTTTGATCATTTCAATGTTTCTATTAAAAATTGTTATGATGTTGATTTGGGGTTAGTAGAGACACATGCCAAATAACACGTAAATAAAAAGGGTTTTAATAGGTTGGTAAAAAGGTACAGAAATCGCCTGAGTAGTCAATAACTAGCTCAGCTAAGAACTTCTCTGTCTATCTGTTTTCCCCATGTCAACTGGCATGCCACTATTTAAAGTCTTTGTTCGCAGACAAGTTCATCTTCAAGAGGGGTGGTAGGTTTCCGACACAACAAAAATTGAAAGATATCTTCATATTTCATTGATAACTTTATTATATGAAAGCCAGAGATGTTTTCAGTGAAATTTAAAAAACGTTTATATATTCACATAAAAGAAAAATATTTCAGTTAAATAATAGTCTTAAAGATGAAAAAAATACAGGACACTTTTGAACACTCATACTTTTGAAAATATTAAAAAATTTTCACAATATAACCTTTTTGGGATATCTACATTTTAGCGTCCAAAAATATTTCCGTATATCAAATGCTGAATTACCTCCCTTATACTGTTTTTTTTTAGTCTCATTCTGATTATTACACATTTTCATTTTTTTAATCATTTCACCCCAAGCAAAGCAATAAAGTCACTAAGACACAAGAGGTTACTGAGTGTTAGTGAATATGATAAAAAATACTATTAAGGAGAGAGAATAATAAAAGAACAAAAATTAAGAAGACAAGATAACAATTGACATTACATTTAAATTTTAAATAATGAAATATACTTTTGTTCAATAGAGCTTAAAATTTATAAAATGAAAATTAATAGTAAAAATCAAAAAGGTTGAACTCATTTTGCATCAGAAATAAAATGAAAGAATACCATCCAAAATATAGCACTGCATAAATAAACTGGTCCACTCATAAAAATAGGGGAGAATTTTTTAATATTAGCATTTTTTAGACATTTCTTAGACTGAAACAGTCATCAAAATTGAAAATATTGATTGTTTTATAATTTTTTATGGGGTAGGGGTCATGTTTATAGTATTGATACTGTGTCAAATTGATCATTGACTTTTACAGAGTTACTGGAAATAGTAGTTTTGCATACAAAAACAAATTTTTTCAGGTGGGGGTTACAAAAAGCTTTATCTTAAATAACAAACAAATGGATATATACATTTTTAAGTAAAGAACAAAAATTTCAATAAATTAATAAAATTATGTATCCATTTATTCTTCATTTAAGATAAATAAAAATGAACCTGACATGTTTGTGCATGTGCTTTCGAAAAAATCTCATACAAAACAATATTTTAAAAAATGTTTTAAAAATGTTTAAAAAAAAAAGGTTTAAAAATTCAGAAAATCTAAAAAATATGCAGATATGCTGGTATCAATGATGTTAGCACATATTCAAACCTGACATTTGCAAATAACAGCTAAGTAACTTAGCCTAAGGCCAATAACTCTGCATCAATATTGTAAACAGGACCTCCTTCTAAAATGATAAAAATCAATATTTGTTGATTCTGACAATTGTTTTGGCCTAAAGAAAGTTTAAAACATGTTAATCTACAAAAATTATTTTTCAAAAAGATTTTCCTTATTTTTTATGTACGGAGCATTATTTTTAAGTAGTTCCCAAAATACAATATAATTTATTTTATCTATATTACATCTACCTAATCCTCATGAAAATATTCTCAAGAACATTAATTTCCCAAAGTCTGACCAGGCTTTATTTTCAAATTCTAAAAAGTGTCTAAAGTAGTAGTATAATGTGTTAGAAGGTACTATTTGAAATATTTTGTCTTTTTAACCTCAAGTATTTGTCACAATGCTTATTTGATGGTGATGTAGAATTGATTAATTCTTCAGTGTCAGAGCCTTTTTAAAAATAATACTAATGAAAATTTTCACTCTAATAACTTGTAACATACTGGACATTAAAAACCAACAAAGGCCTGGTAAAAAAATATTTTCCAACTCAAAACATGATATTCAAAATTGACTCAGCATTAAAGTAAAACAAACTGTTTTTCAGGCAATGAAAAGCTTTAAAAAGAAATCAAATAAATGTATCTATCCAAGCCACTTTTATGAAAGTTAATCTTATAAGTAGGACACTTAATGGCATAGCTAAGCAGAGAGTGAACCAGAGCAAATCTAACATTTTTATATTCCAGAAATTGTTGGGGTGTTTTACAAAAATTGTTTCTTTTTTTAGTCCAGTTTCTTCTCATGAGGATAGTTTTATAAATAAAATAAACAAGACACAGGAAGGTTTGTTACTGATTCCACTTACTACCTTGACTTGGACTTTTACTCTGTCTGCTACTCAGACTGTTACATGAACTCATTACATGATTTATTGTCCATTATTTATACAGGGCATGCAGACATATTAGTAGATATGAACATGTGAAAATATCTAACATAGAAATACTTGGTTCTATTATGAAAAAATAGGGGGAAAAAACTATTATTTTATATTTTTGTGAGTTTGATTAAAAGAGATTGTGGAGAATGGAGATCAAGTGGCATAAAAAAAGTGATGAGAGATACTCAGTGAGATATAAATCCAAAACAATTTTATTAAAATAAAATAAAAGGAAATTTTAATAAATATTAGGAATGCACAAATTTGGTTGTTTGTTTGCCTGGAAAAGGAGGTAATAATTCCTGGACAAGTAACTTATTTTTTTCTAAAATAAGGCTCAATGGTAGTTGTGAGAAAAAGATCAAGTTTACATTAAATATCAATCAAATAACATGGAATATCACAAGGAAAATGTCAGCATATATAAGACAATGCAAATTACAAGGAAGAAGGTGCAATAAAAGGGTTTCAGTGAGGTCAAACCCAGTTAAAAGGGTAGATTTACCTTGAAGGTATAAAAGGTGAATGTTCTTAATAACTTTGTGATTTGATGTAAGTTGTCAAAGTTTGTAACAGAATCTGTTCATTCTTTCAGGATTCAAAGAACAGTACTTGTTGTGAAAACAACAATTTGGTTGTAAAGACTTCATTGAGGAGTGGGTCTCCATGGCTACTTGGTCAGGTTTGCAGATGTTTTTAGAAGGCATTGCGTCTCCCACTTCTCTGGCATTGCACCCTCCTACTGCTAGTGGTCACATCTACTACTGCTTCGACATTGCATTTCCAACTCTACAGCATTGGGTCTCACATTGTTAATGATGGTCATATTGCAGGGATTTTTATAGCCAAAGGTTGGCTCTGATTTACCTGAAAAACTTTGGTGGTCAATACAAGGATTTTAAATTTCAACTCGCTTGAGTAGACATTGGTTAAAAATCATGTTTATTAAAACAATTTATTGTAGTAGAAAAAACACTTCTGCTTTTCTTTTTCTTTCCTTCATTTGACCCCCTCCACTCCCTGGTCAAGATTCAGGTTTCTGTAAATTACTTTATTACCTTCATCCCTTTCCCCAAACTGCAGAGAACTGAAATTTATTGAGAAAGAAAAAATAATTTTTAACACTTTGTTACTTGAAGAGTATAATATTTCTAATAACTTAATAACAATGCATGCTTAAATCTGAAAATTTGCAGGTTAATTTGATATATGCTTTAAATGTTGTGTAAATTTTTTTATCTTTCTCTGCAAATTATAAATAAACTTTATTTGGAAATTATAAGTTAATTAAAATGTATTTAAATTTATATATTTTAATTATAACCATGCCTCAAATTCATTTAAGTTGGGCCCTTTTATGATTAAAGGACTTAATAAAGATAAAAAAGAACGAGGAAATGATTATCTTAAAGAAAATTGACCTTTTATTGAACACCAAAAAGAACCAAATCAATTTTCTGTTTCAAAAAGCCGAAGAATAAGAGTGTGAATCTCATTATATGTCACTAGACAATATAGACAGACAACAGAAGATTACAGGACATAAAAAAGTAAACTTGACTACTTATCTCCAAAGCCTGATTTATCGTCTCTCCTGTCCACAGTTGCGTATAGATTGTTAATAAATGTCTGTATTTAAAGAGAGAGATACTTTGCTAGATCATTAAAATCTTGCCCATTCATTCTAGTCAAAATTTCACCATCTTTAAAAATAGATGTATATTCAGAATCATTAGGCCAAAAAGCCATATTTTGACAAACCAATCAGAAACCATCCTGGCCAGGATATAAATATTTTTGTTTAACGAGCGAATAAGAAACAAGAGCTGCACCCAACTAGGACATAAGGACTCTAATCATGAGCTAATGAGAAGTGAAGCAGCACTTTCAAAGCAAATCTCTAGATATATATATAACGAGATGGAAAATCAACCAAAATCAGAATTGATGAAATAATTTCATCCCTATGCAGTAGTCCTCATAATATACCCAGAGCTGAAATATGACATATGCTTGACCCACTGGCAACCTTAGATGTCCACACAGACCTGCATATATACTGTGTTATATAAAAATTATTTTGTATACATTCACATTCTGTGCATTTATTTTAATCCTTATATATAACCCAGAACATATATATAGTGGGAACAGACATTGTCATAAGATAACCTCCACCAACAACTATATACTATTTAACTTTGTTACTCTTGGCAGAATGAATACCAAAGATAAACAACCAGAGTTGTCTTGTGTATAATGTGTCTCTAGTAATATTTTTCTTGAAATCAAAGATTTAGCAATCTGCATTCTCTGTTTATTTTACCATTTCTGAATATGCTTTCATTTTTTTATAAAATACATTGAATTTTCTGTGTGAATTTTTGGCATGAGGAGTTATCATTATTTAAATTATTTACTTTTGTACTTATGTTTTTTGTTGTTGTCATCACAGGATTTCAACCACTGTGCCATCCAGCTTTCTTTAAGTGTCTGTTAATCTGGCTAACTTTCAGAGATTTTCAAACTGAATTCTACTTAATCTACAGGAAGTAGATTGTTCTTATTCTACTGTCTATATATAGATATTTCATTTTGTTCTTGATCCATGGAACAATAGCCTAGTGCAGTGGTTCCCAAGCAGTGTGGTGTGCCTCATAGGTGTGGCAGAAGAGGATAGCAGGTGAGGCAGAATGATTGAAAGACAATCAAAGACTTAGAAACAGTTTTAAAAAATTCATATGCCAAAAATAAATATGATTTCAAAATTTAAAATATTATTATGGATTACTTGTAATTGCATGTATGAGTCCCAGTATAAATAAATAGTTATAAATAATTATTAACCAATTTTATCATTGTGATAGTTTTGCATTATATCAAGTATTAAGAATATAGTAACTAGGGTCTGCAAATTGAAGGAGAGAGTTATCATTGATAATATTCTGACTTCAAATCCATGGTTATCTTCGTTTAACCCTCTCTCTGTTTTTTATTTTTAAACTAGCAGGAATGCCTGCTCGTTATCGCTTTGCAAAGTAAGATATATTCACTACTTGAAATATTTGAAAGAAAAATTTTAAATAAACATTTCATTCATAAACTGGCATGTTATAGTTATTTATCATCTCTCAGTTGTGTCTCTGTCTTTGGGCAGAGTACACCCAGGGGTGACTCCGTCAAAAGACAGAGTCACAACTGGGGAAAATTATACTGAGAGGTACCCAGCCTGAGGCCACACCCTCTCATTGAGAGAGAGAGAAATCAGTGCTTGCACTGAGGCCAGCACAACTGATGGTTGCAGGGGCTGCGGGAAATTTTGGTTTCTGGTCCGGGTGTACGTGCTCGGGTCCCCACTTTCAGAAAAGACCTTGTGTCACAACTTGTCTTAGTGGGGAGACAAAGTAAATACCTAGTGTGTAAATCTCTCTTTCAGGGGTTTGTAACACATGTATTTATCATCGCTCAGTTGCGTCTCTGTCTTTGGGCAGAGTGCACTCAGGGGTGACTCAGTCAAAGAACTGAGTCGCAACTGAGAAAAATTATATTGAGTGGTGCCCAGCTCTGGGGAACAGCTGCCCAAGGCCACACCCTCTCATTGCACCAGAGAGAGGAGTCCGTGCTCACACCAAGGGCAGCACAACCAACAGTTGTGGGGACTGCGGGCTATTTTTGTTCCTGGCCTGGGTGTATGCACTCGGGTCCCCACCTTAAAAAAAGATCTTGTGTCACAACTCGTCTTAGTGGGGAGACAGTGTAAATACCTAGTGTGTAAATCCCTCTCTTGAGGGGTTTGTAACACATTATTTATCATCTTTCAGTTGTGTCTCTGTCCTTGGGCAGAGTGCACTCAGGGGCGACTCTGTCAAAGTTCAGAGTCACAACTGGGGAAAATTATATTGAGAGGTACCCAACCCTGCAGAATAGCTGCCCGAGGTTGTGCCCTCATTGCACCAGAGAGAGGGATCAGTGCTCACACTGAGACCAGTGTAACTGACAGTTGCAGGAGCAGCAGGAAACTTTTGTTCCTTGCCCAGGTGTACGCGCTCGTCTTAGTGGAGACACAGAGTAAATACCTAGTGTGTAAATCACTCCCTTGAGACATTCTGATACTTGTCAGGTGCAGGGATTTGACTATGACTAACTTGGACCAGCTCTGACCAGCTTGGACCTGCTATGACCAGCTAAGACCAGTGGCCCAAATGAAGACACTCAGCTCCCCACATTAAAAACTGACCTTGTGTCACAACATGACTCAGTGGGGAGTCAAGTAAATCAACCTCTCTCTCGAGTGGTATACACATTCTGAAACTTACTGGGCACAGGGATCTATCCCGGCACTGGTAGTATCACAGCTATGACTAGCTTGGACTGACTCTGACCAGATTAGACCAGCTATGACCAGCTAAGACCAACAGCCCGAGTGAAGACATTAAAAACTGACACTGTCAAGTAAATCAACCTCTTTTTTTAGTGGTAAGCACATTCCGTTCCTGTGCTGGTAGTATCACAGCTATGACTAGCTTGGACCAGCTCTGACCAGCTTGGACCAACTAAGACCAATGGCCTAATGGTTAAAAACTGACTTTGTGTCACAACTTGACTCAATGGAGGGGGGGTCAAGTAAATCAACCTCTCTCATGAGTGGTTTGTAGCACATCTATTTATCATCTCTTAGTTGTGTCTTTGTTTTCAGGCATTGATTGCCTGTCAGAGTTGCAACTGAGGAAAATTATACTGAGAGGTGCCCAGCCCTGGCAAACTGCTTTCCTTCTCTTTGTACTAGAGAGAGGGATTGGTGCTCACACTGAGGCCAGCGCAATCAATGGTTGCAGGGTCTCAGGGAATTTTTTTCCTAGCCCCGGTGTACCGCTTGGGTCTCCACCTTAAAAACTGACCTTGTATCACATCTCGTCTTAGTGGGGAGACAGAGTAAATACCATGTGTAAATTACTATAAAGTAAAGCTCAGGCTTTTTAATATCAGAATTCATGGGAGAATTGAGCTCTAATTTTGCATTTATTCATATAGATTCCATAATATAGGTTTTACTTAATTAGCTATTATGTTTCTTTAACTCTTCAAATGTTGACAATATAATTAATTCAAATTTATATTTTCTCATCTTTACACTATATTAATATTATCTTATAAAATGTTCCCTGTTCTGTCACCCTTGAAATAAAAATAATTGTTTGTATGGAAAATAAGGATCTATGTACATCAAATCATCTTTAAATTAAGTGGCAGCAAAAGAATTATCACTGAACTTTTAAAAGGTAAGCTTAAACATTAATTCAATACTTAAATGCAGTGATCAATTTTGAGTTCTTTTGTAGTTTATTGATGCCCATCACATCTACTCCTCCCTAGCTGTTGTGATGATAACCAAACCAAGAGTCTTCCACAGAAGATAGCTTAAATGCCGCCTTACAATTTTGGATACAAAAGGAAAATAAGAGTTACTCTTCTTGAACTATAAAAGCAATGATAATGGCTAGTATAATATATGAATATATATTTTTAACCTTCCATAATCTGGCAAACATGAATCTGAGCCCACAAAAATCATTCCCTGCACCTAACTTTTCTAGGGCTTTTGAATGAGCTATGTATCAGTGAAATTGGACCAGTTGGATCAGAGGAGTTGCTTGGACACACACATGCACAAACAGACATACACTGTACTTTATATATAAGATGTACTTGGTTGGTTTGGTTTGGTATGGTTTGTTTTGTTTTATGGCATATTAACCTCAATGGGTTATTTAATGCTGACAAGATTTTTATTTGCTGCTAATATTTTTTTTCAAAAATGTGTTGCTGGTAATATGTTTTTTCTTCAAAAATGTATTGCTGGTAATAACTTTTCCTCAAAAAATTTATTGCTGGTATTAAAATCTATTTTTACACTTTCATAGAGTTTTGACCCCACTTTGGGAGTTAACAGTATTCCCATAATTGGAACCCTAACAGGTGCTACCACCCTGTGTCAGCATGAACCAGCAATTTAAGAGGTGGTTCCTCAAAACCTCCTGCTCAGAGGCCTTCCTGTTGGATGTAGTATTATCCAGAACACAGATGTAATTTATCATCATACCCAGGACGGCATGAAATTTCATGAGTCATGAGCAAATTTTCATTCCGAAAATATCGTCCAGAGGAAATAAATCTTGGAACCACTGGCCTAGTAGAATAAAGCATTGGTTCATTAATTTGAAGGCATAGTAATTGTGAGTTTAATCTCTGGTCTGGGTAGTACAAACTTAGACATAATGGAAACAAGACTAGTGTGGCACCTTGCATTATTAGAAATATTCATAGAAATATGATTTAATTTTTTCTTACTCGGTTACTAAACAGGTTGTTGATTTTTTTTTTTAAAACGGAAAATAACTGAGTTGAAAATAATTCACTAAGATTGTACTAGACGATCTTAAGGGAAGAAGAAGGAAAGAAAAAAAAAAAAAAGAAAAGAAAGAAGAAGAGAGAAAAAGAGTTGTATGATGCATGACCCAATTGAGGGTGGAGATAGGAGTCAGAAAGAGATTTAGGTCAGCGTCTTGGCCGATTTTCGAAAGACAATTGGAAGAATAGAATTATAAATAATAAGAAGAAAGAAAGGGAAAAAAAAGACATGATATCAAAACGGGCCGCTGATGTAGACCAGATATCGTCAAAGCATCTGACCGACTTTTGCGTGGAGAGACTCCTTATCAATTTGGTTTAGAACAATAGAAATGAAATTTTTAATCAGAGAAAAGTGTTTTTGGGTTGAGGGAGTTACCGGTGGAACGATATACAGATCTTGACCTGTTAAGAATTGGACACCCACGTTAATAAAGTAGAGACATTTCAATGTAGATAATTAAGATTTTCGACTATCAGGAAAAACAAAGAGGTAAAAAAGAGGGACAATTGCTTTTGGCTCAGAGGGCGCCAAGAAGGCGGAAAAGATCCTTTCTAAAGTCAAGACTAATTAGCAGCGGGCTGTTTGACAAAGTCCAGGTGAGAGAAAGCCAAAGATTGTCATTTTGCGTACGTGCAAAAAGGGAAAAATTGGATTTTTTTTTTTTTAAACAAGAACGATGTAACCACGCCCGCAAACAGAGGGGAGAGGATGTTCGATCAATAACAATTGGTCGAATACGATCACGTGACCTGCGGAAGAAAAGGAAAGAAATGTTCGACCAATAACAATTGGTCGAATACGATCACGTGACTTGCGGAAGAAAAGGGAAAGAAATGCTCGATCAGGAACGATTGGTTGAAAAGCGGTCACCTGACATACGAGAGACTAAGAGAGATGGATGTGCGCCGCCCCACCAAAGGTACTGCGAGGAAGTAGGGGCGAAAACAACAATAGCGATAATGGAGAAGACAGAATTAATGCAGTTTTTGGAATTATCGAGAAAACCCTGACGCCGACAGACCCACCCCAGTTTGTTGCGGCGTCAATAAAAAGCAGGGCCCCAATCGACAAAAAATCAGTTCATCCCCGGACGGCAGCGAGAAAAGAACCCTCAGACAAGAAGAACTTCCAGCCCAAGTAGATGAAGAAGAAGATTGCCTGAAAGCCTGAGAAGAATTGGAGCTGCAGACAAGCCGAAAGTCGATGAGAAGTTAAAGTTCAGCTCCGGACGGCAGTGAGAAGAGACCACCTCAGACGACAGAGAGTTGCGGCTAAGTTGAAACAAGAAATCTTCCACCAAGTTGAAACAGGAAAACTACCAGCCCAAGCAGACGAAGAAGAAGAAATACAACTCAAGTCGGAGAGAAGAATCAACTGCGAATGATCGATAGAAATTAGCCCCAGTGTCGAACTGAACCACACTCCGACATACATACATGATTCTAGAAAGTAGGTAATTCGACATTTTTCTATTGTGTGATAGAAGCTTGGTGCCATAGTCCACAGAGCGGGTCGGGAAATGAGAACACTTTTGTTTTTATGTAACGGACTTTAAGATATAAAAGGTTGTTACCCTTTTTATCAGCAATTTTGTTTGGTGTCGTGAGTTTTTATTTTATTTGTGTTTTGCCACCCCGTCGGACTCAACTTGTATCGGCCCCGATCCCTGCTGGTCCCGTCTGTCTAAGATCTAAACACAGCGTGGGTAGACAGACCGGAGATCGGTATAGTTGCTTTAGTGACCAGGTATTGGAAGCGAGTCGGGAAAAAAAGGCTGGTGATCATCTGACCAAAGGGTTGGAGCGGCACGCTTGGACCCAGGAGGAGCGACCAGGAGGAGCGACGTCACCGTTGGCGCCGTAACCAAAGGATCCGACACTGGGCCAGGTGTGTAACCGTCACAAGTGGTGCCGTGACCAGGATCAACCCTGAGACAGCCACGTCACATATGGTGCCGTGGTGACCGAGGGATTTCAACCCTGAGAAGACCACGATCGACCGCCGTTGCTGAAAATTCAGACAGAACTCAGAACGACCCGGGACCAAAGGAAAAGAAAGAACAGAATCGTCTGTAAGGTAGGACACCTTATTTTGTTTCCCAACCTCGATTGTTGCTGTATAGACTGTCTTTCTCTGTAGACATGTCAGATTATGAGTCAGATAGAGCAGTGGGGGGTGAAGAAGAAGTAGGGCGGGGGTTGTCAGTGGATCTAAGGAAGCTGTTGGGTGGACCGAGGGTCCCAGTATTTGATGGCAGCGGGAAGGAGTTTAGGAACTGGCTGGCAATCCTCGAGAAGAGCCGAACCATCTACGAGCTCTCGGACCAAGAAACCCTGTACCTGGCATACGATGCCACAAAGGGAAAAGCGTCTGAGTTCGTAGGGGGGCTCTTGGAAAATCATCCCCGCTTGGCTTGGGAAGAAATAAAAAAACTGCTGACCAAAGAGTTCGCCGACGAAGGTACGGCCATAGAGGCCATGAGGGCCCTTTTAAAACTGACACAGCTACGGGATGAAACCCCGGGAGAATTGGGGGCCCGAGCGGGGAAGCTATCGTCATTGGCATTCCCCGAAGTGGTCAGGGATAACGCGGTTATGCAGGCTCAACTGGCGGACCTGTATGTAGAGGCGCTGAGCGACGAGCGTGTTCGTCACGACGTATTGAAAGAAGGACCGCTCAGACTGTCGGCAGCGATAGAGCTGGCCAGGGAGAGCCAGGGGGTGTGGGATAAAGTGAAGAGGTGTGGGAAGAAGCAGATACCAAGTCAAGAGGCTGGAAGAAGGGGGGTAGGCGGAAGAGCCCCCGTGTGGAATCAGAGGGTTAAGGAAGAGGTGGATCGGGCAGAATCAGGGGATGGGAGGACCCCAATAGAAGGGCATGGTCGACCAGGCATGGCTTTTATAAGCCCACGCCGGGTCGATACGGGCTGGTCTGCTGGACCTGTGGGTACGAGGACCACAGGGCGGCGGAATGTCCGACGAAGTGGGGTTGCCCCAGACTTCGATCGTGACAGATGCACCAGGTGTGGTAAGAAAGGACACCTGGCCAAGTGGTGCGGGCTGAGGAAGGGTGCCCCACCAATATTAACAAAGAAGGCCGAGCCCAAGAAAAGCCAAGGGCCACCCCAGAATTAAGAGGAGGGTGGCCCAGTTAAAAAAGGAGAGAAATAAAAACTTGGACCAGTGGGTGGGCGAACCGCTTGAATAGAGGACAGGTTCCCCGAGGATAGACACAAGGCCAACCCAGTTAAAAAGGGAAAGAGCAAAATGTTGGACATGTGGTCGGGCGGGCCACTTTGCGGCAAGCTGTCCAGCAAGAAGGTGCTGGTTTTGCAGGAGGCCAGGACACCTGAAAAGAAACTGTATTCTTAGAAACGGCCATGGGAGACCGGGAGAGGTCCGGCCGGGGTCGCCCAGGTGCAGGGGCGCAGAACTCCACCTCATAAAAAAATGAAGGTGATATATTACTACCGGCGCCTATGGCTGGGTTAACCCAAAGGTGGGGACCCAGGAAGAAGAAAGCTCAAGTGTTCTCTTCGCTAACGCAAGAGAGAGAACTATCCTGTAGAGCAGAGATAGGTGGTAGAGAGATGAGGGCTTTGGTGGACACAGGAGCATCTGTGTCATTGATGAGAGAGGAAACATACAGGCGGGTGAAACGGAAGAGAAGGTTACGGGAAGCGGACATAGAGATCACGCAAGCAGATGGGGCTCCCCTGGAGATAAAAGGGATGGTGAGGCTCCCGGTGAGGATTGGAAGGGTGAAAAGCACCCAAAATTTTACGTAACCCCCGACCTGTGTACAGAGGCAATCTTGGGAGAAGATTGGCTCCGGAGCCAGAAGGCCCAGATCGAGTTTAATCCTACTGTGTTGGTGGTGAACGGCGAGAGAACGCCATTGGGATGCCCACCAGAGGAAGAGATAACCATAGTGGTGGAGGAAGATGTAAAGTTACCTCCTAGGACCGCAGTGTCGGGGAAAGGGTAGGCTAATGTCAGAAAAAAAGGTACGGAGAGGACCTCTGCAGTTGGTCCCTGTAGAAGGAAAGGGCCTAGAAGATAACGAGGTAACCCTATGCGAAACGGTAGTGGAGGCAGCCGAGTTGGTGCCCATAATGATGGTGAACCAGGCCCAAAAAGACTATAAAGGTTAGGAGAGGGGAGAAGATAGGGAGAGCACTTCCCCTACGAACTCTGAATCGGGTGAGATTCGAGGAGGAACGAAGGAAGCTAGTAGAGCAAACAAAAGGAATCTTAGATGAGGATATATTAGCACCGGATCAATTTAGAACCAGAGTGGGGGGGTCTGTTAAGGAACAATCGAGATGTGGTAGCCCAGTCAGATAAGGAACTAGGTCAGACCCACACAGTCGAAATGAAAATCGACACCGGAGACCACCCCCTGTGAAATTAAAACCCTACCGAACACCTATACATAAAAAGACCCCTTGTAGAAGAGGCAGTAGAGGAAATGTTGGAAGCTGGGATGATCGAAAGATCGATCTCCTTGGAGCTTCCCAATAGTAATAGTAGGTAAGAAAGATGGCGGCCACCGTTTCTGTGTAGATTTTAGAAAGCTGAATTCTATATCGAAGCCGTTGGCGGTGCCATTGCCATTGATAGACGACATTTTGGCATTATTAGGGAAGGCAAAGTACTTCTCTACGTTGGACTTGAGGTCCGGGTATTGGCAGGTAGCCCTGGATGAGGCTGACAAGGAGAAGGCCGCATTCGCGTGTCACCTGGGACTGTTTCAGTTCAGAGTGATGCCATTCGGTTTAGCTAATGCCCCGGGAGTCTTCCAACAGCTAATGTCAATAGTGTTAGGAGGATACGAGAGCTTTGCCATGGCGTATTTGGACGATATCTTGATATTTTCGGAGACAGTGGAACAACACTTTTTTCATTTAAGACAGGTGTTGGGAAGGTTGAGGAAACACGGATTAAAATTGAAATTGTCAAAGTGTCAGTTTCTGAGGGAAGAAACTAGGTATTTAGGCTTCGTCATAAACGGAGACGGTATTAAACCCGACATGGATAAGGTAAAGGTCATAAGGGAAATGCCAGAGCCTAAGACAGTGAGGCAGGTAAGAGGTTTTATAGGAGCTATAGGCTACTACCGGCGCTTCGTCCCGGCATTTTCAAGAATTGCCATACCGCTAGTGGCCCTGACGAAGAAATACGCTAGGTTCAAGTGGACAGAGGACTGTCAACGAGCATTTGATTCGCTAAAGGAACAGTTGACGACCGTTCCACTGCTGACGTATCCAGACCTCAGCAAGCCCATGATATTATACACGGATGCCAGTGAGCAGTGTGTAGGGGCAGTACTTACCCAGCCGTGTCCTGATAAGGAAGGACCAGTGCCAGGCATACCAGAGGAAGTACCGATATACTTCCTCTCCCATAAGCTCTCAGAGACACAACAGAGGTGGCCAGTAATAGAGAGGGAAGCATATGCTATCATGTATGCTCTCCAAAAACTGGACTACTATTTAAATGGTGCGGTCTTCACTATAAAGACAGACCACAAGCCTCTGCAGTACCTATTGCAGGCAGAGTGGACAAATAATAAGAAAATTCAACAGTGGGCACTTAAGTTAAGTGGCTACCACTGTAAGATAGAGTATTTGGCAGGAAAGGAAAACACGTGCGCAGATTTACTCTCAAGAATACCGAAACAACTGGAAGAAAGATCTGTAAGGGTAGAACAGGGAGTAGATGATAAAGCCTATAGAATAGGAGTAATTAACTCTAATAAGCTAAAAAGATCGCCCTATATTAGAATCGGACGAAGAAGGGACGCCCAGATAATAACCGATCCTTACTGGACAGAAGGAATTGAGAAGGAGCAATCAGACAGTGAAATAGCTGCTCTGAGAGAGAAGGTGAAGTCAGGAGAGACCACCAAGTATGCCATAATAGAGGAAAGGCTGTATTATCTCTCAGGAAGGGATGAAGAAGTCAAACCCAAGTTGTATGTGCCCAAAAGTTTAAGACCAGAGATATTGGAACAGTGCCACGAAAGGTTGGGTCACATGGGAATTGATAGGACATGTGATCTCATAGGAAGAAAGTACTATTGGCCCAAACTGTACGGAGAAGTCACTAACTATGTTCGGAGTTGTGTAGTGTGCCAGTCGCAGAGCAGAAGGCAGGAAATGGCACCCTTGGAGGAAACAGACGTACCAAACTTCCCCTTCGAGAAAGTGAGTATGGATGTATCAGGACCATATGGGGAAACTGCACAAGGAAACAACTATATAGTGAGTTTTGTCGATTGGCTAACAAATTGGCCTGAGGCATTTGCAGTACCAGACAAGAAGGCCAGAACTGTGGCCGGGTTGATAATAAGTGAAATCTTCCCTAGGTATGGTGCCCCTGTGCAATTGGTAACAGATAATGGCACGGAGAATGTGAACAGCATCATGAGAGAAGTTTTGACAGGTTTGAATGTAGAGCACATAAAAACATCCCCATATCACCCCCAGGGAAATGCTAAAGTGGAAAGGTTTCATAGAACCTTGGGAGATGTATTGGCCAAGTTGGTCAGAGAAAACACTGGAAATTGGGACTTGTATTTGACGCAGGCTCTGGCGGCCGTGAGGTTTACGATAAACGAAACCTCCAGATTTTCTCCTTATTTTTTTGTTGTTTGGCAGAGACGTGGTCCTGCCTGTAGATAACCTACTGAAGCCCCGAAGAAGGTATATGGGAGAAGATCATCATCAACTATTGCTGGAACAGCAACATAAGATATTCGTACAGGCCAGAAGAAGAATAAAGAGGGCCCAGAAGAAAAGAAATGAGAGGGTGAATGCTGAAAGAAAGGTGGTAGAATTGAAGGTTGGAGACCCTGTCTACTATAAAATCCACCAGAGAGAAGGAAAACTAGACCAGAGATGGGAACCGTACTACCGGATAGTGGAGCAGACGGGCCCAGTATCATATGTAATATGGGATCAAGTGGCAGGACGAGCGAGGAGGGTTCATGCCAATGATCTGAAGAAGGCTGAAATAGCTAACCTGGAAATGAGCGAGCCGAGGCCTAAGAAGACAAGGAAAAGGAAGGTAACTCTGGTTGAACCGGAAGGAATGGAGACGGAGGAAGACTCCGAAGAAGATGATGAGATAGGTCGACTTGACCAGATAAACGAAGCAGTCCGAGTGACAGAGTTGGAACCCTCAGCGGGGATTAGCGATGTTCAGTCGTCGACTGAGTCAGTGCAGAGAAGACCCCGTGAGATCGCCATCACACCCCCATGTCCGAAGAAAAGGAAGAAAAAGACGAAGAGGTCCAATCAGGCAGTCGAAGGCTCTAAAAAGAGACACCCTGAACAGGACGAAGGACCCAGCGAGTGGGAAGAGGAGGATCGAATACCCCTTTCCCAGCTTAGGGAAAGGATAAAGAACAGGAGAAGTTTAGACATAGAGTCGAGAGGTATTGAAGACATTCAAGGCGAAGACTCTAAACAGAAAGAAGAATCAGGGGATGGAGAAGAGGACAAAAAACCTCCTGGACGAGAATTAAACACAGAAAGAAGGTTAGAGGTTGAACAGGAATCACCTCAGAAGATGAGATCAGGGAGGAGAAGAACCCCAAATCTCAGTAGAACAAAAGGGCTGTGCAGAATAGAAGCATTTAGTGTCAACAGATAACGACACTGGCTCATCCAAGATCCTATTGGCTGACTATGGTAGATGTGAGTGGAGGGGATGGAGATGCGGGCTGCACCTCACGAGGAACGGAAGATCATTGGCATTATTGATTGGCCACCAGTGGTGTCATGAAGTACGACCTTTAGAGTGGGCGCCACGCACACCTGACCGGACCATTCTGTCTGCTAGAGGTTAGTTAGGGGAGGAAGAGCCGAACTAAAAAAAAAGTTATGAAATGATTGAGTGATGAGTCGAGCGAGACTAAGTGATTGTGAAGAATAACAACAAGAGAATTTGTTACCTTTCAGGAATGATCAAGATGAAAGGGTTGGTGATGACGATGATGGTGATAGCCACGCTGGTGGTGACGATGGCGGAAGCCGGGAAACGCAGCCGAAACACTATTTTAGCCAAGTAATAATAACCAGGTCTAAGTGGTTGGTCACATTCGTAATAGATTTGAACCCGTATGAGTCGCTATTAGATAAGTTAGGAAACGAGCTGACGCAGCTGGATGCAGCCCGATTGAAAGTAGGACAAGATTATCCCAAGCACAAAGGGTATCTTAGTTTATTGCACTCCCTAGAATCAGAAGCCACTATGATAGAGGCTCAATGGAAAGACATGCAAAACTACCTGCAGGGAATAGAGTTACTGCAGACGGGAACTCCCGATCGTGGAAAAGGCATTGAGTGTCTTGTTTGGAACAGTAACTGAAGATGACGTTAAATTCATAAGAAGGAAACTGGGACAAGTAGAAGTAAAATTAGAGGACGCTTGCCCAGGTGGCAAGAGAGAGTGTGACGATATTAAATGTGACAAGGTTGGAAGTATCCAAAAATAGAGCCAGAATCAATTGGTTAATAGACAACCTGGGAAATTGAGACAAGAGGTAATTAATAATACAGAAATGAATTAAACTGATTCATGCAAAAAAATATTTCCAGCTAATGACGATTACGAATGTACGACAAACTAGTCAGTCGTTGACGACCTTGCTGGAACATGAGAGCACAATTAGAATGCTGTCATTAGGGTATAGTAAACTAAAGGAAGCACTACTTGGCATACAGAGAATTGCCCCGCCATCTAAGGTTACCAGTGGACCCCACTAAAGAATTGTGGAAGTACTATAATGCCCTTGGATGTGTGACCTTGTTAGAAAATAGACGATTATTGGTAGTGATATCTGTCCCGTTACTAGATAGGAGAGTATATTCGAGATATACCAGGTTATAAACTTACCCATCCCCTACCCCAGAAGAGATCAAGGTTTGGGAATGATAGCAAGGTACAAGGTGGAAGCAGACTACATAGCATTAAATTCGGGGAGAACGAAATTCATGTTGCTATCAGCTGAAGAAGCTAGAAGGTGTAGAGATGATACCCTGGGGACTTGTACCTCGTTGAGCCCTATCTATAAAACTGGTAACCGCAAACTGTGCATACTAGAATTGTTTGAAGGGAGGGGAGAAGGAATCAAAAGAATCTGCCAAGTGGAGGTATTAACAAACTCGGCATTACCACAAGCTATCAGTGTTTCAGACGGGGTGTGGGCAGTAGCCACCCAGAAACATATCAGCCTGTCTAGGGTATGTGGGGGAGAGTCCACAAGGACATTAAGAATAAGGCCACCGTTATCCCTGGTGTCGCTACCCATGGGATGTTCGGCGGTTGGGGTGTCCATCTCCTTGCCCCCTATTACCAGATGGAAGAAAGGTATGAAGAAAAAGATTCACTCATAGAGATGATTGGTAGAGGCTTAGTCAATTGTACAGAATTATGGGAGCCGATAGTAAAGAGATTCTCTAATGTCACCTTGAATAAGATGCCAGTATTAATGAAGCCAATAGAAAAGATCGATATGGATCACTTAAGGGATAAGTTAAGTGCGTTGGGAGACGAAGGTGTAGCTTGGGAAGACGATGAGCAGATCGCGATAAGTTGGTCAATAGTGATGGGTACATTCCTAGTTATAGCCATCGGGGGTGTAATAATATGGAAGATTAAGAGTAAGAGAAGATTAGCGAACGACAGTCTAGTGAGCATGCAACAACTCGAGAGGGAGATGCCGAGCAGTGTTCCTTACTCAGACAGGACTGGCGAAGAAATTGCTGAAAGACCAATGGAGGAGGCTGGCGTGAGACCACCACGTGCGGCGGAAAAACCTCCCACAGCAGAGAGGAAAACATTGACCAAGAAGAACAAACCCTAGTGAACACATCTGCACCTACAAACACACGCACACATTACCTTGCATGTAAAACAAAAGAAAATGAAAAGAACATTTCATTGCATGTAGAACAAAAGAAAATGAAAAGAACATTTCATTGCATGTAGAACAGAAGAAAATGAAAAGAACATTTCATTGCATGTAGAACAGAAGAAAATGAAAAGAACATTTCATTGCATGTAGAACAAAAGAAAATGAAAAGAACATTTCATTGCATGTAGAACAAAAGAAAATGAAAAGAACATTTCATTGCATGTAGAACAGAAGAAAATGAAAAGAACATTTCATTGCATGTAGAACAAAAGAAAATGAAAAGAACATTTCATTGCATGTAGAACAAAAGAAAATGAAAAGAACATTTCATTGCATGTAGAACAAAAGAAAATGGAAAGAACATTACCCTTGCATGTTAGAAAGTAGAATAGAATTGCATGAGACAAATGCATGGTGCATGTTAAATGATGTAATTGGGTTTAGGTGTCATTTACGGGTAAATGACAAATCGGTTAGGGGAGGATTGTGGCACCTTGCATTATTAGAAATATTCATAGAAATATGATTTAATTTTTTCTTACTCGGTTACTAAACAGGTTGTTGATTTTTTTTTTAAAACGGAAAATAACTGAGTTGAAAATAATTCACTAAGATTGTACTAGACGATCTTAAGGGAAGAAGAAGGAAAGAAAAGAAAAAAAAGAAAAGAAAGAAGAGAGAAAAAGAGTTGTATGATGCATGACCCAATTGAGGGTGGAGATAGGAGTCAGAAAGAGATTTAGGTCAGCGTCTTGGCCGATTTTCGAAAGACAATTGGAAGAATAGAATTATAAATAATAAGAAGAAAGAAAGGGAAAAAAAGACATGATATCAAAACGGGCCGCTGATGTAGACCAGATATCGTCAAAGCATCTGACCGACTTTTGCGTGGAGAGACTCCTTATCAATTTGGTTTAGAACAATAGAAATGAAATTTTAATCAGAGAAAAGTGTTTTTTGGGTTGAGGGGAGTTACCGGTGGAACGATATACAGATCTTGACCTGTTAAGAATTGGACACCCACGTTAATAAAGTAGAGACATTTCAATGTAGATAATTAAGATTTTCGACTATCAGGAAAAACAAAGAGTAAAAAGAGGGACAATTGCTTTTGGCTCACAGAGGGCGCCAAGAAGGCGGAAAAGATCCTTTCTAAAGTCAAGACTAATTAGCAGCGGGCTGTTTGACAAAGTCCAGGTGAGAGAAAGCCAAAGATTGTCATTTTGCGTACGTGCAAAAAGGGAAAAATTGGATTTTGTTTTTTTTAAACAAGAACGATGTAACCACGCCCGCAAACAGAGGGGAGAGGATGTTCGATCAATAACAATTGGTCGAATACGATCACGTGACCTGCGGAAGAAAAGGGAAAGAAATGTTCGACCAATAACAATTGGTCGAATACGATCACGTGACTTGCGGAAGAAAAGGGAAAGAAATGCTCGATCAGGAACGATTGGTTGAAAAGCGGTCACCTGACATACGAGAGACTAAGAGAGATGGATGTGCGCCGCCCCACCAAAGGTACTGCGAGGAAGTAGGGGCGAAAACAATAGCGATAATGGAGAAGACAGAATTAATGCAGTTTTGGAATTATCGAGAAAACCCTGACGCCGACAGACCCACCCCAGTTTGTTGCGGCGTCAATAAAAGCAGGGCCCCAATCGACAAAAAATCAGTTCATCCCGGACGGCAGCGAGAAAAGAACCCTCAGACAAGAAGAACTTCCAGCCCAAGTAGATGAAGAAGAAGATTGCCTGAAAGCCTGAGAAGAATTGGAGCTGCAGACAAGCCGAAAGTCGATGAGAAGTTAAAGTTCAGCTCGGACGGCAGTGAGAAGAGACCACCTCAGACGACAGAGAGTTGCGGCTAAGTTGAAACAAGAAATCTTCCACCAAGTTGAAACAGGAAAACTACCAGCCCAAGCAGACGAAGAAGAAGAAATACAACTCAAGTCGGAGAGAAGAATCAACTGCGAATGATCGATAGAAATTAGCCCCAGTGTCGAACTGAACCACACTCCGACATACATACATGATTCTAGAAAGTAGGTAATTCGACATTTTTCTATTGTGTGATAGAAGCTTGGTGCCATAGTCCACAGAGCGGGTCGGGAAATGAGAACACTTTTGTTTTTATGTAACGGACTTTAAGATATAAAAGGTTGTTACCCTTTTTATCAGCAATTTTGTTTGGTGTCGTGAGTTTTATTTTATTTGTGTTTTGCCACCCCCGTCGGACTCAACTTGTATCGGCCCCGATCCCTGCTGGTCCCGTCTGTCTAAGATCTAAACACAGCGTGGGTAGACAGACCGGAGATCGGTATAGTTGCTTTAGTGACCAGGTATTGGAAGCGAGTCGGGAAAGGCGAGGCTGGTGATCATCTGACCAAAGGGTTGGAGCGGCATGCTTGGACCCAGGAGGAGCGACCAGGAGGAGCGACGTCACCGTTGGCGCCGTAACCAAAGGATCCGACACTGGGCCAGGTGTGTAACCGTCACACTAGTAATAACTGAGCAGTACAAAAAAAAAGAACAAGATGAGATATCTTTAATATATAGAGAGCAGAATTAGAACTATCAACACTGGTAGATTAAATAAAGTGTTCATTTTGAAATTCTCTGAGGGTTACTAGACAGCACAATAGCTGAATGCTGTGATAATAACAACAAAGATGAGGACACTAGTAAATAACATAAATGTTGGCTTTTCTCTTGTGTAAAGATTTTTTTTAATTTCAATAACCTTTCTAGCAGCAGTACTTTTTTTTCAGCCATAATCTAGTGTCTCTGATATCTTTAATTGTAGAAGGGCCAAACTCCAGGTAACTGAGCCATTCTACAACTCAGTGTATGAATAATAGCCATAGTTACTGTCTTGGGTGCTTCTTCTCCAGAGTTATGAAATTAGTGCCTTGGTTTTAGGGGTCAATATTAACCTGAATATCCGTTGGATTACTACCCCCTGATTATAATCACAGATGGAGACATTTTGAATTACTGCCCCCTGACGATAATTATAGGTGGTAGGGGATTTGAAAAAAATCAAACTTTTTCTTGGTGACATTTCATAGCGGAAAGACATATTCTTTTTGCTCCCGCAAAAATGTAAGTATCTCAACAACAGACACTGAAGGTTGCTTTGAATTCTTCACATTTCATTTCATTTCTCCTTTTGTAAAATGTCCTATCAATATATTTGTTAATATTTCTTGGTTTAAATTCTATGTCTTATTTTTCCTTTAGATTTGCAGGAGTTCACCAAATTGTTTATGGATCAAATGTACCAGAAGCATATAAAATCTCATCCAAAGTTTTGAAGGCCACAATAGACCCTTTAGAAACTCAATGATTCAAATGCAAATTTGATGTGTTCAGCTGTTCCAACTCCAACAACTATATAAGATTAATGGAACAGTGTCTTGTAATGGCAGTTTTTGTTTGTGTGCAAACTGTACAAAAAACTCAACTTTCAGAAACAGAATTTAATATATTTGAAAACAATTATTTTAATATTGAAAATACAATAATTTACCAACAATGAGTAGCAACTGATCATGCAACTAGTAGTTAGTGTTCAATTACATGAATTCATTGATGCATTGAGTGAAAAGATATCTGAGTTTTGCCACTATCATTGTATAAAAGAGTCATGGTCAGTTTATTTAAAACTAACAGCTGAGAGTTTACATAGCTGCATGTTCTTAATGGATACTGCAGAGAAATATAATTTTATTGTCCAAGATGCAATTCAATACTTCTACAAGCAGAATAACCAAGCCACTCTCCAACCATTTAGAGTATAGCACAAGAACATCAAGAATGAGTCGACATGTGATTGTTATTGTGTCATATCAGATCACTGCTGGAATTTTTAAGCATTTGTTCATATTTATATAGAAGTTCATAAATTTGGTAGAATAAGTGTTTTATAATTTCCATTGCAACAATTATATAAATGCTTGTGTAAGCACTTCTGATATTAATTCTTATCAGTGTTTCATTCCTAATGGATAGTGCCCTGTCAGCTGGGGCTTCAGAATATGTCAACTGCACCTCTGCAGAGGGGCAACAACCCCCAATCAGGCATCCAGGGTATGATGATAAACTGTTTCTGCTGGCAAGGTCTCTGATTGGGAGGTTTTGAGGAGCATGGAATCACCTCTTAATTACCGTTGCTCCCTAGTTCACCCTGGTAGCCCCTGTTAGGGTCCCAGCTATAGGCAAATAGTTAGCACCCAAACTGGGGTCAAAACACTCTGGAAGTATAAAAATATATTTTTATAGTAAAAATATCAGCAACATATTTTTGAAAAAAAATATTAATACATATTCTATTCATACAAACGTAACCTAAAAATCTTGTCAGCATTAAATAACCCACTGAGGTTAGTATGCCATAAAATAAAATAAACCAAACTTGATGGAGAATCTTTAAAGACTTTCTAGTGATAGAGTTCATGATCAACATGTGTTTAACAATATTGACAAAAGATTACACTCAGTACCAACTTGTCAAATACATTACATGTTTGTATAAGATTGTATAGTATTGTTATGATGGGTCTTGTTTGACTCCTGTTTTTGGTTAGTAAAATATACATATATACATCATAACAACAAAGTGAGATATTTGTACATATATACAAGGATTTATTTATCAGAAGGGTTTCTTTGTACAAGTTTGGTAGATATATGAAAGTTCTTGTGATGTGGTTGTTAATAAATGTTCCTGTTTTTGTGTTTGTCATGGTGAATGAAGAAATTATTTGCAAGTGAAAAGTCTACCATTAAAAGTTGATATTAAACATAAAAAAGTGATATCTATGTAAAACTTATCTATAGTCTTCATTCCATGTGCTCTCTTGTTGAAAAGTAAATGAAAAAGAGAATGACTCCAAAATTTCCTGCCAGTAGGACAGTTTCCTTTTTCCTAGGGAATCATGGGAAATTAATTTTTTTTTATTTCTCATGATTGTGAGATGACAATATAATTTTTTATTTTTCATGATCAAGAGATCACTACAGTATATTCAGTTAATAGTTGACATAAGATATGGTATAAGATTTGTTTGGTATATTCAGTTAATAGGTGAATGCTCTAAAAAAATTAAAATGTCACTATAAAATTCATGAGTGAAAATTGCTTTTAGTTGTGACACTGAGATCTCTGGAGGTTGATCAAACAAAAAGAGAAAGAAAGGAAGAAGAAAGAGTCAACTAACTGGATGGTAATTGTTGAAATTTGCAGCAAGATGGATTGAAAAGTTGAGAAGAAAATTAAAAACAAAATGCATTGAAAAATCATGTTTTGAAATAATTCCAAGGAGAATTGAACCCAAATTTAACTAGACAGAATTCAGTAACATTGAACAAAGCCAAGACCACTCGTCCTTCCCTACTTCCTTCCAATAAGAAAGAGACCATTAAGGTATCCATGAAGATGTCAGATAAAATAAAAACATATGTTGTTGATAAAGAGACCAGGGTGGTCACCAAAATAAAAAATAGAAATTTACAATTCCTCTGGACAAAAGAGCCAGGAAAAACCATCTGTTTTGAATCAGTCACCCAAAAGAGAAGTGTCCCCACAGAGATAGAGAACAACTTGACGCGTTCATCATTATAATCTCTGTGACATTCATCCAGATAAAAATTTTATATCCAAACATTAACTTGGATTCCTTTGGAAATTAATTACTATTTTGAAGTAACCATAGACCAAAAAAGGCTGTGTGGTCTGTTGATCATAAAAATGTATAGACAGAGATAAACTTTTATTTTAAGGAGAGTGGAAATAATTTTTCTTTCCTTTTCCAATTCTTGAGTGGTCTGGTTGATTGAGAAATCACAGCATGGGACAAGCTGATAAAGAAAGATTAATGACTTAAAATCCCTTTTGTTTTCACAATGCTATCTGGAAGCTGAATCTGTCACACCAGCCCTAGGAGCAAGCTGAGGTTAGCTGCTGAGAAAGTGGGAGAAGGAAGAGAAGGGATTAGTACTGCATATATGGAGCTATGGTGCGAAGTGAAGAATAAAGGGAGTTGGAGTTAAGGGTGCAGCTTGATTCCTCTGACCACTCTCAAAAGGGGGCAGGATAATCCCAAATTTGGAAAACCACTTGAATAAATGTATTTTTATATATGGAAATTTAGGAAAGGTTGAAGCTTAGGGTAGAAGACAACTGAACCCTGACCCGAGTCAACCCCACCCCTACCAGATGCTGGACTCCATATAGACAAATTCCCACACTACTGCTACAGGAATCTGCATCATTCACCAAGACCTCCTGACCAAGACCTTTTACTGGCCCTGAAAACTGCTGTATACAACAAATCATATATAAACTAAATCGTTGTTACATTTTTAACCTGAGTTAATTCTTTATTCCAAAGGATTTTTGTTTTTTTGTGTAGCTCCAAAATTGTTGAACCAACTTCACTTCAAGTTTGCTTCATCAGCAATCTTCTCCCACTCTGAGATCAAAAACACAAAGTGACAGAGGAGTGAATGGTCATGAACAAACGCCTACTAAGTCGAGTGGAACCATGGCACTATCACAAAACCAGCAACAAAATAAGTCACGCATAAATGAGTGAAGAGTCAGCTAAATGATAAGCATAGTGGTCTGAAGGAACTTGAGGACCGATGACTTGGTGACATAATTGGTTACCACTGATAAGGGTTGATACATGACAGGTTTACACAAGGAAAAGGTGAAAATACATATTTTTGTGTAGCCATCATTGAATATGTAATTAAAAAAAAATTTTCTAGCTAAATTTTGATGTTATTTGGCTCTGCGTTCACTGTAGAATGCATTATACACTGTAAACAATTGTTCTTATTAGGTTCATCTCGGAGGGGGGGGGGGAGTCATGTGTGTCTGACCCTCTGAAAAATCATCCCCATCAACCTTGTGAAAATGTTATGAACTAATTTTAGTGTGGCCCCCTGACTTAAAGGCACCCCCCACCCAAAAGAAAAAACTCTTGTGACAGGCCTGGTTCTTAGCATAAATAAGAAATGAGGCATGTTGTTTTGTGTTACTTGAATTCCTTTGAACAAACTTGTTCAAAATTACAATTTTTTTTGATTGCCCAAAACACAATATTTGCAGTTAACATTTAAAAACAAAACACATTTATAACAAAAGGATTTTTTTAAAAATAAAACTTATTTCATGGATCTGAACTTAAAACACAAAAATATATTTATAAATATTTGCATTTTTTTCTTACTAATTTATTTTTCTTATTCACTAATAAATCCATTTTATTTCTAAAACAACTTATAATTTTTTATTATTTTTTTTTTATTCTAAGATATTTGCACCTATTTTTATCAGTCATCCATAAAGTATGTTAAAATCTCTATTGATAAAAAATTGTAAATTAATGACTTAAATATGAATAATTCAACAAAGTCTCCAAAAATAGTGGATTTGATTTGATATAGAAATTGTACATATTTTTTTAATTTAAAAAATGAAATTGAAACAATCCACTTTGATCAAAATAATTTTGGTAGTTCTTTAGCAGTCAGTTCTGAAAATAGAAGAGTTCACACATAAATGTAATAATTTTTATAAAACATCTGGCTTTCTTTAAAAGTACATATGTAAAACAAACCTAGATGATTATAATATTTATTTGTTTATTTATAATTTTTAGTTAACTATTATTTTTAATTATTTTGTATTATTAACTAATAAGTTATTTAAACATTAAAAATAAAAATAAAGAACAGTTAGGGTGAATTTGGGTAAATGCAAATGTAACCTATTATTTTATACAAAGAAAACAAATTAAGTTTAGAAATACATCACATGCCTTTAATCAAACTCTGAAAAACAAAGGCTGGTGAATGTTATAAAAGTCTGTCTTTATTCATGATTCCAACATATTATTTGTGAAAGGTTGTGCTTTTCCCAGATGGTAGAAGAGCATTTTCTCTTCACAATATCTACCTCAAAACTCTCTGTACCCACTGGTATGTCACTCTGTGGATGTTAAAGCTCACATGATAAGGTCAAATTGGTAGTGATCTAAAAAATAACTTACAGTCTGCTGTTAACTGGGGCAAGGAATGACTTGTTAAACTTAATGCCACCAGAACAAAACTACTCCCTTTTAATCATCTGAGAGAAGCCATTTTGCCTTATATCAGCATGGCTAATGATAACCTCCAGGAGAATGACTTATTGTACCTTATCAGGTTAATGTTTTCCACTGACATGAAGTGGAAAGTTTATATTGAATCAACTGATAGGTTTACTACTAGGAAAGTTTGTTCACTGTGTTGTACTAGACAATTTTTCTTGCCAGAATCTGTCTTACATATTTATGTCTATCATTCATCCATGCTTAGAATATTGCTGTCACATCTAGTCTGTGTTTCTGCTATGTATATAAAGACTCTTGATAAAATCCAAAGAAGAATCTACAATGTTATTGGTCCTGACCTGACACCTCAGCTTCAGCCAATTTTCCCACCACTATAACATAGCTTCCTGTGCCTTTTCTATAAATCAGGAGGACAGTAGATAGCGATTGACATTGCATTTAAATTTTTGCAGATTAAAGTTGGCTGGAAAGCATGGAGCCAGAAGGGTGTTCTGCAAGTAAGAAGTGTGAGAAAAGAAACTGTTAACATAGAATTTACAGTTACATCTAGCCACCTCAACTGTAAATTGATAAAACCTCATTGCCAGTATAGTACTGCACTTAAATTCAGAGTTTAGACACGATAGTGAAGAATTCAACCACAAAATACCACAAAGTATTTATAGAAAAGGCAAGAGGAGGCAACCTTCCAGCAGCTGGAAAGTAACTGAAGCTGAGATGACAGATCAGGGTCAATAATATTCATGGTAATTCTTTGGATTTTATCAAAGAGCTCTAGATAAAAAGAAGGAGCACTGGACCATATGTGGCAGCATTATCCTTTGCATGGATGAATGGTAGACTTATAGATATGAAAGATAGACTTTCTAATAAATTTTCCTGTTTTTTATTATTTTTTTTACTCTTGGAAGGCAGCTTTTACTATTCCAATATGCTTTCAGATTTTGATGTCTCATTTTCAATTTGTAGCTCATATTTTAGGCATTTTCTCTTACTGACAACTGCAACATTAAATTGCTTGTTGAAAACTAGAAGATAGTAAATTGTAATCCTGTGTTAACACTCATCTTTTGGTTGAAGACTTGGTTGGTTACATTGCCATGACAACAAAACTGGAGATTATGGGTTACCCCACTTGGTTTTGCTAAATCCATGTTAGGTGATGCTGTTTAAGTTCTATAAAAAGACAACTATTTCTTTCCTCTTCCTCTTCCTACCTCTTGCTCCAACTTGTAGTAGCACATAGATGAGGACGCATTTGATTCCTCAGTCAACTGAACTTTTACATATATGCACACACATGTGCACATATCACACACACAAAGAAGCACACTCATAATAGCTAAGTTTTTAATGTCTTTTCCTTTCCTTTCAAATGTGTACACATTTATATAATTTCTTATTGTTAATGCATGCATTTTTTTGTTTGTTTGAGATAACCTGCAAAGAGTCATTTGGAGACCTTGTGTCATACTGTCCACCAGTTCTCTGTATTCGGGTCTTCCAAAAAAATGTGGTTGGTTCTGCACAAGCCTTCACCACTATAATCAAATGATATGTGCAGGAAGTCTAGTTCATAGTCCAATATGTATATATATATATATATATATATATATATATTCATTTACTTTGTAGTTTGTACTGTTTTTTGTTTTATCACTGTATGTTGTAATCTTCTCAGGCTTAGTCACATTTTAAAATTATGCTGTCTTTTTTTTATTGAAGAACTAAATTTTTTATAAATAAATAGTATAAATATTTTTGTGAATTTTTTCTTTTAGCATGATTGAGATGAAAAGTAACTGTTTTGAGCCAAGTTCATCTCCACTCCATTAGTGAGAGTCTAACAAGAAAAAAAAGAGTAAAAAGTGATAGTAAGAAGTACAATAATAATATGCTTTTAAACACTATTATTAAGTTTACCATACATTCCAGGTTGAGAGCTTTCTCCTGGTGAGATAATCTATCAGTATTCATTTTTTTGTTTCATTTTTTTTATCAGCTCTGAAGCTTAGAGCATTAGATCATCAAAACTTTTTATTATTCAATTGAATATGATAAAAACTGAAAAATGAAAACTATCCTGGTTAGAACCTTGGAAATAATAGTAAAGTAAAAGTAAGCATAAAAAAGAAAAATTGGTTGTTGATTTAAATTAGTGCAGGCTTTAAATAGAAATACTTATTATAAAATCCTTTTAGAGTTTGTAAAATTTGTTTCTTTGTTGATTTAAAAGACAGTGAATCAATAATTTTATTCATTCCATTCAATGAATTTGCAGAAATTATTCACGTCTCTCAAGAAAAAGTTTGATGGAGTTACCTCCCTTCCTCTGTAATATTTACCTTCTTGAACGTCACAATGTTTCTCATAGATTTGGGCCATTCATCATTTCTAAAACTTGGACCCGCCACAGACTAGCCATAATTTTTAACCCTCAAAATGAATAGTTTTCTGTTTTTATTATAAATTTAGATATCTTGAATAATAAAGTGATTTCATAACCCAACACCCATTATTCATGGCTGACATAACAAAAACTTAAAACTGGTAACACTGAGGCAGAGCCCTCAAACTGAGCTGTATCTACAAAAATTCTATTTTTATTATTTTAAATCATGTTATAATCATCTAAATGTATAATTGTCTAGGTTTTTTTAAATACACATTTTTTGAAAGAATTGTATATTTCTGAAGGCCAGATGGTTCATGTAAAAATTGTTGCATTTTTTATGACCCTTCAGATACTGCCAAAATTATTTGTTGAATTGTCACGGATTCATTTTTTGAATTCACAGGGAAAGATTTTGTATATATTGGCCAATGAAAGATGAGATTTTCAAGCTTCTGTAAAATTTTGGATGGAGCAGGTATGACCCATCTTTGTTGAATAAAAGGATTACTACGATCAGGACAGAAAGAAGGAACCACTGAAAAAGCAATTAATGGCTAAAGAGGAAGCATTAGCACCCATGCTTCAAGAGGACTAGTGCAGCTGAGGAGATCATAAATCAACACAGGGAAAGAAAGAGCCAACGGATTCAAACCCCAGGACAGGACATTCCTTTTTATGTCATTCTGAGAATTTAGATCAAACAAACTTGCAAGTTTAACCTTCCAACAAAGTACTACAAAAAGCCCTCAAGATAGCAAGCTGTGAAAATGCGAAAAACCCTTCATGCTGAGACATCCTATTATTGAGTATTCAGTTAAGAATGGAGGTGGGTGTGTTTTGTATTTTCTGCCATTTTTTTGCTTTCCCTAAGGTTTTTCTTCTTTTCAATTTTTAAAGAGTGTAATCTTTATTGGTTTTGAATGTGTCTTTTCCTAAAAATTGTAACACTTTTTCCTTACATCTGATGGTAATCTCCTTTTTGTAACCCCAGAAAATTGTTATCCTGCTGTAATAAGCACACAAGAAGAAACTTTTTCTGCAACCTTGTATTATGCTTTCTTTTGTAAGAATAAATGTGTTTTTCATTTTTAAAATTTTATGCAGTGGTGGCCCTGTTTTGTAATTTTGTGCCTATTATAAAGACTTCTGTTTCTATTAACTAAATTTTGTGTCTGGCACAAGAACTTCGATTTTGTAGAAAATAAATTTTTTTATATATCATAAGACTACACTATAGTACTATACAAATGTAAATTTGAAAAATTCATTGGAAATAAAATTCTTGAATATTAGAGAAATTTCCAGAAATAGATTCTTTGCTAAATTTTCAATTAGGACCAAAAGATTTTAGCTCTTGTAATTTACTTGTTTCACAACTGTCAATTTTATTTTATTTAATTATTTTCTTCAGTTATGCCAAACATCTAGAAAAATTGTGTGTAGTCAAGAACATGATCTCTGTATGATTTCAAAGAAAGCTTGGTATTTTGATCGAATCAATGCTTCTGATTTGACCCAACCCTTTGAAGAAGTGACTATCGACCTTTAAATAGCAGCTTTTTGCTTTTATGAATGATTCACCAAGTTCCAGTTCAGGGAATTCAATCTGGAACCAGAACCTTGAAGTAAATGATCAGTTGTCTATATCATTGCCTATTAGAACTAGGATGAATTGCTCCAGGTCATAAAAGACAATTCAGTTGTTGACCAGCTGAGAAATGGTGCTGTAGTTTTATTTGCTTTGCTCTACCATTCTGGATTTAACTACTTGGTTTGATACAATACAATTTAAATTTGAAAATTAGCAGGTAACGGATATCTTTCATTTTTATGATGAACTACTTACAATAGATACTTGAATAGCTGGGCATTGGACTTAGGATGGTGTCTTATGATGTAGATGATGAAAAGTGGTTTGTAGTGGCAATGTATGTTAATACTGCAAACGGCAAAAGACATACAAATGAGGCTGGACAGACAACATAGTACTACTGACATACTCATGCATGCACACACACAAAGAAAAATGTGCACCAGAAAAAGGTTATTATTAGTAAGGAAATGAGATGTATGGACTGTTATTACTAACTACAACAATTGGGAACAGCTCGACCTGAACAAGACTACCAGGCAAAATATGCAGAATGCAGTTGCAAAATGTGGCTGATGCAATCGCCGACAATTATGGAAAAAATTTAAAAAAATCTTCTGTTGCACCCAATCACATGTTGCAAATACAATGACCAGTATAAACTTGAAGTGGGGCTAGGAAGTTCTGCCACACCCACCTGACTAATGCTGTCCTCAGACCACTTTCAGTTCCTCTGCAGAACATTGAAAATGATATAAAAAATGTCTTACTCCTGTAGTAATATTCAAAATTTAATAATTAAAATAAAATAACTAGCTTGTAAAGATTTCAAAAATATGTCATGGATCATGTTATACATACATACATATATATATATATATGTATGTGTGTGTGTGTGTGAGAGTGATGCATAATAGTATCTGAAGCAAAAGTGAAGATGATGTAGGATTTGTATCAATAAATCATTATTATCTCCCCAAAATTCTTACAATCTAAAAATCATTTCTGGCTTTAAATAACCTGCAAAAGGTTGATAAACCACAAAAAAATCAATCATTCAACAAATGTCAAATTTGAAACTGTGCTTATGTCATTGATAATTGTATTATTACAAATTGAGAAAAAGGATATCATCAGTAGTTTGTAGTTATCATTGTATCAATGAGATAAAGTTTCAAACTTGACATTTGTCAATAAAATCAAAGTACTGATAACACTTTATGAAATCATGGATCAATTTGAGACTGCATTTATATTAATAACAAGATCCCCCTTTTAAAATAATCAATATTTTTTTTGTATTTGACAAATGTTGTGGCTTCAGGAAGGTCTAATGAATGCTAGTCCACAAAATTAATCCCCAAATCCTTCAAATTCTTCACTGTTTAAATAGTGACACCTGCCTAACCAGTAACAAACAGCGTTGCATATCTAAATTACCAAGGCAGCAAATATGTTTCCCAGCATCACAATTCAAAAAGTGACAAAATTGAGATTGCTACTTGATTTTCACAATATTAAGAATTGGAAAGAAGGACAATATCAGTAGTTTGTAGCTATCAATGACATAAATACAGTTTCAAGTTTGACATTTGTAAATTACAGATAAGTCTTTATGAAATCAGGGATCAATTTGAGATTACATTTATATCATGAACAAGAACCCCCTTCTAAAATAATCAATATTTATTTTTTGTTTTTGACAAATAAGGAATATCTAACACAATTTGCTTTGTGTTAGATATTCAGCACAGATACCAGGCCTGACCAGAAATTGTCCAACTGTTTAGTATTAAAAAAATAACCTGCCTTAGATCTGTGGTATTTGTAAAGAAAAAAAATTAATTGATATAAATTAAAATTTGTTAAAACAAGCTAGACAGATTCAAATTATAGTAGACATTATATTATTAGAATATATTAATCAGTTTCAGACAAAATAAAAACCTCTTTTTATTGAAAATTATTAACAAGATACAATACTGAGTGGATACCAACTTAAAATAGAATTTAATTAAATTATAATTTATGGAGAAAGATAGAAATTACACATCATTTAAAACATATATTAAATTATTAATCTGCAAACTTTCAGCTTTTAAGCATGTGTAGTTATTAAGTTATTAGAAATTTTATATTTTTCAAGTAACACACATTCAAATAGAATTTTTTGGTGAAATATTCCCGCATATTGATGTGTCTACTACTACATCTACATTCCAAGTATAACTAAAAGAAGAATGTATCAAGTTATCAGTCTTCTGTTGGAGTAAAAGTCTGAGTCAAAATAGTAAGAGGAGTCATTAAGAAATCTTCCTCTGTCTAGTCTATTTCCTGTTATACAAAATCTGTCTTCAAAGAGAAACTGGACTAAAAAAATGAAAAATAGTTCTTGTAAATCCCCTCAATTATTTCTGGAATATAAAAAACAGATAAAGAAAACAGATAAAGTGTATGTTCAATACACTTTATCTGTTTTCTTCTTTTGTTTTTGTGGACAAGTTGAATTTTTTTTACAAGACTAAATCTTCATACCCCTCTCAACTTTCCACAGCTCAATCAAATTACTTTCCTTGGGACTTCACATACTTAGTGTTGAATTGTTCCCACTTTTCAAAACAGCCTGCAAAGTCTTCTTTCAAGCTCACCATCAGCTGTTTCATCACATTCTCCTTAAACTTGTCTATGATGTTACAACAGTAATTCTAACTTGAGGAAAATCCAGAAGTTGCAGAGGGGTAAATCTAGACTGTAATGAGGCTGTAAAAACTACACAGAAGAATCCCATTATCAATGTGAGAGTCACAGAGTACATAAGGTCACTCAGCAGTACCTCACTGCCAGCTGAGTAATCCCACAAGAGAATATCTGTTTACACATGTACAGTAAGGTCTTCTCTGATTGGTTGCCAAGTTATATCAAGCTTGTATAACCAGTTCTTAAAATATTCAAAATGGCTGGAGACATTTGATACAGGCCTCTTATGCTATTATTTAATATTTGTTTTGTTGTTTCATTTTTTGAAAAAAATACAACAATATAAGATTTTCAATTAATAAGAATAATCTTTTTTATGCTACAGAAAACTTGTAAAAATTTTCCATAATGAAGTAAAGAAAAAATTGAAAATGAAACAGTAAATGGTTTTAAAGAGAGTTATTGATTATTTTTTTAGAACAGGAGCTAAAGAATATCTTTAGTAATAAATGGCAATACTCAAATAGGTATTACATGCTACAAAATAACAATTTTAAAACAGCTGGTGAGACTCAAGCTTACTTTCAATAATCATTAGCCTGAATTTTTCAATAACTTTGTAAAAGAAAATACTCCTTATTGAAAACAGTCTTTTTTCTACCTAGCTAGTGTGCAGGATAGATTTACATATCTACTAGAAACACTGATCTGTGTAAAATGTGGCTTGCAATACAAGAAACATTGAATTTTGACATTCATCTTTTCTGACCAATGATAGCATAGAACATGATTAGTTTGTAACAATGACCTTACCATTAACAAAAATGGTGTAACTGACAAAACAAAAAATGGTTGAGATAAGTAAAAGAGTTTTTATTTCCCCTTGATTTATGTTTAATTGTTTGCTCATTCCGGGGAATCATATATAAGTCATGAGAGACTTAGAGTTTGTTCGGCTATAACATAAAGTAGTCAATATAGACACACAGAGGAAATCAACACACAAATGTAGTCAAGTGAAATAGACTCATCAATGAATTATTGCATTGTCATAAGTGAGAGTTAGTCTCTGCTGCTGTTGGTTTTCTCACTAGCCAGAGGCATTACTGTTGATGGAAGCACCTTCATATCACTGATGATGGCTTGGTTAAGCTTGCCTGCTGTAGGTGTCTGTCACTAATGTTAACCAGGTTAGATCTGCCCCATGTGAGAAATCGGCATTGTCTTTATAGTGAGTGAGTGGCTCAGAAAAATATGGTAATTTTGGGCAGTATTCTGTGAGTGAGTGTGGTGAGTTGAACAAAATTGATGTCACTTTTTTGTCATATGAGCTGTGGATATCAAAGTGAGCTCTTCTGTTTGAATTAAAAAATTGGAGTTCTAACAAGGTACCACAAGCTAATTGACAGTTAAGACAATTTAGATATTGTCCATCCAGTCTAGAAGTTATTCTGAAATATTACAGTAAGTAGGAGATATTAGAAAAGCATCACATTTTGCCTACATCACAACACTCTTTCCCTATGTCACTACACTCACTAGTTCTATAAAACTTACCATTTGTCTGTACCTACCTTGATGATGACTTAAGAATGTTGAAACTAATTAACATTCTCAAATTGTTATTTCCTCACATTTAATTCCAATAATCATTAAATGCAATCAATCTTTTCACATTATACTCTGTTTCTGTGTTTCATAAAGCTAGGACTTTCTACATTTAACTCTGTTTATCAATTACTGTCAAGCCTCTTTGGGGCTCTACTCCTTCAGCAAAAGTGAGTCACCACTCACTGCCTTCTCCATGGTTTGAAATTCAAAGTTTTCCTTCTCTAAAACTGATTTGCCATCCAATGCTAGAGAGCCCAATCTACTCTGCTACTTAATCCCTAACTGGAGAGAAGACAGATTCAGCTTATGATGTCAGAAGCATATGCTGGTGATATAGCAGTAGAGTTTGAACATTCCCACCAATTTCCCTTGTTACAGATAGCAGCTGAGTAGCAGTCTGGCAAAATGGCTTCTGACATGAAAGTGCATATAAAGTAGAGGTGTATCATTAAATTGCAGCTGTTGAACATTTACAGAGACTAAACAATGGGTATGAGCACAGTAAGGTGGTAGGTAATGCATTTCAGTGAAAAATAAATAAACAGAAATCATGTAGCATCTCTCAAAATTTGTGAAATTACTTGTAAAATTAGACCATGCATAAAAACAATCAAATCACAAAATAATGATGAGTGAAATCATTTGTGTTGTTAGGTTACCTCCCCCTGATGATAATCAGAGGTAGCGTGATATTTGAGAGACTCTTCCTCTTTTTTCTTTGACTTTCAGAGCAACAAAACATATGCTTCCTTTCGCTCCAATAGACATGAGACATGTAAGTACTTCACAGACACAAACTGAAGATTGTATTGAACTGTTCATAACTTCATCTTTTTTTCTTTCTTTATCTTTCTATAACATGTCTTTATTAATTGCTGTTTGTTGGAATTCCATGTTTTGGTTGTGTTTTTTTACCCATACTCACATAAGTTTGCTAAATATAATTTGTGGAATAAATGTACCAGGAGGCATAAAAGGATAATACTTTCCATTCCTGAAATAGAGTTAGCAATATTTTGCATCTAATTAAACAAAAGGAAAAATATATCTTTTATTATTCTTTCTGATGTTGTTATATAATGTCCTGAATTTCTTTTACAATTTTCTTTTATCAAAATTTGATGCTTCCATATAACAAACAAGATACTTTTCAACTTATATCCTCTTGGTGTCAGTTTAAACTGATGTCTTATCTTTTTCTGTAATTATAAACTATAATATTGGGAAGTGAAAATTTCACTGAAATATGTTGGAAATTTTCCAAGTTTTGATCTGAAATCAAGAAAATACAAACTTTAAGCAAAATAGTCCTAATATATAGAAAAAGGAAAGTGTCATTTTAAACTGACACCAGGAGGAGATGGATTAAAGTTTGGAAATAGGTATTTACAAAATTAAATATAATGTCATATTACAAAAGTTTCTATATTAACTGAAATTTTGTAAAATTATGAGAAATGTGAATTGATTTCTGATATATTACAAAAATATAAAACTTGTAAGAAATACTATGACATACTTTTTTTTTATAAATTTGGGGTTTTTTAAACTAAAAACCACCAATGATCTGTTATCAGCAGATATAGATTAACTGAAACATTGGGTGAAATACTACAATGAGATGAAAGAAAACCCTGGAATATTCGAGAAACATTTGCTAATGAAAACTTCTACAAATGTAGATGACATTAGCCATAACCACTTTAGCCTTTATATGATATTACGAAAATCCTCCAGCAATGCTTAAAACTTCAGATACTAATCTATTTATTTTTAACCTTTTGTTTTGACTAGTTTCTACTTTCACTTATCAAGCTATGAATGCCAACACTAGTTTAATTTGTGCAAATGGAAATGTATATTCAGAAGCACTGTTAATAAAAGTTTTCTATGTTGAAAAACTTGTCTGTTTTTTTGGGTTTTTTGCTAGGCACCAATTTTTAATAATGGAATAAATTATTAACAATGGATACAAGTAATTCTTTTAATTGAAGTAAATGAAATATATAATATTCAGAAGTTCAATCCTAAAAGGAAATTAATAACTTATTATTATAAAACTACTAATATCACAATTTACATATAAACAATAATAAATGAAATATCTTAAGTCTATAAGCTTTATAATAATTCAGTAGAATCTGATTTACATTTTCAGTCAATTTATTTTAATTTGTGATATATGAGCTATGGTAGCAAAATATAAATATTAGCTTTTTGCAGTTTTTGGAACTTATTTAAAAATTGCTAATTCCTAAAGATAAATTAAACCCAGTCAACTTAATTCCTTTATTTTTAATTAATATTAAGAAATTTAAATTACTCTCTTAGCCTTTGTTATGGTTAATAACCATAGGGTCAACAGCTTTTTGTTGGAACTCCCTGAATATGCAGTGTTTTTATGTGAGTATGGTTTACCCATGTAGTCACTCAGCCACTTTCTTTATTAATCACCCTGATATGCCAGTGATGAGACATTTTGTCTAGATACCTGGTAACAGGATAGAGTCCAAGGAGAAAAGGATTCATGCCTTTCCCAAGGACATTATCCTTTAATACAAGAATAAATAAATAGATATTCTATTAGCCATTATCAAGGATTTTTTTTTTATTTTCAACTGAATGTTTGGATTTTTTTATTATATGTTTCTACAGTGATGCAAATGTGTTTTTATTTTATTTATGTCCAGAAAAAAAACACACATACAAACACAAAGAAAATTGAATAAAAAGCTTAATCACAGTACCTTGTCAGTTGTATTTAATGAAATTTGTAAGTATATATATATATATATATATATATATATATATATATATATAGTTGGCCATTCGTATTCAAAGATACCCATCTACTAGGGAGGCTAGCCAATCCCTATTGCAAATGCTTCCTCAGGCACATTTATATTTACTCAACATCCACAGAGCACACCTGTGGTTTATACTGCAACTATGCTGAGCAGACCTTAGTTATAGTTTCTGGAAAAGAGCATGTAATCTAGTGTGATCAATAATTTGAATAAGGCCAACACACTCAAGCCCTTGGCCACGATGACTTGAGACTTCATGCTAGCACAGCTATTGATGGCCCCCAAGGAATCCGTCTACCCAATTTCACTCACAAAGTCCAATAACATCAGGAAGTCTCCTTTCTGACAAATTGACCATGGTGAGATTTGAATGCAGGTCTCATGGTCAGAATGCGAACATTCTAACCATTTGGCCACGTGTCCATAAATATATAAACGTGGATATTAGACGCAATCTTTAGTCCTGATTTAAGCATGAAACAGACTGGTGATGCTGGGTGTTGACTTCAGTGACCACTTTTATATTTACATATGCTCTATCCCTGATATTGAGCACTTTGATCTATAAATATAGCATACCTTAAAACTATATTTTTATCATATTTTTAACATATATATATATATATATATATATATATTGTAAGCCATGTATTTGAGAATGGACATAAATAGAAAAATGACAGAATGTAAAGTTATGCATCATGTGCCAAATTATAATATTCTTATTTCTCTTCCAGATATATCAAGCATTATAAAATGGTAGCTTCCAATCTGATACAGGAAATGAAAAAGCACTCCATGCTCATGAAACTAGCTGCCAACCACAGAGATAACCAATTTATTAATAGTGACCGATTCTTTTGTATTCAAGATTGTCATCTGTTGCCAAGAAAAAGAAACATTCTAATTAGTCAGGCAATGTAAGGACAGTTAAGTTCTATCAGTAGTCCAAGACATCATCAGCTATGACTCAAGCAAGTTTATGATGCTCATTGCCGAGCAGCTCAAGGTGGTGACATCCATTATCAGATATGTGATGAATGAAGAGATCAGTCACAAGTCCTACACAATGATGAGAGGACAGTTCATATCTGACAAGCCCAAGGAGAACTGTGTTATCCAATTAAAACACTTTCTGTACAAACTGAAGCATCTCTGTTCTGGTTCTTTTCTGATGAAAATTTCAAGACTAAAAGTTGAATAGGAAGAATAAAAAATGGCTTTGCATACACCTGATGGCGACACCTACACTGATGTGCATTAAATTCACATTGTCTGCAATGGTCCTGGAGCTCATGTGCAGTGAGGATCATATCATACTTCTCTATCAATGTCAATGCTACCAGTTAAATAGTGACAATGATCAAACCCTGAATCAGTTGGGTAGCCCAGGAGAAACTGCACATATGTTCCAGCAAAATTCTGCTCCTTCCCAAAGAGTCAAGAGCTGAGAATTTTCACAATCATATCACACTCAATATGTGATCACTTAACTCTCCTAATTTGAATCACCTGAACTGCGACAGTGGAGGCATCGTTGAAAGGGAGACAACTCAGTGGCTCCACATACCAAAACTTGTTGAATAATGCCATCATGGAGATGATGGCTAATATATGTGAGCAGAGAGCAACATCCAGGCACAGAGTGACTTCTAAGGCTGCATTAATCTCCAGCCTCAATATTTTTCTATTGACTATTTTTTTTTGTTATATTTTTTCTTTTGTATTTATCATCAATGACTTCATATACCTTGTATAAATATATGTATAGTAAAATAAAAACAAAATAGAATAAAATAATAATGCTACTTATTGATATATGTATAGCTGGCCAATCGTATTCAATGATACCTGTCTACTAGGGCAGCCAATCCCTATTGCAGACGCTTGCTCAGGCACATTTATGTTTACTCAACATCCACAGAGCACACCTGTGGTTTATACTGCAACTATGCTGAGCAGACCTTAGTTACAGTTTCTGGGAAAGAGCATGTTATCTAGTGTGACAAACAATTTGAACAAGGCCAGCATGTTCTAGCCCTTGGCCACGATGACTTGTGACTTTGTGCTAGCACAGCTATTGATGGCACCCAAGGGTCCCATCTACCCAATTTCCCTCACAAGGTTTGGGTCAACACGTGGTATGGTTTTCAGGCACTTTCCAAAGGTGCTTCATGCTGGGATTGACCCCTCCAGTCCAATAACATCAGGAAGTTTCCTTACTAGCAAATCGACCATGTTGAGATTCAAACCTGGGTCACAGGATCAGAATGCGAATGTTCTAATCACTCAGCCACGTGCCCTTGATATATGTAAAATTATATAATTTAACATATAGTGAGGTGAACAGAATTTCTGCCAATGAAGTGCTTGATAGTTGTTTAGATGAATAATTATTGAACCAGAAAAAATAATGTTAATTAGAGTTGACCTATCATAAGTATTTAACTTTATTATTTCTGATTCAATCAATCAATCAATCAATATATATATATATATATATATATATATATGTATCAAAAGTTAACAAAGACTGCACGTCTAGAAAACTAGAAATCAAATAGCAACATTGAATGGAAAAAGGAAAAGGAGAATAAGTGAGAAATGGTTAAGGAGTGAGTGTAAAGTGAAAAAAAATGCACATTGGCACACACGCACACATACACTATGAAAAAAACATCTACACCAATGAAAAGTGCATATAAAAAAGAAAAATCGAGAAATATAAGCAGTCAATTGATAATAGTATCTGACAAGTTGACAGAGTAATTGCTGGAGGGTCTGTCTATGAAACTCTGGAGTTGGGATGCTGAAGGTAACATCAATCAGCTAAGTGACAAACTTTTAAACTTGTATTAATTATATATATATATATATATATATATATATATATATATATATACAGAGAGAGAGAGCAATACATAGATAGATAAATAGATAGAAAATTATTTGACTGTGCCAATCTAAGGTCCATAATTTTCATAGAGCACAATAATATTGAACTAACCTTGAATATTCTTTATACTAAAAGTTCCTGATAGAATAACATTTTTGGTAATGTTCAACCTATGTATGTTAAAAAAAACAGTGTGTCAAAAGGACATACGCTTTTTCTCTTAATATCACTATTACTATACACTCTGTTGACATTGTATATTGTTTTTAAAACCTATGTTTAGAATTTTAACAGCAGCAAAAATGTTGCACTCTATTTAGTTGTTAGATTATTTATTTACAAGATTAATTTTATATGTACATGATTATAAAAATATGTGAACCAACTGCAGTGCTTGGGTTTGGTGATATTGAAAGTTCTGAGTCTTTTTTTCTGCCATTGAGCAGTTAGAGCTAGGTTGGAGAAGAGATCCTTTACCAGGCACTGATCATCTAGATTTGTAGAGGAATGCCCTTATAGGGATACAGAAGGCGATTATCTCCCTTTGGTAGAGATAAGCCATATGGGTCATGTGACAGACTGCTTAGTGACATCATTCCATACAGTGATGAAAATGAAAGTTAATTTCAGTTTTATTTACAGTAGCCAAACCTCCCCAGCAGCTTACAAGTCCATGGTGCCATTTCCCTATGGGAATACATCTTTTCCACATATAGAAAGTATTGTGGCATACCTACAGATGATAATGGGTATGTCCCCATATGCATAAATACAGTAGTAAATACTGTACGTTGGTCTGCAGTTTGAGATTGGTCAAACTCTTTGCCCCTGAGCAGAGGGGATCCCCAGATGAGGCTATATCAAAGGGCAGAGTTTTGTCTTGGGAAACAGCTACCTGTCCTCATTTTATACGGGCTCTAAGGGGAATTTTTGGCCAAACCTATGGGCTTGGATACCACACAATAAATTAGGCTTTGGGACACATCTGACCACATGGGGTGGTTGGTAGATACCTGCAGTTGGAGATTCATTGTGGAATTCAGTTGACTACTTCTATACACCGCTGGCGAATCTTATATGTGTTGTTCTTGTCCTAAGTATTATCATTCATTACCAACCTTCATTTGATTATTTTATTCAGTAACCTTTCATAGGTTACAACAGAAAGAAACTCTAGCTCACAGTCCTCAATTTGGGAAAACCCAAGACTCACTGTTCATGGATTATGTAATCACCTGGGACATAGTAGATAAATCCAGCATGTTTTACTCTGAAGTACTAAACATCCAGGTATAGGAGTATCTCCATATTATATGTAAGACTGTTTCTTTTGTTTTTCCTTCCACTCTGCTTGCAGTGTAGATATATGTGATATATTGTTTTCCGTGGCGGGAATGTGTACATTTGTATATATAGTTTTGTATATGTTTTAGTAGTATAAATGTCTCTCTGAGAACAAAGCATATCTGTCATTCTTTTTCCTTTCAGACATTCTATTCCATGTATGAAGTACAGTATTATTATGGATATAATAATGCCAATAATGGGGGAAATATAAATGGGAGAATAAATCTTTCTTTCATAATTCTCTCCTGTTATATCCATTAACTGTTGCATCATCTGCATAGATATTTACTAATGATCTGAGAATGTTACTAGGTAAACCGTTAATATAAAACAGAAAGAGAAAACCTTGGAGGATGCCTACTTTGATTTCATCAGCTGTAAAAAACTGAACATCAACCTTCATGACCCTCCCTGATTTGATAATTTCAAAAACTCCTCCGGAGATGCCATAGCTGTAAAGTTTATGTAGCAACATTCTATGCAACACCTTGACAAAGGCCTTTGAGATATCTAAGGTGATTACTCTCATGAGGAATTTTTTATCAAGTGCCACTTTGATTCTCTGCCTAGTGACATCAATAGTTGGCCGAAAGGAGTGAAATCCATAATGCTTGTTACTCAGGAGGTTGTTGACGTTGAGGTGACCAGCAACCTTCTTGTTGATCATAGTCTCAAAGCATTTGCTGATAGCACTAAAGAGGTTGATGGGCAATATTGCAGCTGCTATAAGCATTCCCCCCATATTCTTGAAAACAGTGACACCTATAGGCTCCTTCAGGCAGCAGTTAAACAATTTTCGCCAAGATTAGAGATAATTATGGACTAAAGTACTTAAAAACAACCACAAGGATTTTATCTGGATCAATAGTCTTCATAGAGGCAAGGTTTTTGATAAGTGTGGAAACTTGCTGAGCTGAGATATAGATATAGATATCACTAAGACTGTGCTTTGTGATAATGGGGAAGTCAGGTAGAGGGTGGTCCTTGCCATTTAATATGGAGTTAGTGGCAAAGTTCATTGCATAGAGCTTAGCTTTACTTGACATGAATGAGATAACTCCATTTAAAATAGTAGGCACTGACAGCTTATCCTTATAAGGAATCTTGTTAGTGATTTTCAAAAACTCACAGGAACAAAGTCTTTTGTTTTCTACTTTGGGTTGGACTGACTGTCAGTCAGTCAGTCAGTCAGTTATGTGCTATACATGATACATGCTTAGGCAATCATGTATCTTTTGATACACAACTGACGAGGCAGTTTTTTCCCCCCGCAGTAGGTTGCCATTTCTTTCTGCGGTAGACCAGTTTCCATCAAAGGGCTGTCCTGCTATTTACCCATAGCTGGAGGGAGAAGAAGAGGATTCATACCTTTCCCAGGGGTATTAGCATGTAAGTGCATGTAACAGATTCAACTGGAATTCAAACCCAGCTCTCTGATTCCTCAATCCGAGCCACTACTGACTGTGCATAGTTGATCATAGCATTTTCTATAACTTTTTTGCAATGATTGTGGGTAGTTCTGAATGTAGCAAGATTTTTGCTATACTGTTCACAGTGATAGAGATGTTAGTAGTAATTACAGTGGGATATGGCAGCAGCATATTAAGGCATAAAACAAAGCTAGCTATTCAGATTTTGCTGATAATTTTTGTGATGGATAAAACTCTCTGTGCTGGAAAGAATCTATTCAGAAATGAGAGGGACTCTTCTAAGAACCCTATTTTTGAAGAATGCTAAGAGAGTAGTTTCTGCAATATAACATCTGAATCTGTCCTAGTCAGTGTTGTCCTAGGAGTATTAAAAAAAATTGTCCTATGAAATGAGACATTGAAGAATGTGTTTGCTTTGGCATCAATCTTAACACTGCTGCAGGACAGGAAGTGAGAAAGAAATCTAGAAGATTAGTGTGGTGCCCAGCTATATCAAGAACATGATCAGGCTCATTCATGATTTGGGTTAGCTTGTATGCAATTCAGAAATCATAGTATTTACCTCCTTCATCAGTTGTTTGAATGGACTAACCACTCCTTGTAATGGATATAGAAAGACATGTATCCTGGTGTTATTTTCTCATAACAATTATGTGAATCCAAGTATTAAATGAGTAACATGGAACAATATAAAACAAATGACAATGCATGTATTAATAAAAGTATTACAATAAACTAAGAATACAATTAAAGACTAGTTTCATAAAGTATTTATGTGAATGAGAATGTTTGTTTGTGTGTATGAAATTTGTGTAGTCCTTATTACTATTAGATTTTTACATGTGTATTGAAAAATATTTTTCCGATTGTTATTGTTATATTCTAAAAAGAAAGAACAAGAGATGGATTTTAAATCTTTTATCCCTCTCTCAGTAGCATGCAGAAGGTGGGCAGATGGCGCAACAGCCCCAGGCATCCATATTAGGGGGGGGGGGGCATCCAATCAAAGAGTGAAATAAAAATAATTTAGTTTATATTTAATTTGAATAAAGTTTTTATTTCATGTTTCATCTGTTTTTACATATTTAAAATGTCTTCTTTTCTCACATTTCTCAGTACTAGGCCCCATAGGCACCCCCTACTTGAGTTTTAGGGGTATACAATCAAGGAGTTTTGCACCGAGCATCACCAAATCTCTGCATGTCACTGTCCTATCTTTATAATTACTTTTAGAGGTGCTAATGAAAAGGACAAGAGTCCTGATCAAAGTAAAACTTGCAAAGAAACAAACATTCATTACTGAGACAAAAATTATTTTTACAATATACAAATTGTACAAAATACAATTAGGCCTTGCACAAAATTTCCCCCACATGCCGATTAATAGTTCTTCAAAATACAAGTCTGTTTTCTCTTAGAAAACAACAGTGCAGTTCATGAAAAACAATTTTTATCCATAATAATATAGGAATTTTAGTTACTTTCTTTTAGAAGAACAGTTCATGTAAATCAATTTTTTTTAGTAACAGAAGAAATTAATTTACTTTGAAAAATTCACAAATTCAAAATGCGGAAAGCTGAAGGGTGAGAAAGAATGACCTATCTCAGGTGATGCTGGTTCTCTGTATTCTTTAGACAAAATATTCAGATTTTTGGAACAGGCATTCTCAAATAAGAGATAAACTCTCACAGGTTTAGAAAATACATTTGAATGAGATAAATATCTCTGGTTTAGAAAAAGACATTCTTTGTCATGTAAATTTTTAGTAATAGTAGTAGCAGCAGCAGTCTTTACTATCCTAGCTGACAGCCTATTTCACTTGAGTGCAGTTGAATCCTTTCACTAACTGAAGGTGGTCTATTCCTTTCTGATTTTGCAGTCAAAATTTCCCCTTTATATAGCCAACAAGTATCCCCAACTGGATAAAAAATCAACTCCTTTGGTGGCGTATACTTTTATCACCATTGATTAAAACTCTAGAATCACTATCCAATCAAATTGCATTCATTTGCAGCTTAAATTTGGCATGTTTTTGACATCAAAGTTAGTAGCATTCTAATTTTCTTAATTAGTTTTTCATACAATTTTAATATCTTTTTTATTTAAAATAATTTTTATAATTCTGCTCTTTCACAGATTAGTTTTGTAAACATCTCTGAACAATTTGTCATTGTTATAACAATGACACTTCCACTTGGTGTTACCATTATAAAAGAGATAATTGTAAAAATAATATTTTAGAGTTATCTTTGTAAGAATATAAACTTATATTTATTATATATATGATTATATTTATAACATGATTATATAAACTTACATGTGAAATGAATATAAACTTATATATGATTGTTTATTTCTGGTGGAGTTTATATGTATACATAATACTCATATGCAAATTAAATATAAGGTGCTGCTCTCTGTGAAATGTATTCTTCTGTATTGTACATTTCATTGAATACAATAGACAAGTGCTTTGATTTAGTTTTTTTATACAATTTCTTATATGATCTAATAATTTTTTTCTTTTCAAATGATAAATATATAAAAACTGTCCAATTGTTCTTTTTATCCAAGCGCTTTTGGTTATACATTTATATATATATATATATATATATATATATATATATATATATATATATATATATATATATATATATATATATATATATATATATATATACATTTCTTGTTAACAGTTAATATATTTCAACCTTAAAAATGGTTAAATGTATAGTCGAAAGTGGTCGGATAAAAAGAACAATTGGACAGTTTTTATATAGTTTATCATCTGAAAAGAAAAAATTATTAGATCACATGAGAAATTGTATAAGATACGAAATCAAAGCACCTTGTCTGTCATATTCAATGAAATGTGCATGAAAGAAGGATTGCTGCCTAAATACACAAATTCTGTATTGTAGCAGACGTTAAACCTTTTGCCAGATATACATGCGTAAAAAAACTATCGGTGAAAGTAACCACTTTTCAGCTTTTGGGTATATATAAAAAGACAAAAACGCTGAGCATATATGATGTAAATCAGAAAAGGCTAATTCTCTTTCATTTCCTGCCAAGGTCATGACAGGATGTTAAAGTTATCGCTTTATGCAATAAATGCCCATGGCATGGACAGTTTACCTCACTCACTCGCTAATTCACCAGTAGAGTTAGTTCAACTTTTCTTTCATTATTTACAGGGACTCTTAATAACTGTTATGGTCCAATATCCTCGCACCCCAGTTATGGTCCAAGGTTAGAACCAAGGAAGAACAACACAAACACAAGAGTAGAATAACAAAGATATATTACAACAGAAATATAGTACAAGAAGTTGAAGGTGTCAGTAATAACTGTCCGTCTGGTTTAGAGTGAACTAATATTGTCTCGACTTGTTACACCAGTCATTCATTATACCTCTTGAGAGGTGCAGTATTTATAGTGTCAGGAAGAGTTCATTATCCTTATAGGTAAGTTCCCATAACATCCCACTTCCAAAGCTTTTGCGTCTCAGGGGTGTTTAGTATTTTTTCCTCTTTGGATTTATTATCAAAGGCTCTGTGACTTTTCTTTTCCTGGTCAATTTTCGTGGTTCAGACATTGTTTGCGGCTTTTGCATATCAAATGTGTCGAATATTGTATCCATCACTTCTTCCTGAGGTGGACCGTTAGAATCATCTAACAGCCTCTTTCTTATTTGATTTACATGTCTTTTATGTGAGAATTTCGGGCCCTGTACTATGTAAAGTTTGTAAACCATGTTCCCGATTCTTTTCTCAATTGTACCTTGCTCCCAGTAGGACGTATTGTTTTTATATATCTTAAAAAAAACTTTCTCTCCTGGTTGAAATTTTCTTTTTGGTACACACGACATTAGTATTTGCTTTGTTTGTTTTGGTAGCAATTTGTCAAATACTAATCTGATTTTTCGGGCAAACATCACTTCTGCGGGTGATAATGCCGATGGCATAGCACTGTAATTCGATATACTTGTAAAAATTGTTACAACGCTTTTTCTGTTGGCATGTCATATGCTTTCCTTAACGCTCTTTTGAGTGTGTCTACAAATCTCTCCGCTTGCCTGTTTGATCTTGGGTGATATGGCGGGGATTTGATATGTTTAACTTGAAAAATTTCATAAAATTCTTGAAAGTCCGCAGATGTGAATTGTGTCCCATGAACAGTGACTAGACAATCAACCACTCTGAAGCGAGCAAACAGCTCATGGAGGCAATTTATGATAGTTTCAGAAGTAGATTTTCTGCAACGAAACACTTCTGCTATAACTGTCTACTATGATCAAATAGTAGAAACCATCTATTGGACCTGCGAAGTCTATATGGATTCTTGACCATGGTCGATCTGTCTCTGGCCATGGCTTATGGATGATCGGCAGTGCTTTTGCTGCTGAGGAACAACCCTTACATTTTTCCACCATCTGTGTAATGTCTTGATCCATGTTTTGCCAATATACGTAACTTCGCATTAACGAATTAATTCTATTCTTTCCTGGATGGCCCATGTGGAAGTCCTTTAGGATTCGCCTTTGTAGTGTTTTTGGAATTACTACCCTTTTGTTATATAGTAGAACATTGTCACATGATGAAAAACTGTCTGATACATTTTTTTTTTCTGTAATTTTTGTTTTTGTTTCTTTTATGAATTCATCATTTTCTGCTTCATTTCTTATCTCTTGTAGTGTGACAGGGAGGTTTAGAACTGTACTACATAGTGATGTCCTGATGTCTTCTTCATGTCCTAGGGCTGCAATTACGGAATCTTCCAATGGCTCCATTTTCTTAGGTATTAGTCTCGAGAGACCATCTGCATGTCCAATTTTGTTCGTGGGAAGATACTCCAATTTGAAATTGTAGTTCAGTAAATTTGTACCCCATCTTAGCAACCTATTTGCAGTGTAAACAGGTAGACCTTTCTTTGATCCGAATATTGTTAATAACGGCTTGCAGTCCGTTTGTAAAATAAAAAAATCTACCATAAATATATCTATGAAATCTTGTAACTGCAAAAATAATTCCCAGTGCTTCTTTTTCGATTTGTGAGTAATTTTTCTCTGCTGGTAGTAAAGTTCTGGAAGCATGCGTGATGGGTTTTAGTGTCCCATCTGGCATTTTATGCAGTATACATGCCCCGACTCCATAGGCAATCACGTCACTTGCGACCATTATTTCTAATTTTGGGTCATTGTGCACTAAAAATAGATCCGTGGTTAGCGTCTTAATTATTTTGCCAAACGTTTTCTGGCATTCATCTGTCCACTCCCAAACTTTTTCTTTCTTCAACAGTTCGTTTCGGGTTGCGTGTAATTTATGCATGTTTGGAATGAATTCTTGGTAATAATTCATTAAGCCTAAGAAGCTTTGCAATTCGGCTACGTTTTTTGGAGCTGGCATTTTTTTTTTATTGCCATAGCCCTTTCTGGGTCTGGTCATCTTTCTTTTTCATCGATGATATGTCCCAGATATTTTATTTCCTTCATAAAGAGATCGCACTTGTTTTCTTTTATCTTGAAACCATAGTTTTGTATTCTCCTAAAAACCTCTTGAACGTGTTCCCAGTGTTGCTTAATGTTTTTGCTATTTACCAGTATGTCATCCAGGTATGCAATCGTGAAATCAAGCCCGCCTAGCATAGTATCCATTATCTGCTGAAATATTGCCAGCACAGATTAATCCTTAATCGCTGCGTTTAACCCCGTTGAGAAATCAGTGCATACTTGTATCTCCCCCGATTTCTTTTTGACGTAAACCGTAGGTGCGGCCCATTGACTATATTCCACTTTTGTCAATATACAGATTTTTTCGAGTCTATCCAACTCTTGATTTTATTTTATCTATTGAAGCAAAAAGGTACGTTCCTTTTTTTCCTTGAAGATCGGTTTTACATTTTCTTTTATTTCTATATTTGCTGCCATTTTTTTACACCTCCCGAGGCCGGCTGAAAATACTTCGGGGAAACTCTCTTTTAGTTTCTCCTTTAATTTATCTGCCTCGGTCGATAAACTTTTCACTTTTTGGCAGTATGTACTTATTGGTAAATCCCAGAGGTCGAATTTCTGCACCCAGTCCGTTCCAAATAAATTTTCTGTATTTCTTAGCACATACATTTTTAATTTTTTGGTCATTCCATTGAATGTCACATTTGTAATAACTTCTCCTTCAAATTTTATTTTTCTCCCAGTTACCGACCTAGCAATTTTATCGGTTCTCAACATGGTCGGTTTGTTCAATTTTCTCCATGTTTGTATGTTAATAATAGTTAAATCCAATTGTAGTCTGGCTTTTCTGTTTAACATTTCTACTTGCACGTATTTTCATATGTTTGTCTCGTTCGCTTGGTCAGTCCTTGTGACTCTTACTCTGCTTTTGCTTTCTTTCCTAGTTCAACAATGAGAACTTTTATTACCCACTTTTTTACATGACAGACAAGTCTTAAAGCATTATGGACAGTCTTTATACCAATGCAAAGTCCCACAGCAATAACATGGGCTGGGTGGTAGTTTTTTCTGATATTGACTTTTTGAAGTAGAAAAAATTGTTTGATCTGTTTTTGAGGAGGGAAAATTGGTTTGGTTTGTTTTTGAGGATGTGCAAAAACGTGTTTGTCATTGTACTTTACATATGTGTGCGATGCCAGATTCTACTATATCTTTCGAGTCGTTCTTCATGCTTATACATCTCTGACAGTCTTCAGCCAATTTTTGTAGCATCAAATCTGGTTCACTCTCCAGTTTTGTAAGAATTCTGCATCTGATCTCCGAGTCTTTCATCGAAACCAAGCCTTGAACGAATATTAAACATTTAAAATTGCCCGGGCTGAGTTCAGATAACTTAAAGTCATCACAGTGTTTATTTACAATGGAAGCAAATGTTATATAGTCTTCGCTGTCCTTTTTTGTTAGATTTAGACATTTCCATCTTTTGTGGAATAGTGAGGTATTTAGGCTAAATAGTTCTGTTAACAGTTTTATGGCTTCCTTGAAAGTTAACTCATTTGTTTTCCTTGGTAGGATGTAGTCTACGAATTTAGTGTGTTCGCTAGACCCTAATTTTCTTAGTAGTAGACGTACTTTTCTCGCGTCTGACCAATTCCCACAATCAAACTCATATAAATCTTCATACATTCTGAAGTAAACTGTGAAGGTTTTGTCTTCGTCTGGTTTATACGTGAAATCTTCAATAGAGTTCCATATAGTATTTTGCGAGAGAACAGTTTCATTTTCGGAATTTTGCCCTTTATTTGTTATTGCCCGTAGGAATAATTCTTGTAGTTCCAGATGCTTCTGTTCATTTTTCTGTTGCTGCTCAAATTGTATTTTCATAAGTTCCAATATGGTTGCCTTAAAATCTTCCATATTTACCGTAATTATGTGTAAGTATTTTTCTTTTAGTTTAGACTTCAGGTCTTTGTTGTCTGTTATTCTGAAACATTAGTACGGGAAAAAAAAATTTCCTGTGTAGAATTTGTGTCTTTACTACTGTAAAGTTGGTGTCCAAAAAGAAAATTTTCTCTCTTTTTTTTATGTTTGTATAGAACCTGTATTTCTTTTTTTTTTCTCACTACCTACGTCGCCTCTTATGGACGACCGATAGCAAAAAGTTTTTTGTAGATTCTCCGCGTAGAGCTTGTTTCTTGAGTATACTTTTTTAGGATTTCTCTGCGTAGAACTTGTTTCTTCAGTTTTTTGTCGCCACTGTTATGGCCGACGGATAGCAAAAAAAGGTTTGTCCTCTGCGTAGAATTCGTTTCTTCAGTTCTTCGTCGCCACTGTTATGGTCCAATATCCTCACACCACAGTTATGGTCCAAGGTTACAATCAAGGAAGAACAACATGAACACAAGAGTAGAATAACAAAGATATATTACAACAGAAATATAGTACAAGAAGTTAAAGGTGTTAGTAATGACTGTCTGTCTGGTTTAGAGTGAACTAATATTGTCTCGACTCGTTACACCATTCATTCATTATACCTCTTGAGAGGTGCAGTATTTATAGTGTCAGGAAGAGTCCATTATTGTTATAGGTAAGTTCCCATAACAATAACATTCCTTGAAATTTTCTGTAAATATTCCTAATAGAATAAATATTTCTGTCTTGTTTTGTTTCACCCTTTTGTTTTTCTATTTTCTCAACAATTTTAGTTTTTGTTCAACACATGACCCCTAACCTAGTAACAACAGTTTGGTGACAAGGTAATCTGAGGGTTTCATGTTAACTTTGCAAAATAAATGGTCTGAAGCCATATTGTACATAGATTTTTCATGTATTGCTTCTAATGTGAATACTACTACTGATAATACTGTGTATACTACTAATATTTAACTTATTCTGCAGTCATTGTATATAGTCTAATAATCATTCCTTATGCAAAAAGTTACAAAAACTATATTTGACATATTATATAATAAGATTGTATGTCTGAGCTTACATTATATAATTAAATTATGAAATGTTACATTTTTGAGACAATTTATAAAATATAATTTATTTCCCATATGATCCAGTACTCTTGCTTTATATTTAGAGATTCTTGATAAAATCCAAAGCTGAATTAGCAATTGGCATCCTGCTGTGTCGTCTTAACTTTCCCATTGCATAAAGTTGCTCCCCTGTACCTTTTCCTATAAATACTTTCATAATAATTGTTCAGACAAGCTCTTTGCTATGGTACCTAGACTTTATGAATTTAAGTGCAGTACACAATTAGCAACAAGTCCTATTGGTTTATAGTTGAATTGGTAAGATGCCATCGTAAGTTCAATGTTAACAGTTTCTCTTCTTGCATTTCTTGTTTGTGGAACTCTCTTCTAGCTTCATGCTTTCTAACCAACTTTGACCTTCAAAAATTTAAATGCAATGTCAATCATTATCTACTGTCTTACCGATTACTCTTCTATTGTTCTTACTCATCAATAACGCTTCTGTTTTCTAAAACTTTTTATAATTGAGATAAAATATGGTTCTAATCCTTTTATACATTGTATCACATTAACTTAATTTTTTTTTAACAATAGAAATCTCCAAACAATAGAAATGAATGAAAACAGATTAAATGATGACTTGCAAAATAAACAGAGATGTTTTACATTTTGTGGAAAGTGGATTAAATATTAAAAGATAGTGACAGAAATGATGGATAAGAACCAGAAGTGGATCAGATTAAATATCAAAATGTTTGGCCATACATATAAAGGGATTAAATACCTAAAAATAAGGAGTGAAAGGGGAAGATTTGTCTAAAATGAAACATTATCAAAATATCAGATTGCATTCAAGATGGTGATCAACATTATTTACATTATTCGGACTATTGTCCTCATCTTTGTCGCCATATTTATTACAATATTTTGGCCTTCTTCAGGTGGTTGGAATGTCAAACTTAACCCTTTATTTCGCTCACCGGGGTAGACTGTTCTAGTTCTATGTGCTATGTTTAATGGATGTCAGTTATCTCCTGTTAATTTCCCTCTGAAAGTTCTCCACTGCCTTAATTGGGTAATGAACTCACTCTCTTTGGGTCCTGTCACTGGATCTAAACAACGCCTTTATCCACTGTGCCATGTGTCTTTGAGGACATCTGTGTATGAATTTCTGGGTATTATAAACCTAATGTCTTCAGCAACCATTTTTACTCATGCTCATATTGCAATTTTTGCTGTTATCAATCATGTTTTTATCAGAGCTCATATTGCAACTTTTGTTGTTATTATCGCTTTTCTCTGGCACTCCTTATTACTGGTTCCCATATTGTATTCATTTCTACGCTTGGTTGGCTCAGGAGATTTTTGTGGCCTAGCATATGTGCTGATTCCTCAAGTTTACGAATTTTCCAATAGTCTGAATAATGTAAATAATGTACATAATACCACATCTCAGAAATATAGACAGATGGTGATCAACATTGTGAAAAATCAACATAAATCATCTTGTAATCAGACAAAAGGGATTTTCTGATTGAACCAAGATAAATTTAGTGTGTCAACCAATCCTCAGTTACTACCTAGATACTTAAAGGGTCTGTTATACATTGATAATATCCTCTATTTTGACAACAAAGATTATCTGAAAACATAACTAAGAAAAGAAAGGAATATTTTTTTACATCAAATATAAAATGGTGTTTTGCCATTATAATTATTAAAAAAGAACAAAAGAAGATTGTAAGAATTTTTGTTTTGGAAATAATAATGTTTTTGTGATACAAGTCTTACTAATTAACTCATACATTTCCCAAGGACACTTGTGCATAAATGAATATAACAAACCCTATGGGAATTGGAACTCTGCTCTCCAATTAAAAATTCCAAGTCATTATTTATTATACCACCCACACATCCAACCTTACAGCACCTGATATTACCAAGCAGTCACCCATCTAGGTACTGATCAGGTTCAACATTGTTTAATTTCAGTGAATCATTGTTTCTATATGATGTGGCTATAAGCCTAAGAACAAAAATGGTGAACAATATATTTTGTTAAATCCTTACAAGTAATAAAATCTTTCTCAATTATTTCTGTCTGAATTTCTAGGATTAAAAGATGTAATTATTTATATTATTTTCTGTTGGATTAAATATCCTCATCTTTGTTGCTATGATCACAATGTTTTCTCAATTTCTTGGCTATGAAAATGTTAATAAAATGAACATTATCTAATCTACTACCAGTTTCATTATCAGTTGTTTCATTTCTTTTGTCAGATGAAATATTAATGTGAAATTAAGAAGATATAGGGAAAAAATAAAAAAAGTCAAAAACAGAAAAATAGAAGAATAAACAAATCAGCTCAAATGCTTTCACGTCCCAATCCGCATCTCAAACTGGTTTAAAGGTTAATTTTAGTCAAAAATTAAAATAAAGTAATTTTACAAATCTACTTCATTCCTTTTATCCTACAAGATACTTATTAGAAATTAATAAATAAGCTGAATGGTCCAGAGAAATATATAGAGTGACAGTTAAGCCAAGGAAATTTTGTAAATTAATTGGGGTGCAATAAAGATAGAATGTGTTAAATATCAGATAAGATCTGATAGTAGCATTTGAAAAGTAAGACATTTTAGGACATTGTTAACAAAAGCTTACACTAAAGCCTAATAACATATTAATTCTGTTCATTTGTTTCACTCAGCAATATTTTTATCTATCAAAAAAGACAAACAATGAAAATAAAATTGAAATTAGAGTAGAAACATAAACCTTCATGCCCCCACAAAAAATGTGTTTCAAAATTATGGTTTTTACATTGATACTGCTATTATTTTAAATACATTCACTCCCTTCATAATGTTTATTTATAATATTATAAACAAATTATTTACCTCTTATAAAGATTTATTATTTACCATTTTATAAAGAAATAAATCTGAAAAGAAATCTGAACATACTTAAAATAATAGTGGTATCAATGGAAAAACCATCCTTTTGAAACTCTGTTTTTTTTGCATGCACAAAGGTCCATGTTTGCCTACAAAAATTATTAACATCTTCATAGCTAAGTACTTGAGAAAACACCTTTCTTGAGCCTGTGGGGAAATGAAATAAAGCCAACAAATAAAATAATAATAATGAATACAAAAAAATAAATAAATTCTTTTTCCCATGATGCAAGTTATAAAGAAACCAGAAATGGTTTCTGGTCACACATACAATTTTATGACCCCACTTCCAGAAAGAATAGGATATTTCCTTTTCTCCTCTTAGCTCCAAGATGTGAACCATGTGGTAATAGCAATCACACTGGGGAATGTTAGTTTCCCCAGTCCACTGACAACCAAAGTCTTTCCACTTTCCAATGAGATCATTTGGATGTTTTCAGCTGCCCTACTTCATATAGAACCCAGTCTGTCCTGCTATTTATCCATAGCTGGGGGGAGAAGAAAAGGATTTGTACCTTTCCCAAGGATATTAAGCTATAAGTGAATGTAATGGATTGAACTGGAATTCGAACTCAGTTCTCCGATTCCTCAATTCAATCTGCTATCCATTACTCCACCGTAGCAATGGATAGCAGCTCAGATTGAGGAATCAGAGCTGAGTTTGAATTCCAGTCAAATGCATTACAATTACATTCACTTATGTTCTAATACCCTTAAGAAAGTTATGAATCTTCTTCTTCTACCCCCGCCCCCAGCTATGGTTTTATAGCAGGACAGACTGGATTCTATAGCCTTGGATGGCAACTGGTCTACCGCAGAAAGAAATGGCAACCTACTGCAGGAAAAAATCTGCCTCATCTGCCATGTATCGAAAGATACATGATTGCCTAAACATGTATTACACATGGCACATAACTATTTTTGTACAGTTTTGAATTCAGAGTTGTACTTCTAGACTGATTACCAACTACAATTAGAGAGCCCAATCTTATCTGCTACAGTTTTGAATTCAGAGTTTTGGATTCAGAGTTGTACTTCTAGACTGATTACCAACTACAATTAGAGAGACCAATCTCATCTGCTACAGTTTTGAATTCAGAGTTGTACTTCTAGACTGATTACCAGCTACAATTAAAGAGCCCAGTCTTATCTGCTACAGTTTTGAATTCAGAGTTTTGAATTCAGAGTTGTACTTCTAGACTGATTACATAATTCTTTATGTCAAAAGTACTTAATGAGATTACTAATAATATTTTACCAACTATAAATACACATCAAAAACATTATATTGCTTCAGCAACCTTCATTGAATCCATTCTAACGTGTTCATCTAAAACAAATGGTGTGTATGTAAAACATTCTCAAATCAACATACAAAAAATTACCAAACATAATGTCTAGCAGACATACACACTTACAAATATACATTATCATCTAAATTCTATATAGACAAACTAGAATCATTATACACTTATATACATAAAGCAATATTTACAGTTTTTCAGTTAGGCTTAGAATCCATTAAATTCTTGGAACTTCAAAAGAAATCTCTCCTTGAATTTCAAATGGCATAAATTATACTAAAGCGTGTTTAATAAGTCATATCCATGTGAAACCTGATTAACCAATGAAAATCAAACAACACAAAAATAAAAATTCCAGAATTTTTTTCTTCTTTTTCTCTAAATCTCATTCTTTGATTGATAAATGTTTCCTATTTATTCTTTATCTTGCCATTCTGTTGAATTCTGATCTATATTCAATCTGCATTTGATCCCAATGCAGTTTCCTGTTTCAGGTTTTAGGTTGTTGGTATTTTATTTTGTAGCAATTGAATCTCTTATTGTTTTTGAAGTAGCTATAATGCATAGAATTAAGAAGCACATGTATAATTTCTAACTGGACGAGAAAAAACATAAATCAACAAATTCTATAAAGCAAGTTGTGGGTTTTCTCCTTTTGTTATTTTATTTACAGACTATACAAATTACATTAAAATAATTACTTCTGTTTCATGATCAATAGGGAATATTATTAAATTTTAACAAAATTGGTCCATCAGACTGAACAAATTAGCCAAGAAATTACATTAGTTTTTTGTGAATATGATGCACTTTTGTATAAGATACGTATGTTCTCAGAAAATTCATAAAAAATTAAAGTTACTTGTATCATTTATTATAACTAGTTTGGAACTTGTCATTTCACTGGTGACAAAATGATCAAATTTCAAATCTAAATTGTTTGTCCATTTACAATACTCTATTTATTAGAAAATATATACAGTTTAAATACATGAGACAGAAAATGATTTCAAAGGGCTGCACATTTCCGTTTATACTCTCTTCCGGTTATCCAGGGGTTGTTGTCAGATAGAAAGGGAAATTAGTTCTTGTGACACAGATGTCGATTTCAGTTTCATTCAAATTATATGATTATTTAAGTCTGCATGTGTGCATGTTCTTGGATGCATCTATAGAGTTTCTGCAATAATTAGAGTTAACTGAAAAATTCAATTCAATACATTCAAGAGTAATGCCGAAGCATATAGTATATTGAATTAACTTGTATGATGTAAATACTGTGATAAAAAGCATGAACAGGACAAGAAAAAATGTCCAGCTTTAGGATAAGTATGCTGGAATTGTGAAAAGAAAAACCATTTCCAGTCTGCATGCAAGTATAAAAGGAAAATAGAAAAGGTAGAAAATTTACCCCCTGCACCCCCAAGAAAGTACAGCTGTATTTGCAATACAAAGACATAAAGAGAAAAGTGTGAGAGAAAAAAATTAAATTGATTGGTTTAACTTTTCCTATGCAAGTAGATACTGGGAGTGATGTCACCCTAATCCCAATAAATTTCTGAGAATGAATGGACAAACATAAATCAAAGAAAAGTTAGCTTAAAATAAGACAGGTTGTTTTGAAGGAACTTTTGAGACTGACACACACTTCACAATTATTCCCATTACAGTAGTGAAATGTTAAAAAAATCATGGACTTGTGAAAATAGATGTCTTGCAAGAGGATACAACCAAATTAATTAAGAGTAAAAGTAATGTGATGGGAATGTTAAAAGGATAAAAAAAGAGCATTCAATTAAAAGAAAATAGTCACCCTTATTTGAGTCTCACAGACTGCCCATTCCCATACTACCTTTAGTAGTTGCTAAACTAAAAACAATGGTGGAGGAAGGAATTTTAGAGTATGTTCCCACTAGTGGTAATAATTGGGCCTCACCCATTTTTGTTTTATGAAAACCAGATGGACATTTAAGGATATGTGGGGATCGCAAAATATGCTCCAATTATTCCTAACATTAAAACTGCTAATCATGAGTTATCTGAAATTAAATACTTAGCTAAAACTGACATGAATTCTGCTTATAACCAGATAAAAATTGATGAAAAATTAAAAGAGGTCACTACAATTAACCTTCCAATAGGCTTTCTCAGATGGAAGCATATACCTTATAGTGTAAAAAGAGAAAGTGCTATTTTTCAAAGACTCATTGAAAATGTACTAACTAGTGATGTTAAAAATATGATCATCTATCAAGATGATATATGTATTGGTGCTGCCAATAGAGAAGAGCTAAAACAAAAATGGATTATGCTTTAAACAAATTAAAAAAATGCTGGAATGACCATAAACAAGGATAAATGTGTATTAAATTGCGACACAATAACATATCTGAGATACCAGATTTCCAAAGACATAATTTTACTAGACACAAATTTAATAAAGAAAATAGCATAGGTATCTACACCTACAAATAAAAAAAGAATTGGAATTTTTTTAGGGTTAGCCAATTTTCACAGCAGATATTTGACAAAGTATAGTGAATTGATAAAACCCTTGGTAGAAATATGAAAAAAGAACACTGAATTTAAGTGGACTCAATAGTAGAAAGAACATAAAAAAACCATTATAAAACTTTTTGACCCTGAACAGGAAGTGATTTTAACTACAGATGCAAGTGAGTGTGCCATACCAGCGATTTTGTCTCAAGAATGTCATCCTATAATGTACCTTTCTAAAAGGTTAACATAGCTGAAACTTCAAATATTGAAAAAGAAACTTTAGCTATCATGTGAAGCACAGATTGAGCTCACCAATTTTTATTAGGCAGGAAGTTTTTGCTTACATTTGACCATAAACTGTTAGAGTTTATTTTTAACCCAATGAAGGAGTTACCTAAATTCACATCTTATAGAATTTTAAGATGGGCCATAAATTTCATGGTCTTTGACATTGAATAAGTGAAAGGAAACACCATTCCATATGGAGATGCTCTATCAAGATTAAAGTTCAACAATGATCCATTAGAAAGATCAAACAATTCAGAAGATAAAATATTGCACTGGATTGAAACAGATGCATTACCCTTAGATCATCTTGCAATTGAAACCTTACAGGAGCCGGTATTAAGCAAGATTACATGTAGAATAAAAAGAAACAAATGGAGTGAGTGGTCTTGGACAGAGAGACCTATTAAGAGAGAAGGCACAGGTTAACTATAGAGAAGGGTCTTATACACAATGGATATGTTAAAACATATCCATTGTATATAAGACCCTTCTCTATATGACCTCTATACCATCAGAGAGATTAAGGAAAGACATAATAAAAAGTGTACATGATAATATTCATTGTGGAATAACAGCAACACAGAGACAATTAAAATTAAAAGTGTGGTGACATAATACAGCTATAATAGCAATAAATGGACAGAATTTATTGGCTCATTCTGATCAAATAAGATCTAGAATTGACAATGAAAAAATCGAGATGGATGAGGAGGAGGAACCCGAAAGGGAAGAAAGCATGAGTGCTTCTGATAGAGAAACTGAACATAGTAGTAAAGAAACTATGGAGGATAGTTCGTGGAAATCTGACATAGAGTAGGAAGATCAGAATGAAGATGAGTTCAGACCAAAATCCTCCCCCCCAAAAAACACAGGTACACCCCTCAAGAGAGAGAGAGAGAGAGAGAGAGAGAGAGATAAGATCTTGTACTATTATTTGGAGAAGTCACAGATCAGTGAAGGGCATAAAACCACTTCATTTCTAGGTGTAGTGAAGTAGGCAAAATGGACTTGCCTTATTCTGCATAGAGTCAAGTGACTACTAATAAGTCAGTTGTCACTCAGAACAGAGGTAGAACTCCTATGTCACTGACTAAAAGACATCACAACACAGAGCATCACTGTTAGAGTTTACTGCTAGTAACTGGATGAAATGCACATTCAATTAAGCAAAATGCAACTGACACTGGTTAATTGATGTGGTTCAATTTTGCTTCATGACAATGCTTGGCCATGTTGTCAGGGTGACACTACTACACAATGACACTGACTTGGGACATGAGACTTTGCCATATCTGCTGTTACCCTGATCTCTTGTCCTCTGACTGCCATTTTTTCAAGGATCTTGACAATGTTAAGCCAAAAGACATTCAATTGCAGAGACAATGCAGAAATTGCATTCAAAGATTTCTTGGCATCCAAACCTTTAGTGTTTTATCACAAAGGCATAAATAAACTTGTAATTTTTTAACAGAAGTATATAGATATTCAGTGTTCCTATTTTGACTGATTTAAACGTTGTTTAAGTACATTAATTCAGGAATAAAAGTTGATTCTAATATTGAACATTATTTTTTTAACTACTTAATATTTAGTTTTTAAGGATAGAAATATTCAGTTTGTTAGAACAGAATTATTTAGCTTGTTAATATAGAATTATTTAGTTTGTTATAGTAATTTAGCTTTTTAGTATAGAAATAACTAGTTTCTTAGTATAGTAATATTCAGTTTGTTAATATAGAAATCTCTAGTTTTTATTAGCAAAATATATATTTAGTAGAACAGAAATATTCTTTTTGTTAGAATGAAATTATGGAAGGCCAATGGGATGAAAATTTGGCCTTGTAAAAATATTCAACCTATCCACAAAGAAAAAGAAGAAAGCAGATACAGTGGAAATCCAAAAATTTTATATTCCAGAAATTGTTTAGGTGCTTTAAAAAGATTGTTTCTTTTTTTTTTAGTCCAGTTTCTTCTCATGTAGACATTCTTCTTATGACAGGAACTAGACACAGAGAGACTTCTTAATGACTCCTATTACTACATCAACTCAAACTGTAACTTCAACTGCTACTCACACAGCTATCATGTAAACTGACTGCTTGTCCTTTATTTATATGTAGTGCACAGATGTAGTAGTAGACAAGAAATTCTCACAAATATTTAACAGAAAAATGTTCAATTCTATTCTAAAGTGTGCTACTTGAAGAGTATAAAATTTCTAATAACTTAATTATACATGTTTAAAAGCTGAAAGTTTGTAGTTTAAATGCTATGCCATTTTTATCTTTCTCTATAAATTGTAACTTAATTAAATTTTAAGTTGGCATCCACTAGCTAAGGATTAATGTCTTAATAATTTTCAATAAAAAATGTTTTTATTTTTTCTGAAACTGATTAATAGAATATAATGTGCCCACTATAACTTGAATATAATTTATTCATTTTACCAAATCTTAATTTATATAAATTTTTAAAGTTTTTCTTCACAAACACTACAAAATATTTAGTTTGTTAGAAATATTAAATAAAAATACTTTCTTAGTATAGAAATATTAAATTTGTTAGAATAAAAATATTTAATTTGTTGGTATAGAAATATTTAATTTATTATAAAAATATTGAAATTGTTAATATAAAAATATTTAATTTATTAGTATATAAATATTTAATTTGTTAAAGATATTTAATTTGTTATTATAGAAATATTTAATTTGTGAGCATCAAAATATGTTAATATAGAAATATTTAATTTGTTAATATAAAAATATTTATTTTGTTAATATAAAAATATTTATTTTTTTAATATAGAAATAATTAATAGCCTAAATATTTCTATACTAAGAATACCAATTTAAATATTTTTATATTAACAAATTAAATATTTCTATATTAACAATATAGAAATATTTAATTTGTTAATATAAAAATATTTAAATTGTTAGTATAGAAATATTTCTTTTTAGTATAGAAATATTTAGGCTATTAGACAAGAAATAATTAATTTGTCAAAATAGAAATATTCAGTTTGTTAAAATTAGTTTATTAGTTTGGAAATATTCAGTTTTTTATTATAGGAAAGTTAGTTTGTTTGAAGAAAAATCTCCATTTGCTTTAATTAGAAACATTCAGTTCATTATAATAGAAATATTCAGTTAGTTACTGTAAAAATATCCAACTTGTTTGTTTAGAAATATTTGTGTTATAGAATAGAAATATTTAGTAGGCAAGAATAAATACATTCAGTTTGTTAATGTAGAAATATTAATCTTTTAGAATATAAATATTTAGTTTTGTAGAAAAGAAATATTTAGTTTATGATTATAGAAATATTTTTATGAATTATAAATGAAATATAAAAATTTTCTTTTTGAATAGAAATATTCAGTTTGGTAGAAATATTTTATTTGTTGGTATGTAAAGGGTCTAGTAATATTTGTTAGCTTAGAAATATTCAGTTTGTTATAATATAAACATCAACTTTTTAATTTTTTTAATCCTTTCATCCCAAGCAAGGCAATAAAAGAGGTTATTAAGTGTGAAAGAATATGAGGAAAAAAGACACTATTAAGGTGAAGGAATAATAAGAGAACAGGAATTAAGATGACAGAAGATAATGATGAACATTGCATTTAAATTTTTGAAAGTCAAAGTTGACTGGGAAACTAGAAGAGAGTTACACAAGCAAGAAACATGATAGAAGAAACTGGTAACATAGAACTTATGGTTATATTTATAGCCATTTCAACTGTAAAATGAAGATACCTTAATGCCAATCTAATACTGTGTTTAAATTCATAAAATCTAGGTACCATAGAAGAAAGTTCATCAGAACAAATACTATGAAAGTATAGAAAAGACACGGGGAAGTTATATTACAGCATTAGGAAAAGTGACTGAAACCAAGATGCCAGGTCAGGATCAATAAAAATGCAGATTCTTCTTTGTATTTTTATCAAGACTCTAAATATATAGCAGAAACACCAGACCAGATTATTAGATACATTAGAATAGCAGTTTGTGAGAATAGAAATTATTTATCAGTATAGAAATATTTGTTTTGTTAGGATAAAAATATTAATTTTGTTTGAATTGATATATTTTGGACATTAGCAGATAAATATTTTATTAGTCTAGATATATTTTGTTTATTATGCAAATATTTGTTTGTATGCAAATATCCAGTTGGTTGATACAGCTATATTATTCGCTTCATTATACTAGTAATAGTTTATTTTTATAAAAATATTTACTTTGAATAGAAATAGTCTTTTTGCTGGTATAGAAATATTCAGTTTGTTAGAATAGAATTAATATGTTCATATAGAAATGCTAATTTTTTAGTATAGAAATATTCAGTTTTTTATTATAGAATTGTTATATTCTATTGTTAATATAAAAATACTCATGTACTCCAAATTTAGAATGAAAAATAAGCTGAGCTGTCGTGATTTAATTCATAAGTGGAATCAAATTTTTTGAGCTCTTAACTCCATAGAATTAGATGCATACACACACACACACACACATGCACACACACACACACACACATATATATATATATATATATATATATATATATATATATATATATATATATGTATATGTAAGCAAATATATGGATATAGATCTGACAGTATGAAGAAAAATATATGGAAAAACAAAAATCCGAATATGCAATTATGCTATTTTAATGTTAATTTAATGTCAACGTCAGACGTTTAAGATCAGCGTTGCGTTTCACAATATGATCAAGATTAATGCTCGACAAACGTACTTATAAATTTTAGATTAAAATAAAATTCTTTTTCATTTTTCATTTAAAATATACTCTATTTTAGGAATACGTTTTCACAACATTGCCCACGTGATCATATTGTGAAATGAAATGCTGATCTTAAAAATTTCAGTTATTCTGTTTTGATTAGTCTTACTCTTACTCTTATGTCCATTGTCTTTTCATGTTGACTTGAGATATCGTCTAATGTTAATTATGTTTTAATAACTATGTCCTGAAGAAGGTCTACTAGACTAAAACGTCTGATGTCGACATTAAATTAACATTAAAACAGCATAATTGCATATTCTGATTTTTGTTTTTCCATATATTTTTCTTCATATATATATATATATATATATATATATATATATATATAAATATGTATGTATATAAAAGCCAAGTGTTCATCTGACTGGCCATGACCAACAGTTTCATACACATTAATGAATGCAATCATCAAGTGGCCACCTGATAACTGTGTGCAACAGTGTGTATGAAACTGACAGTTGTGTTCAGTCAGATAAACACTTTGCTTTATCATAGAAAATATAATGCTTTACCATTTTGGTACTGAAAAATCTACCTATCTATTTATCTATCTACTTATTTATATATATATATATATATATATATATATATATAATATGGTGGACTCTACTGTTGTATTCAACGTATGAGGGTCAAGCAACTCAGTTCCTAGGAACCGACAGCCCAGACACCAGCATATATGATTTGATTATAGTGGTGAAGGCTTTGTGCAGAACCAACCACATTTTTTGAAGGTCCGAATACAGAGGCACTACGTGCCACAAGGTCAAAAAAAAAAACCTCCGCAGGTTTTGAATCCAGAGTTATCCTTCTCCTAGACTAGTTACCATCCAAGACTATAAAATCCAGTCTGTCCTGCTATTTACCCATAGCTGGAGGGAGAAGAAAAGGATTAATACTTTTCCTAAGGGTATTAGCACGTAAGTGAATGTAATGGATTCAACTGGAATTCGAATTCGGCTCTCTGATTCCTCAATCTGTGCTGCTATTCACTACCCCACACACTAAAATTAATAAAACCCTAAACCAACAAAATCAATAAACAAAAGAAACTGAGCTTAAGCTGCCAGAGAAAAAGAAAAAAATGAAAATAAGAACCATTAAGGAACCTACCCCAACTTCATAAAATACGAAGTGCTGAATCATCATGAAATTACCAGTAAAAACCCACCTAGAAGAGATGGAATCCAATCTAAAAATGACTTCCCTATGACTTTGGATATCTCTCTCTCTGTCTCTCTCTCTCTGTCTCTCTCTCTCTGTCTATCTCTCTCTGTCTCTCTCTCTCATTTCCTCTCTCTCACACACACACAAACATACACACGAGACAAAGTTAAGTTATAAACAATGCATTCCCTCAAAGATGTCTGTTGCATTCAGCTTCTTCAGCTTAGAAGCATGAAACAGACTATCGCTACTCAGTGTCATTTCTAACCTGAAGAAGCCAAAAGCAACAGCAGAATCTTGTTTATAGCTTTTGATTCATCACCATCACTTTTGTTTCAGATGCTTTTATACATCCTACAAACACACATATATATGAACATGTGTGAAATGCACTGTGTATTAATGTTTTTTCATGTGTGTGTGGGTGTTGCACCTTTCACAAAATACACAAATACTACATTTGACCTGATATTTAACTACTTCCACATGATGTAATATGCCCAGTTAAATGGCAAAACTTTCCTTATTAAGTGAAATAAGAAGGTGCTGCCACAGGAATACCTGAGACCAGGTTCACCTCATATTTTGGCCAAAGACGAGAACAAGATCACCTGTCCTGCTCAAAGAGAATATTGCTGAGAAGAGAAACTGATACTCCACTCCACAGTTTATTATATATATATATATATATATATTATGAAATGGAAAAAGTCCGACAATTATTTTAAGACATTTTTATGTTTATACATTCTTTTTATAGATACAAATATATGACAGTTCCGTATAGGATACAGGTTCGATTTCTGTTGGAGGATGAATATTTTCCATGAAAATTTCTCGGACATTCAGGCCAGTAAATGTTATTTAATACTGTTTATTATAAACAGAGCACCTACTTAAATATTTGTATCTATAAAAAGAATGTATAAACATAAAAATGTCTTAAAATAATTGTCGGACTTTGTCCATTTCATAATGTGTGACGTCATTTGTTTACATTTGGATATGCCATGAACAGATATGAATGTATGTGAGAGACTCATGGAAGATTGTAGTTTAAAGACAGCAAAATCGACCTTCCTAATCAAACGCTCCTCTGTGGCCCAATCGGTTAAAGGCACGTCAGGCTATATGACAGTTCTGTATAGGATACAGGTTTGATTCCTGTTGGAGGACGAATATTTTCTATGAAAATTTCTCGGACATTCAAGCTGGTAAATGTTGTTTAATACTGTTTATTATAAACAGAGCATTTACTTAAATATTTGTATCTATAAAAAGAAAGTATAAACATAAAAATATCCTAAAATATATATATATATATATATATATATATATATGTATGTATGTATGTATGATGGACTCTCCTGTCAGTTTCGATGTATGAGGTTTCAACAATTGTCTCTTCAATATGGATGTTATTCATGCAGTTGGTTGGTGCTCATGCCTTTCATGGCATTTTAGTCCTGCGAGTAACTTGCAGCAAAAACTACAGAGCTCACATGTATAAGGGTTAGAATCCCAAATGGCAAGTATGTTTGCTGCTGTTTTTCTTCTAGCTCATGTCTCACAGAGATGATTGATGGAGGTGGCTCTGTGCTGTTTGATTCCAGGGTAACCTCTTGTCCAATATTCAACTCTCTTATTGGCTGTCATCTCAAATGAACTAGGTATTTACTCTATATCCACACTAAGATGAGTTGTGACACAAGGTCGTTTTTAAGGTGGGGACCCGTGTGCGTACACCTGGGCAAGGAACAAAAATTGCCCGCAGCCCCCACAACCGTCGGTTGTGCTGGCCTCCGTGCAAGCACCAATCAATCTCTCTGGTGCAATGAGAGGGCGCGGCCTTGAACAGTTGTTCCACAGTATAATTTTCCTCAGTTGCAACTCTGATGGAGTTGCTCCTGAGTGCACTCTGCCCAAAAAAAGAGATGCAACTGAGAGATGATAAATAGTGTGTTACAAACTACTCATAAGAGTGGTTTACACTATGTGGAATGTTGACGGCTGTAAGATTGTTTTTCAGTTTGTTCTTGTACCTTAACCATGGTCTCCCAATGTTTCGCTGATCATGCACTAGTTGGCTGTACATCAGCACCTTCTGTATGTAGTCATCATCCATCCTGACTACATGACCAGCCCAATGCAATTGCAATGTCATGAGAAAGCACTCTATATCACCAGTGCTGCACATGGTAAACATGTCTAAATTTGATACTTTCTCATGAAGAGATAATCCACAGATTGCCCTGAGGCAACCTTTGTGGAAAACGTCAAGTTGGTTTATGTGCCTGCAATAAGGTGTCCATGATTTAGAACCATATAGCAAGATGGTAAGGTTAGCAGCCTTGTAAACCTGAACTTTAGTGACCAGCCTGATGCCATATTCATTCCAAAGGTGATGATGAAGTTTACTGAATTCATTGCTGGCTTTAGCAATTTGGTTGGCAATCTTGTCGTCAAGGGTGTCACTGGAGTTAACTTTACTTCCGAGGTAGGTGAATGCTTTGATGTATTTGAGATTTTGACCATCAACCTGAACAAGAGTTTCTGGAAAGTGGGGAACTGGTACATTCTGCTCGACACCCTGGACTTATTTTGGTGTAGGACAAGGCCAGTGAATCACTTCCATTTTCTTGATGCTTATAGTCAGGCCAAAAGCCTTGCAGGCTGCAGAAAAGTAATAAAGAAGCAATCTCCTTGACAGATGCTACAGTCAGTGCTGCATCATCAGCAAAAAGGAGGTCACAGATTATAGCTGTTCTGATTTGTGTCCTGGCCTTAAACTGCTGCTGATTGAATAGTGATATATATATATATATATATATATATGTTATGCTCTTGTCATTTTGATCAAGCACTATTGAGAAAAAGGTAATTCCAAAACAGTAACCATTGCTGCTATTAACATACTGATCTTCATTAATGAAATGAGCCCTCTGGCTGCTGGCGTTTGTATACATTTATATATAATACTAGCAGTAGAGCCCAGCATTGCCCGTGGATGTAACAGTAAGAGATAGATCAAGTATCGACCATCATAAAGACTGAAAAATAAAATTGACAAAGATTATTGTTTAAGGTTGACGGACACACGTCTTAATTAGTTTTTTTTTTTTTTTTACGAATTGGTCAAACCCAAACTCAAACAAAAACATTGTTTTCAATCGTTATGAGTCTCCCGATTGAATAGAATTTTATTATAAACAAATGTCTTGTAAATGGAATTTTTAAAGCATTCTGAATGTAAAAATAAAGAAAAGAGTGTACAAGACAATAAGAAACACTACCTGCCAAAAAAAAGTGAAGTTTTGTTAAAATCGGTTGAAAAATGTAGGAAATCTGATCCCATATATAAACGAACACAGACACACACAAACAACCTGGGTTTTATAAGTATAACTCGATATGAGTTGTCCCCCTTTCATTCTCGCGATGCCTCTTAATTGTGTTTTCAAATTGATTTTGTGCAAAAACAATTGTGTTTTTCCAATTTTTGGTGCTGTCAGAACCACTGCAAGGTAATTTTACGTAGTCCTGTGAAGTTTTGTTGAAATCGGTTGAAAAATGTAGGAAATCCGATCCAATATATAAACGTACAGACACACACACACACACAACCTGGGTTTTATAATAAGTATGATGTTAGAATTTTCCTTTCTCTGCTGTGCGCCAATAGCTTAGGGGTAAGATCTCTGAATGATACCAAATCAGTCAGGTTTCGATCACAGCTTGAAGTAATCATATGTCTAGCCACACTGATGAGCTAAGATACAGTGAAATAGGCTTATATGTGGATGACTATATATATATATATATATATATATATATATATATATATAACTCCATAACAAGGATATTAGCTGTTCATGCAAACTGCAATACATGTGCATGCATGTATATATTGATATCCATCTATCCACACATATATATATATATATATATATATATATATATATATAGTTTTTAGGCATGCTATATTTATGGGTAAAAGTGATCAATATCTGGGATAGGGCATATTAATAAAAGTGAACATTGAGGTAGGTCAACAATGAGCAGCAACAGTTTGTTTTGTGCAATTTTCAGGCTAAATTGTATATATATACTATTGCTGAAAACTGATGAATGGAAGGAACAATTAAAAAAAAAAATATATATATATATATATAAACAATAAGCGATATCTCGTGCCCGATGAATCGAGTAACCTACGAAATTCGACTCACACATCAAATGTGGCGTGGGCATATGTGTATTTAATACACACACACACACACACATATATATATATATATATATATATATATATATATATATATATATATATACACACACACTCACATACACACACGCACAAACACAGATATTTATAAATTTGTCTGATTGGGAGAAATTTTTATAATCAACAATTTCTTTTCTTGCTGTGGATTTTCCATGTTTAATGATGAATTTATCACTTTAAGTAAAGCTAAGATAAACAAATTAACCACATATTTTGATCGGAAAAAATTTCAGTTACCTCCCCTTAGTTAACAATTTGCTTGCATGAAACTGAACAATCTAATGACAATTATTTTGCATTTTAAAATACAACTGTACAAAGTGAAATACGAAGTTGTTTTAATTTACATAAAAAAGAAAGCAATTGAAATTACTGAATTATAGAGTAGTTCATAATTTCCATTATTCATCATAATGATAAAAGATATACCACTACAAAGTGAAAGTGAATCACAAAAAAATATACTTAATATTTGATAAGTAAACAAGAGTTATGGTTAACTTTGCTCATTTTAATTAATCATATTATCCTCAGATTATTATGAATGAAAGTAATTTCCATTTCTTATTTAGATAAAAACATTGAGGCAAAAATAAGAAATACTTTCACACTGTACCCAATATTACATTGATTCTATTTAGTCCTTATTTTTATATGAATATATTTTTATTAAATTAATAATTGAATTTTATATCTGCAAACATTAATTTTACAATGTGTGTATTTTTGCTTGATCAGTTATCATTATTTTGAGTTTTTGTGCAGGTTCAGTAAGAATATTTTCGTGTGAAATAAAGAAGGTAGTGTTTTATTGCATTTTCCAGTTTGATGAGTTCAATGCATGGCTTATTCATAGAAATCTTATATTAATACTTTTGTTTTTTCTAATGAAGATATAAAGGCCACCATCAGTAATACCATAAAGTAATAGAAAAAAAATAGTATTGTGTTAAGTCTACGAAGTAAATTAAAATATGCACAAAAATGAAGCCTGTTTAACTGGTAACTCAAGACAATTTCAGTTTATATAAAAAAATGTTTAAACTGAAGTGGGCTAGAAATAATTAAACTTACTTAATAAAGTTTTTGAAAGTTGGTTATTGTTATTTATAAATTTAATGGAAAATTCAAATATCAGTACTTCTTAAATAAAACTAATAATATACCTAAAATGGTTTAAACTTTGAACCTTTTATATAAACTCTCCAAAAGATGGTCTCCAAATGTTTTTAATAATTGCTTTTTAAGTGGATGCTCTTTCTCATTGAAAGTTAATATTAAATGGTGATATAGCAGAAGTTAGACATGCATAGAAATATAAGGCAAATATATATATATATATATATATATATATATATAGATAGATAGATAGATAGTTAGTTTTGGGGCAGCAGATTGTTATTTAAATATATATTATTAAATATAACAGACAATGAATGTCTATTATGTCTGATCATGAGCCATTCTAATGTTCAAATGTTTGCTTTAATTTCTGGTGAAAATAAAGTCAAAAATTGTCCAGCTTAGGACCAACTTAATAAAAAAAATATCTAAATGTTGGATAATTTTTGTCTTTATTTTCACCAGAAATTAAAGCAAACATTTGAACATTAGAACACCTCATGATCAGACATAATAGACATTGTCTGTTATAGTTTTATATATATATATATATATATATATATATATATATATATATATATATATATATATATATATATATATATATATATATAAGAGCAGACTTTGAATTCTATAGGGACTTTTTTTTCATTTTAACACTTTAAATTCTTTGTTTTTAACTATAAGCAGTAGTTAGTTATGTAGTAATAATGAAACTGAAAATAACATTAACTAAATTATGATGGCAAGAATATCTAATACTGCTAACTACAAAATTAAGTGGCTGGAGAACAAGGATATCCAGTGTACAGGTTGCTACACATAATTTCCTGTATTTCTAAAGAGGCATGAAGTAATTAAACAATTTTATTCTTTCTCTCTCTCTCTCTCACACATACAAATAAGTAATACTAATAGATGTACCAATAGCAAAAATTACATTTGAAAATACAATTTCCAAATTTGCTTACAATTCTTGATATTATTAAATGATTTTTCTTTAATATTTATAAAATATACATAATGCTTCATAGCAACAATGGCAAGCACACCCACATATATACAAAAAATATGGTTATTTAAAAGAAAACGTATAAGCTACAGTACACTCTACTTACAGTAATCTTACCCATTTTAATTATATCATACATAATATAGTGTGTAGATAATTTCTTTTTAAGCATAAAGAAAAAAAATCTGTTAACTAGTCTAAAGACTAAAAAAAAAACCTGACAGCTGCATCACTAGTAAATTGTAAGTAAGAATTTGCAGTTGTTTGCGTAGTGACAATTGATGATGGTCATTTTTTTGACAAAAATAAAAATAAAAAGCTACTGAAAAGAAAGAAAAAAATTGATCAACTTCAAATGAAATAAAAAAATTATTAATGGTTTATACAAGCATGGATCAGTGAGTGAACCCAAAAATTGAAACCGGCTCTAAATGATATCTTATTACAACAGGTTTTCGTCTATGTCGTCTGGCCTTTAGAGAATCTTCATAATCACACACACACACACACTATTTTTTTAAAAAAAATATATATTTTTTATATGGACCAAACAAAGTACTGTCAGCCTGTTATACAATTATCTGCTAATAATGTCTGAGTCAAAAACCTACTGGCAATCAAGAAGACCAAATGAGTAATTTAAAAAAAAAAACATGATCCTATTGCTAACACTAGTAATTGTTAGTCCAATCACAACTTTGTGCCGGTTGCGGGCCTCCATAGTTTTGTCCTATGTTAAACTACTTTATTTGACGTCACTTCCTGTTGCTTTGTGCGCACAAACATTCTGCGCATTTTGAGTAGACCACCGACAGTAAGCTTCTGTGTGGCTGTCTGTCGGACTTCAAACAAGCTCGCCTCTGCTGTTGTTTTTTTTTTTATCATCTTCACACGTTGATTTGCTTACAAAGACGACCATCTAGGCCCTGATGAGAGCCACCTGAACCGCGTGCACGGATGCATTCGCTCGCCGAGCGGGCGCAAACGACCGACCAGCCCTGCGGAAGAAGAAGAAGGAGAAGAAGAAGTGGTTGAGAAAAGAAGTCGAGCGGCAGTAGGGCTGGCAGTGGTAGCAGCAGCAGGATTACAGTAGTGGTAGCAGTAGGGCCAAAAGACGAAGAAGGAGGAGAAGGAGAAGATGTAAATGTATGTCATTGCCTCGTTATGGTGACAGACAGACAGGCTGACCAGAGAATCCTTATTCATTATGTATTACTACTACTACGATCGGAGATTCAAAGAGCAGTGAAAAGTCTGACATTAGAGGGGAAACCAAAATAATAAGGGGGCTGTCCCCTTTTGCTATGAAGATTCTTCTTCCACGGGGAATAAAATAAGGTTACCGTGGTCTGGTTTTCTCTGTCTCTGTCTGTCTGTCTCTTTAGCCCTAACCCTCTTCTTCTTGTGCAGGAAGGAAGGAAAGAAGGAAGGAAAGCTGGATTGGTTTCGGTGCGTGAACGACTACGATGATGGGAAAGCGCTGAGTTATTATCGCGATTGCCCAGTTTTTAGTTTTTTGTGCTCCCTCTACTGACCATACCAACGCCTTTATCAACAGTCAATACTATCACCAACAGCATCAGTTTACCATTTCACTAATACTACTACTATCATCACTGTTATTATTACTACTATAATCACCATCACTACAAACATCATCATCATTATCAGCAGCGCGACCACCACTACCAACAACAACAACACCAGCTTCTTTATAAGATAGACAGCTTCAGTCCTTGGATAGCCGGACTTTTCAGTAGACCCCAGGAAACGAAAAGAATCTAAAAATAACATTTAATTACGAAGGAGGATTTAAAAAAAGAAGATATTTTAACACCGTCATCGCATAAAAGAAAAATACCCTCCCTTCCCCCAAAAAAGAAATCAAGAGTGGAGGCAAAAATAATAGTAAAAAAATATTTACGTCCTTGTATTATATATTTATTTACTAAATATATATAAAGAAAACGCATGTGTATATAATATATGTATATGTAATATATAAATATTTTTATATATATATATATATATATATATATATATATATACACACACAAATATTATACTTGTAAAATAATTTCCTCCTTGGTTGGAGTTAAGTAGGGTGGCAGAGAAAAGGATTCTTCAAAACAATAAGGGTATATTAAAAAAGCGATTTTATTGTAAGTTTGGAGAACATTGCACTCGATACGAATCTAAAAAATGTAGTTGCAATATTTTTTATTTGGAAAAAAATTCTCTCTCCTTTCTTCATCTTCCTTTCTATTTTTTCTGCTTCTCTTGCTTTATCTGTAGGTGTATGTATGTCGGTCCGTCTGTGTGTATAAAAACCGGAACGGCACTAGTATCACCATTATCATCATTGTCAACATCATCCATAAAGGCAGCAGCAGCAGCCGTCATCAGTATCAGCAGCAACTGCCGCCTTCATATTTCTCTCTTTCTCTTTTTTTCTCCTAATCTATCTCCTTTTCTCTCTCATCATCATCAGTAGCAATATTATCAGTGGTACTGCTTTACTCACTCACTACTTGCAGTTATAGGTAGTTTCAGAGCCGGTGGCGAAAAGACAAAAATTCGAAGGCCAAAAAGAAAGGCTTTGTTGTTACGTATGTCACGAAAAGAAGAGACCTGCTCTGCTTCATATATATATTTAGAGATAGATATAAAAGGCTGTTTGGTTTGTGCGTATTTTGATGTCGAATGTAATGACTGTTGAAAGAGAGAGAGTGTCCTTACACTTTATGTCAGTCATCCCCAGAGTCAATATACCATACCACAGCTTCAGTCATATCTGTTAGTGTCCACTGGACACTATCAATTTTCTTATTGCTAACTACTTACCGTTCTTAATACTACTACGTACGATTATTACATTTTTCTTTTTAATATTATACTACTACTATTATTATTATTGATACTGCATTGCTTTAAACCCCACGTTGTGACACACGGATTCCCGAGTTGGTACGTACTGGAGGCCCATCCTCACACACTACACAGCATCAGCACCTCCTCCTACGGTGACTACTACTACTACTACTACTGAGAAGTAAAAAAAAGCTAGTCCTCATCCTCCTCCTACAGTGACGACGACTACTGTTACTACCACCACTGTTACAAGTAGTACCTCCTCCTACAGTGACGACGGAGACTACTATTATTACAACTACTACAAGAAGTAGTAGCACCAGGCCAGCAGCTTGTGTATTATTTGTCCCCACCAGCATCATCATCATCATCGACCCAAACCATAACCCTCAAACAACGTTCTGTTCGGATACTATCGCCGTCTCCTCCACGCCAGCTTGGATGAAGTTAACACAATGAGTTCGAGGAAAGGAAAATCGCGAGACGGAAGTAAATCCCGCGAAAACTCTGCCGCGGCTGAAAGGTTAGCCGACTATACTGGAGTGAGCTCGGTACCCCTGGCTGGGCATAGTAGCACTGCCAGCGGCAGCAGCAACATCAACACCACCACTAACAACAACAACAGCAGCAGTACTATCGCTACCAACATCACCTCTACCACAACCACCATTTCTTCTTCTTCTTCTTCTACTACCTCCTTTTCTTCCTCCTGTACCACTGCCAGCACCATTAATACCACCACTACGACCACCACTATCACTAGTACTGGTGCTAGTGCCACCTGTGGTACTACTAGCAACCTGACCACTACAGCACCGACAGGGTCACCCACCAGTTCCAACCCGAGCCCCTCGGGTCTCGAGACCAGCAGGGAAGAGCTCCCATCCAGTCTGGCGTCTGCTACACTTAAAGACAATCAAAAAGAACTTGTCAAGGTATGTGTCTACATCTAATCGGTGTTTTGTGTCATCTTGCGGTATTTTGGGGAAGTGAAAATGCTTCCCACTTGTTCGCTCACTCGCCAGCGATCGTCCATTGGTAGGTACAACTAGTAGTTGGAGGAGGTAGAGGATTACTATTTACCTACCTACCTACCTACCTACCTCCTCCTACTACTACAGGTGACCTGAAGAAAGGTCAGATTCATATTTCTTGCAGTCATCCCTTCCTTTCTATTATTTGATTCTCTTGCTTGAGATATGTGCATTTTATTTTTCATTCATTCATTTTTGCTTACCTATGTGTCCCTATGTTTCTTTATGCTTAACGTGTATCCTTTACTCTCCATAACTAAACGTCCCTTAAACTGACCCCTAGAGATATGGCTACAGTACACAATCATGCAAATCACCTAATTATAATCTTGAGAAAAGTAGCTCAGTGTGTTTTGTTTTTAACGTTTTATTTACGCACTTTATCTTATTTGACATATTCTATAAATTGAATAAAATAAAAACAATAAAAAACATCTCGTGTAAATGAGGGATCATTTTTCACAGTGGGATTTCATTTTTAAATTTTATGATAACGCGATGAAAGGTTAAAAAATAAGTTTTTAACTTGACTACTAAGTAAGTAAACTTATACATTTTTGTTTACCTTTCATAAACTTTATTTTTATAGCTTTCCAGTTTAGCATTTTGTATTATAGTTGAAGTGTGGTTTAAAAAAATCACATTTGCTGGAACATGACCCGTACCGGGAGGGATCAGTCATGACAAAAAGAGTTTTCCTAATAAAAAAAAAATAAATATAAAACGATAACTTGGGAACCAGTGCACTGTGAATATCAATCTGAAATTAAATATCTAGAAAACAATTGTATGTTTTACTTTTAAATTGAATTCTATCAAAATCAGCTGATATGACAATGTAACTTATTTCAGCTTTATTGATGGTGCCCAGAAAATTTTGCCTGCTAAAAAGATAATAACACCAAAAAAAAAAATTACTTCAATACAACTTTCACTTGCAAGAGACTATTTTGTTTGCTACTACAATTCGTCGAATTATTGATATTTTGAAGAGTGGATCCTATCTTCATATTGCTTTCTCTTTTTTTATCCAACGTCAACTGAATGATCTTAATTTCCAGACCATATTTAGCTTGTCTCTGTCAACTTTAGCGTGTACCGCTTTAGGGTCCTATAATTTATCATTTGCCAAGTGAGTAGAGATTCCCCAACCTCCACCACTAGTATTTTAAAAAGGCTTGTGTAAAATATCAGATAACTTATAAAAATAAGTATTTGTATTAGTATTACATACATTTCTTATGGTTTCTTCACAAAGGTAATAGTAGTTTAATGATTAATAAATTATTTGAATACAATTTTATCCTTCAAGGTTTTTACTCTTAAATTTTTTTTTTCGAAATTGCTAATAAATAACACTTAGAAGATAGATGAAAAATCTCTGATATGATTTTTATTTTTTTATGTTTCTATAAATATCTTGAAAGTAATTTTTTATGAAAGGAAAGGTGTCATCTCACACTTTTTAGCATTTTTTTTTTTTGCCTTAAAAAATATTGAAGTTAGTCATGAGTGAAAAAGGTGTTAGTTAAGTATGACAAATATTCTTTTTCTTGTTAATAAACAAGTAAAACCTGTCCTGTATACATGGTTACTACACAATGTTCATCAGGTTAAAAATAAAAAAAATATATATTGATAAAGGTAAAGGACCTCATTAGGCTAGTATTACACAACACAATTTATGAATGATTGCATTGCTCATTGCTACTTTTAAAAAAATGTGTTTATTGCTTTTCTCAAATATTAATGATAAAAAACAGATTTTGATTTTCAATAACTCTTTGTTGACCCTTTTTTTTTTTCCAACTACGTTTTCAAAATTATTCTTTTTTTTTTTATTATCTATTTCAATTCCATACAAATTCGAATTATTCTTTTTTTTATTTTATTGTCTTATTTTAATTTTAAAAACTATACTGACTTGAACCAACTACAGTATGGAAACCTTTTATCTTTAGTTATTTCTATCCAAAATTTTTGTAGACTTTTTATTATCAATCACTATTTCTTAATGTTTTTTTTTATTTAGTAAGCGTCAATAGAGATTACTTTTCTGAAAATTGTAACTGTATTGATTTAGCAGGGCTTATATCCCCTGATTCCTCCTCCTCCTCCAAGTCTATATAAGCACAAAATCTATTGCAGTATTGCACACTTGTCAGTTATACTATATTCTTTGTATCTATTCACAAATGTGCATTCTTATGCACTATTTGCATGTGAAGGAACAGTTCGTCTCTTCTATCAGTTTGTATATCTAGGCATTTGATTTTGACTATTTGAATTCCTGCCTTTCTTAGTAAAAGGTTTAAAAGGGAAAATATTGCAAAAAGTTAAAAAAAAAATATTTTTCAATAAGAAAAGTATTGGGAACTTTTCTTTTTCATTTGCTTGTCATTCTGTTTTCAATAAGAGAAGCATAAATTAACTCTTGATTTTAATGAAGCTATCCAATATGCAAACCATAAACCATCCATGTATTATTTTTAACATATTTATTTGCTATTGAAATACTCTGTATAAAAAGGTTTTTTGGGCTAGAACTATATTCTAATTTTCGTGTGCTAGAATTGAACACTGCATAAATTATTTAAAACGTTTTCTACTAGCTGACATTTGGTGCAATTTTTTTTTTTTTTTTTTAAGAATGTAACTGTTCCCTTTTCTTTTCTTTTTTTTAAGTCCATTGTTGCTAAATCCAAGGTTACCCATACTAATATTATGAAAGGCTGGCTATTATTACATTGTTAAGGAATCCCCATTCTTATTTTTTTCATTGTTCTCCTTTTTTTTTTCTTACACATAAATCCTTGAACAGCAAGTAACTGCATAGTTAGAACAAATATTCTTTCATTGTCTTTAAATTCTATTTAAGTAAGAACCTTAACTCAAGCTCATTTGCTAGTTTTGTTTATTTTTGGTTTGCTACAAGAAAATTTGTCTAATTTAGATTTTTCCTTTTGAGTGGGTGGGCTGGGAATGGCCGAATCTCTCTATTTCATGTGTAATTTGGTAGCTGCCATTATGCTATGAGACGAATCCTATTGAGTTGTTGTATGCAATTTTGGCTGATTTGAGATAAAATTTAGATTGGCTCATGCCAGACATTAAAAGAAAAATCTCTCCTGTAAAGATTGTATAATTAATGACGTAACTCACTAGGAACACATCTTAGTGACTTTTTTCTTTCTCAATATGGGTGGTGTGGATTTGACCATCAAACTAAATGACACTCACAAGTAGGAAGTGATTAAGTAGTTTTTGCTTAGAATCTCTTCAGGCCTTTTGTGAAATTATTTTTACAATATATTTTGCTTGATTGTTTTTGTGTATTTGTAAAATCAATGCTTCTCTAGTATAAAAAAAAAGCCAAGATAGGAGTTGCATGATAGAGATCTTCATTAAATGCTTTGTTGTTTGGACTAACATGCTCATCTTGGTTGTTTTAATCCCCCTCCCCTTCATCAGCTGTCTTTCTTCATACTCAGTAACCTTTTTAGAATTTTGAATCAAACCCTTTATTCAATTCACAGGTTCCTTGCACTTCATTTTCCATGCTTAGAGGACATTCCATATCTGTTCATACTCTTATTCACCTTTTTGCTGCTGGTTTGTTTCTTTCACTGAAGAAGAGTATGTGATTTTTCAGCACTACTAGACCCCAAAATTGAACTCACAATTACCAAGGAGTTCAATGTTTTAATCAATGCTTTAATTCACTAGGCCACATCTTGAAATTCTGTGCCTTAAACCTAATGTCTGTATTCAGGTGGTGGGACTATGAGTGTTTGGAATTTGGAATTTCTTTTGGGTGTTCTTTCTTTCTTGATTGGAGGCTCCCAAATTTTTTTTGTCTATTTGCAAAGCTTTCTGAAGAGATTGTCAGTGTTTAACATGCACTGATTCTTTCAGTTGTTTTATCCTTCAATATTGTCCTTTGCCTATTATCTTGACTTCATTCCACAAGGTTTTATGACCCCCCCAAATCAACCAAACCAGATTTAATTTTCTCTCCCAGGACAACTGCTTTTTGATGTTCCAACCTTACTTTTTTTTTAATTTTTTTTTTTTTTTTTTTTTTTAAGTCTCGCCTTCGTATTCCTTGTCACAACTGCATGGGGTGGAATACACATACTGTTATGAAATATCCCCTAAGCATGGAAAGTGGAATGAAAGTAATCTATCACCATGGATAAAGAATAAAGAGGTTGGTTTGAATTTCCAAGAAGGTTACTGAGTACAGGAACCTGATGACAGCCAAAGTGTTGTCAGTATAACAGTCAAGATGCGCATGCTAGTCTGAATAACAAAATGTTCATTGTTCAATAACTGATGCTAAGAAGAGATGAATTTATGACAACTAGTGACAATCATTTCTCTTTACAAAAGTTTAAAGTAATTAAAAATATTTCATTTATATAAGCAAATAAAATTAATTACCTTAGCTTTTAAAGGTTTGTAGAAAATGCGGACAGATAATAGCTAAGCATCAAGTTATTGATAAAATAAAAAATTGGAACGTGATAATTTTGTTTTTACTGCAGTTTGAGAAGAGACAACAAAAAGACAGTGTTATACATATTTTTGTTAGCTCAAAGTTAAACTTAGCTAATGTGTAAAATGTTTTTTGTTATTTTGTCTGTTTATAATTGTAGTCACTTTAATGAAAAATGCATAAGATTAATAATCCCAAACTTTTAGCCTGTATGATTATTACACAATTTATAAACATGATTTTTTTTTTTGTCTTTGTTACAATTAGGATGCTTTTAATGCATTTGTGAGCATTATTTAATATATTAATTTCAGTTGAATAGCACTTAAAAAAATCTTCAAATCATTTTCAAACTATTTTTGTATTTTTTTTTTTTTTTTAATGAACTTTTGACAAAAAATTGATTGGAAATAAAAAAAAAAAAAATATATTTATTTCCCATTTGCTATCTATATTTTTTAATGCAAATAATATGTAAATGAAGAAAATAAAAACATCAGTTATAGGATTCAGAGCTAGATTCAGTTGATTTAAGAAAAGTACTTGTTTAATAGAAATATGAAAAGCATGAAATTATATTTGATTTTAAATCTTTGCTATTTATTTTTTTGCCTGTTTAAAATTACTGTTAGAAACTATCTGGTCACATTATCATAGTATATTTCTGAGCAGTGTTAGAAAGTTCTTTTGAAAGGGCTTCTTAGTTAGGCTGAGAACTTTTCAGCACCCATGTGTTAAGTGATTATGAGTAAAATAAACAAGGCTTTTTTATTTTAAGATCACAAAGTAGTTGGGTGAGAAATTGATCATAATAGACACAAATTAAAAGTAGGTAAAATAAATACTGAAATAATACAAGGTCAAAATACAAAAGCTACAAAGGAAACTATTATATAATAATAATATCCTTATATGAAAGGTTCGTTTTGCAAAGAAAATAAATTTAAATAATTAGTTTAATGTATATTTTAATGGTAGTATAAAGCCTTAAAATAAATGTCACTAAATCTGAAAGCATTTTTAGTTTGTATTACAGAAATGATATTAAGTTAAAGTTAAAATCTTGTAAATTGTAGATATCACATAATGATTGATTTATTTTGAATTTCAGATCAAACAAATGTTTATGTGACTCCTGCTTTCATATATTCCCATCTTGTGTAGCATATGGCAATAAAACCTGCAATTTGCATTTCTCAAGAATGTATGGATTTTTGCTGTAACTTACTAATTCTTCTGATAAGAATTAAATTTTATTTATCTTTTGGTATAACAATTTTAATTATTTACTTTTTGATCATTTTTAGCCATGATGTGATAGATAAAAAGCTGAAGGAATTGGATTTTTTATTATGTTTACTTTTTATAATAAAACTTTACTTTATGATGATTGCAAAATTGTATAGACCATCTATGTGTCGTGTCCCTTCAGGATATAAGCAAACATGGCTCTCTATAACTTCCTGTCTTTGTTGCTCTTAGCAGTGTTTGTCTCTTTACTATCGTCCCTCCCTGTTCAGCCATGCATTTAGACAAGCTTGTCATGTAGGTTTCTCACTGTTTTCATCTGTTCTTCTTGCTTTCAAGTACCCTGTATGTGTCAAATTTTCCGATCCTTCTTTCCTCATTTTCAGCTCCCTCTTTCTGAATTTAAGTGTCCTTTTTGTTTCCATTTTCCTTAACTTCCTTGTTGCTTACACACTCTCTTTTCAAGCTATTCTCAGTATTTTTCTTTTGAATCCTATTTGTTTCTTAAAGTCTTCTCTTCATCTATGATGAAATTGTCCAACATTCACTGCTATATAGGAGGACTGATATTATATAGCAGTTTAGCAGTCTTTTTTTTTTTTGTTTCTAACAAAGTTTTCCTGTTTCTTAATACTTTTAGTTTTTAGAAGAAATGTTTTGCTATCCCAATGCACCTTAATATTTTGGCTTCACATTTTCCATCTTTTATTAAAGCCTTTCCCAGATATTTAAACTTCTGTACTTGTTTGATTGTAGTTCACATCTTGGACTTTTTCTCTTGCTGATAACCATACATTCTGTCTTCATGCAAGTGATGGTTAGTCCTTTTTTCTTGCTTTTCTTTACTACTTTGTCTAGGAGTACTTGCAATTTTCTTTCTGTATCTGCAATCACAGTGTCATCTGCATATCTTATGTTGTCAAGCTTGTGCCTGCCAATAATAAATTCTGGGAGGATTTCCAGCTCCACCAGGATAGCCTCACTGTAATGGTTGAATGAATCTGGTGAGAAGATGTCCTTGTATAGACCTAGAGTACTTATAATTATAACATGACAAAAAGATTTGACATCTGGCTATATTTTTGAGATGAGGTATTGTAACTATTTACACTACTTACATTGTTCAGGCAGTTATCCTAATCTTTATTGATATATTCACATTTCAGCCATTGTACACTCTGGCCTTCTTCAGGTGATATATTGGAATTTCAAATGTATATCACCGTCCAAACGATGTAAATAGTGTAAGAGAAATTGTAGCATAATAGTAACCTTCTTGAAATCATTTCTGGAAAGGAACAAAGGTAGAAGAGAGGTACTCAGTTGTTGACTTTTCTGAAAATTCTCAGAAATAGTTTTGTGTTCTACAAATAATAAAACCTATTGAATGACGAAATGTTAGTAGGTTTTCATTTGAAACCAAGTTTTAATATGAACTCTAGATTGAGAATATTTCTGAAATTTTATTAACTACACAATTTTATTCTTTTGAAAGACTAATGAAAGATAATATTTAGTTCTGGTTAAGATTCACATTGTTTATATCACTTCAAATTTGTTAATATTTATACTCTATGTATATTGTGCATTGTATATTGTAAGATTTTTCAGCTTTGGAGAGTGGGTGTATATTTTCTCTGACTTTGAATAAATTGTTTCTGAATATGATGTCAATTCTTGCTTTGTATATTCAGTTAACAAAATACTTGTACATCATTACTTTTTAAATTATCCCTGTGTAGTCAACATGACAAGATGAGAAAAATAGTTGGATTCATGCCTTTCCTAAAAGCATTAGAATGAAAGTAGTCACAACTAGAATTCAAACTTGATTTGTCAATTATGCTTTTTGAGTCACTGCCAACTGTATCAATTTGCACCACCTGCCTTCTGAGTAAACAAGTAATGAGTGTCATTCACTTAACATTATTAAGATTGGTACATTGGTCAGCTTTTGTAATCTCATGCTCTAACCACTAAGCTATATTTGCTAATGAAAACTGGATTTGTGCTAAATAATATACAAAAGGATTTTCTAATATTGGGTTAAATCCAGAATCAAGTACAGTTAACTTGCAGCTTATGACCTAGCTTTATGTGAACTAAATTTACTGTGAAGATCTGGGGTAAAGGTACTTACTGACAGAAAAGCCAGCAATATGGAGATACTAAAACCAAGAAATTGGACTGATTGTATTTTAATTTACCTTGTTTTAGATTTTAAAAAATACAGTTTAGTCTTTCATTGTCTATACTAAAAGTGCAAGTCTAAATATTTTCTACTGGTGCCAGAGATTAATGTTCAAATTCAATTAAAAGCTAGGATTTTGAATATGAACTTTCTAGACAAGTAAATTGATATAACATACTCTTCTTCCCATTCTTACTTTGACCTTGTGCCATACTAAGCTAAACTTGGTAAATATCAAGATAAACATATTTGCACAGTTACATTTGATCAAATCATTTTTTTATTTCATTTAAAATAGATGCTAGTATAGTAACTTTGTAAACAAATAGTATTAACAATTTTGTCAGATGTAGCAACTTAAAATCTATATGCTGCTGTGTAACTACTTTTTATTGACTATAGGTAATTTTTTTTTAAATTATTTAATGTTTAGAATTTATAAGTGTTTTTCTATCCTGAAAGCAGACTTTTTGATTTAGAATTCAAGAAAAATAAATTTATGAGTTTTAGTATTCATTGTTGTCAGAGAATAACAAAGTTTTATTTCATTAATTATTTAGATGAGCAATTTTTTAGTTACTTTGAACTCAACATTTTGAATAGTCTCTCTATCTCATTTCCTGACTTTCTTCAGGTATCCAATAGTTCTTTTGAGAGGATGATTACATGGTCATTCTCTAATATTTAATTATATAAATAATACTGGTAGTAAGCAGTAGTTTTTTTTTTTTTTCCTTTATTTGCTATTAGTCCTTTCTAGGAATTGAAATTTGCATATGGCTTGAGTTATAGTGAAGATGACTTGTGCAGCATTGCCCTCAATCATATCGTTTTGTCATATACTTGTAACATGACAATGACAGATGATGAGACAGGACACTGGGAAATTCAGATTTATTCTTTTCTCAAGGTCATTATGAAATGCCACCAGTAGTCAGCAACCAAAATTGAAACTATTTTGTCGGCTTTGTTTTCTTTTAGGTTATCTACTAGGCCATTTTCAACTTCTCGAGATAACTTTAATATTGTAAACCTCATGTGTAATAATGATCCATTGTTATTGCTATTAAAAATGTAATCCATTGTCTTCAAGCATCAATTTATAACGTCAACTTTGATATTTTCTTTATGTAGTAATATGTCATTATACTAATTTAAATTAGCATTACAATATACCAGATGAATTGGTGAGATTTGAGAGTAGATTAGGCTTAATACTGAAATATATCTGATCCTAATGTCTGATTATATAGCTGATTATTTATTTCTGCATGTCCTTATGATCAGGTATTCTAGCTGACCAGGTAATAACTTTGGTCATTTTTTTTTCTAATCAAAGCCTATCATTTTATGATATTACGGTATACTAATTTTGTAGCCACTGAAGTTTCAGAAATACACCATGTATTGTATATATTAATTGTAATTTTTAGCTCCAAATTTATTTTCTAAATTTATTTTTTTGTGATCAGGAGATATGCAATTTTATTCATCTCTGAATCCTTAGAATCAGTTCAGTTTTCTAAAATAAGGGAAAAAAACTTTGAATTACATGATTAGAAATTATTTTTTAAAATGAAACTTCTTCCTGCGTGTTGGTAGGCAGATGACCAACTTGTCATTTCACCTATTAACTTATGTCTATAAAAGGTTTCTTGTAAACCATCTTTTTCTGCTTGTAATCAGATGAGAATTTCTAAATACAATTTTTTTTTCACAGGACAGTATTTTTTCAATAGTCAGACTTGTTCATTCTGACTATGCAATCATTTGTGTCTGACATATTATATCTTTAAGTCAGTTGTATTTTATAAGCAATAGTATTTCATGTACTTCCTTTGTGATCATTTTATATTTGATTTGAAGAATATTTATCTGAAGTAAATTTTCTTTTTTAGACAAGCTGGTTTTATTCTTCATAAATTCTCCATTCTTATTCACTTGATATCAGTGTGTGTGTGTGTATATATATATATATATATATATATATATATATATATATATATATATATATATATATATATATATATATATATAAAAGCTTGTAGCCCTGTTTTAGCTTTGAAAGTGATTGCTTTATTTTTGTCTTTGTTAACATCTATGTTGGTATGAGACTTTAAATATGCCTCATTCTAGTTTATTGATTTTATAGTTTTTGCATTGCAGATTTTATTTTGATGGGTAGCTTATAAATCGGATTACCTACAATATTATTGTTACTATTGTTGTTATTCCAATGTTTCAAACATGTTATTTTCAGGAATTATTATTCTGCTATGCATTCAAAACATTGCTTCATTTGTAAATGTTTGTGTTCAAAATATGTAGATAAATGTATACATAAACAACAAACAGTTGTTGCATCCAAAATTGGTTATTCTTTGATAGAACTATAATTTTAATGTAAATATTTGATATTTTCTGTTTTGGTGAAATTTATATTCATGTTTTTATTAGGTTGGTGATAATTATTTTATGTTTTGAGCAAATGTTAAGGCATTTTCGGTTGGTAGATAGTCAATGTGTAACTTGGTCATATTGAAAAAATTCATGAATATGATAAAGCCATATAAGAAAATTGGTCATAATTGTAATAATCTTGTAAATACTGAAATCTCAGAGTTGAGAATAATTCTATATGTGCTTTGAGCAGATATGAATATTTTGAAGAATTTATGAGAAGAAGGATTTTGCTTAAAGGCACACTTCAGACTTTGCTTGATCAGCAAAGCTACTCTGTGGCTGAATTGGTTAAGGCACATTGAACCTAATGACAGTTTCCTTCTTGCCAGAGAGTGCATATTTTTCTTTAATAAAATTTCTCAAATATTCAGGCGGGCAGACAAAAACAAATAAATATACTGTTTAATAAATAAATGGAGCATCTACTCAAATATGAGTATACAGTAAAAATAATGTTTGAAGTGATAAGAATCTGTTGGATTGATAAATAAAAATCCATTATCTTAGAAAATTACTTTATGTTCAGATACAAAACTGAGCATATATGAAAATTTTGAGGAATTTATGAAGAGAAGGATTTTGGTTAAGGCACATTGAATAATTCTATCTGCTTGAATTTTTTTTTTTATTTCCATAAAAAAGTATGTTATTTGCTTACATCATAGTTCGTTAAGTAGTTATATTGGTAGTATAGTACTTAGATTCAGGATTAGGAATAGTCATCTATACCTGTATTTTTTTTTTTTCCTTTTTCATTACTACAATTCATTTATGAATATAAAATGATTTATTATCCAAGTGATACAGATATTTATTTAATGTGAAAAACAACTTATTTGATAAATAAATGTTTTATAAGGTATCTTATATCATGTTTGATTAAAGTTCTAATTCAGATTTTGAGAAAATATATCTAACTTCAGTTTATTCATACATGTAAAACCCATAATATTCAAAGTTATAAACATCTTTGCTATGCTTATTGCTCATTTTAAATTAGTTGATCAGAAAGATGGTGTAATTATTCTTGTAAAATCTACTAGTGATTTGAATAATTAATTTTTCATTCAGTGATTCAGTTGTGTCTCTGTATTGTGGCTTCAGGTTGAAGCCATCACTTAAATTATTTAGCTAGTTCACTATTCTTTGTAACCTTTTACTTGGCTGTTTGCCTAGTGTCACCCAGCACAAAGAAATCAGAATTACTTTTGAGCTGAGCTCACATACAAAAGATATACTTGAAGAGGAGATGGTTTCTGTGTTGTAAAAGGCTCTTGATGCATGAAGAACCAGCATTATAAAAGCGCTGTTCTTGTGCATCAAAAGAATTCTATTAAAGGTATCTGAATAACTAATTTGGTTTCAGAATTTTGAAAAAATACATATACAAATATTTTTTTCTTGTAGATATAGTAGTTTTATGAGCATTTAATACAAGACAGTTTAGCAACATTGTTGGCAAGAATACATTCTGCAGTTAATTAGCAAGCAACACATCTTATTCACTATATCTTTGTGGGAGCAAAATTGTTTGACACTGCCTAACCAATCTAAGTATCTGTATATCAAAGTACAAAAAATAACATTTTTACTTAAAGAATAGCAAAATGAAGGATGCTAGTGTCACCATACTACACATAAACAGCATATGATTTTTTGCAGCATAATTTCCATATTGGCACAGGGCCTTCTTAACATGACAGTCAAAATAAATTATAGCTTTCTACTTTGTACTAGAGCCAACAAAATAGGACCATCACATGATACAAAAGATGAAAAAGAAAAATAAGAAACATTAACCATGCTTTTAAACCATAAAAATTACTTGTTTTGCTGTGAGATTTTTTTTTAATTAAAAGTATAACTGAAGTCTTGAATTTGAGTAGAATTCAAAAAGCCTTAAGGAGATATTTTTACTTTGTAGGTATTAAGAATTTTACAAGTACTCACGAAAAGGACACTTTGCCTTGTATTGAATTTCATTTCCCTTGCAGTAATGAATACCATTTTATGTTCTATGGCTTGAAATCCTAATCAATTATACTTGAAGGTGTATATACAGAATTGCATTTGGTTTTCAATTATTTGAGAATATTCTGATAAGGGTAAGTAAACTTTAAAAGTCAATTATACATTCACTTAAGAGTTATGATTATATTGAATATCAAGGATTTTACTTATGTAAAACTAACTATAGTAGTTAGGTGGCACTTGCTTTACCCATGTTTGACAACAAACTTTCAAAACAAGTAGCCTGATGAATAGGTTGGAACGTCACATTTGACCTTTAATACTTACCTCTACAGCTGTCTTATAACAAGTTCAAATAAGATTTAAGTATTAAGTATTTCAAAATACAAAGCTGACAATTAAATGAACTTTCTTCTTACTATTTGAATTTATTTTATCGGTTTTTCTTCACTTGAGTGATAAGGTGATAGTGATTTGTTATCCGATGAAACTTCAGATCTGAAATCATTCCTTTTAAGTCATGACCAAAAGAAAAGTCAAATTAAAAAAGATGATTTATGGAATTGATACTGACATTGTGTAAGACTTTGATATCACTGAATACAATGTGTTATTTTCATTTTATATTCTTATATGAAATTTTTGAAACTTCTTGTGCTGATACAGTATTTTTTGCACTGTTTTGTTCTCTAGTAGGTTAGTCATAAAGATTTTATTGGGTTCTCTTTTTTAATATATTTCATTTTCTTTAAATGTAAAATCAGTTTCAGTTATTTATGCACTTTATATCCTATAAAAGTCTCTGGTGTATTTCACATAGTATATATGACTATGTGTAAAACAAAACACTGTTATGAATATTTAAATTAATGTTCATTCTAATTTACTGATGGAGTCAGATCAATATCTTTGTTTTAATCACATTGTTACAGTGGCTCACATTATTTTTCATCAGTGCTATGCTATAACTCACAATTATTAATCTTAGGACTTCATATTTGTTAGTGCTCATGTTTAGGATTGATGTTTATATGTTACTCTTAATATTATGCACAGCAATTCTTCAAACAACAGGGTTATACTCATCTCTTTCACTATTTAACTTTCCTCAGTAAGATCAACAAAGACTGAACCTGATCAGCTCACAGATTGAAGCTGATAACATGTTACAGACTGAACAAGAAGAACCAGAATTTTTATAAAGTAGATTACTATTCTGATTGATTAAAAACATCTAAGGATACAGGATAATTCACTGAATTATATTTTATTTCACCTCATAATGACAAGCACCACTTTTGAGTTTGCTTAGTTTTGTCTTTTTGTAACCAAACAAGACTTGTATCTATTTTTTTGGTTTATTATTTATAGTGTAACAATAAATTTTCCTGTTCTCAAAATTTCTTACAATTTACACAGCATTATATTATAGTCTACACTTGATACAAGTGTTATATTGTATTAAATGGTTGTAAATTATATCATTAGAGAGACTTTAAATTTATATTAGTATGTTTATATTATTGTAACCAACTTTTGATATGAAATCCAGGGTAACAGTTGAAACTGATAAATGCAGTTTATAGTCTTAGCAATAATGGAATGTAGTAAATATTGTCAAATGAATAGGGACATCAGTATATAGATCTGATATTTTAATTTTAGTTACTGGTTTCTGTTTTTATAACTAAAAAGACATGAATGTAAAAATTATAACAACTAAAATTACACTTTCACAAGTGAGGAAGTATTAGATAAACTCAAAAAATAAAAGGGTTGCAGATCACTATCTTGATTGTCTCAGTATAAGGGTATGATGAAAAGTTCAGACTGACTTGCTTCACAAAATCTCATCAAATGACCAAACATAATGTTTTTGGGGTTTTTTTTGTCAAGTAGAGAACTTTCAGTCCCCCCATAAATAACCATGATTCTCTGAAAGGTGAATGGCATTGTAAAAATAGCAAGAAATTTTATTAGTAATAGTTTTAAAAAAGCAAGATAACTCTCTTATTGAAGATTTTGCTCACATTTAGGTACCTGTATATATAATTATTTCTTCATATATTGATTTTTATATCTTGTATACAAACAAATAACTTGTTATATTTCTGGAAGTATCAGATAAATTATCTATGTACTTTTAACATTTTTAATTAATGCCATTATTTATGTATTTACATTAAATGACTTCAAAACCATTTACCTGTAGTAACTAGTAAAACAATTAACTTTATAAATTTATGATTGTTAATTAGAAACATTAATGAAATTATAAATGTTGTAAATATCTTAAATATTTTATATATTAGAGAGAAACAGATTCAGTTTTAAATATTCAGATACTTGTTTTACAAAAAGTTAGATTTTTGTAGTTAAAATACTACTTTATATTCAGTGTAATAAAATTAAATAATAAAATACTACTTTATATTCAGTGTAATAAAATTTTACATGTTTATTTTTTTCTACTTTGCACATGATTTTTTTTGTTGTATTTTTTTCTGAAAATCTTTATAAGACACCAAATAGTTTAAAGATTTATCAAATAACACAGTATAATTTAATATAGAAATTTGAAAATGTTATTTACCAATGCTGTCTCCAGGGATTTAGAAGTAATAACAAAAAAACTTTCCAAAATAAACCATTTATTAGTTATTTTTGTATTAACTTTAATGTTTTAAAAACTTTTAATTTGAAAGGACATGTTTCATACTAAATAATTCACATTGATACAAGTAATCAAAGAAAAAAATAAGTTTCATAAATATCAGATACACTGTGACAAATACCAATAAATTATATTGTATTTTAAATCTTAAAACCAGTTTATGTAGTTGATATAAAAGAATTAGATGTAATTACTGAATCAATAAGATTCAAACTCTCAGCCTAATGAGTTGCAAGCTGAATCAATTTATCTTCATATGTCCTTAATCTTTTGAATGCAAGTGATATTGCAAAGTAATTTTACTATCAACTTTTCCTAAAGTTTCTACTTTAAAGTTTCATTAAACTTTTAAAAATCATGTAAGATTAGAAAAGCATAAACATTCACTTTAATATGCATGTTTGAAAATAATTGTTTGCTTCTTAATTTTATTATTGAATGACTGTTGTTTAAATCATAAATATAATCTATTCATCTGTGATACTTAATATAAAGAGTATTTTGTCATAAAAAATATACATAAAAATTGGTTTTATAGACATGTACATTACTTCTTGTTATCTTTATTTTCAAATACTAACAATCTAAGTCAGCTAAGTACTTCAGCTTAGCAAAATGTATATGTTAGATTAATTAAGTTTTTGCTAAGGTAATCATTTTGACTTGAATTTCTTGGTTAAAAAAAAGCAAAGTCCATTGAATTAAAGATCAATTTTTTACAGACTAATTTTATGATTTTGATACATGCTAGATCATTTGCAATTCAATAACAGAATATTACAATAATGATTAGAACAATTGATGTTTTGGTTTCTCTTGCTAAGCTAGTCTATCTTTTGGGATAGAAGGAAAACTGAAATCTATACAGTAGTAAATCACTATTATAAAATAACTGCAGAAAGAACTGTTAAACAAAAATTCATCTAAAATGATTTAACTGATCTCAAATTTCAAAGAAACTTTATAATGACATACATATTTTGGAAATTATATAGAAAATACTTGAAAAAACCTGTTTTAAGAGGTAGGCACATGACCATATTTGCAAATGGCACTTGATTAAATTTATGATGTTATATATCAAGTAGAAACTACCACATGATACTTCAAAAATGTTTATCAGTATTTTTTTACAATAACTTTCAGGAACTGCTATATTGATGAATAAAGGAGCTCATATCAAATATTGCATATTCTGTTGACTATCAAATAACTACATGTAATTATATATGTAATGTTTACTCTAAAACAGTATTACTAGTATTGTTAGAGAAATAGATGAAATATTTTTTTGATTTCAATTGTAAAATCAAAGGTCAAATGCATAAAAAAAATATTCAAACATTGCAATATTATTATCTACTAGTTAAAAAAAAATGATCAAAAATTCATGACATTCAAAATTCTTCTTACTTAACCTAAACATTTTCTTTCTACTTATAAGATTTAAATTATTGTGATTTCTATGCTATGTAACCAAAAAAAAGAAGCATCACTTGGAATAAACTCATTACAATTAGTATTTTGCATTCAAATCCTGGTAGTGGTTTACTTCGCTGACAATTAAAAAAAATATACATATGTACACAGCTATTTTGTTAAAAGCAGCTATAGTTATTACTTGAAAGTTTAGCACTTTCATAATAATAAAAAAACGTAAATGCTAAAATACAGTTTAGAAAGAAATGCATTAAATGTTTATGTTGAACATAATTTATTATGCTTTATTTTAATTGTTCAAAATGTCCTCATTTTAGATTTAAGAGAGTGATTTACTAACATCAACATTCGTATCTCTTGTAATTATGTAAAGATTCTCTTTGATTGTCATCCATAATTGTATAAATTTATCAGTTCTTGTGGAATAAATATTTTTAAGCTATCCTCATAAAAAAGAAATAGCATGGTATAAAACCTAGTTAATGTGGTGAGCTTTTAACACTGCCTTCTTCATTTGCCTGGAAATAATTCATTCAAAGTAGACCTTGCATTACAATGACAATGAAGAAGTGCTCAGTCTTGTTGAATAGAACTCATTCTTGGCATCAAATAGGCAAAGAATCTCTGAAATAGTAGATATTTAGAAACATTGCTGTTTTTTTTGTTTTTTTTCATTTTTTAAACCTAAGTATAAAGTTGTGAAAGATATGCAGTTTATCATAAAAATTCAAAAGAAAAATAATATTGTATTTTAGAGCTAAGTAGATTTTGCTTCAGTAATTATTCATCTTTTATAGTCCATTATATCAAGCTTCATTAAAATAATGGCTAAACGATGATTTAAACAATGTTCAGACTTTATATATTTCATGCTCACAATTGTCTCTTAGGAACTGCTACACTTATTGAAGCACAGGGGAATTTCAAATCAAAACTTTTTAATTTTGATAAATAATATTGTATAAGATATGATTAATACATGTTTTATTTGTCCCCTCATTTTATTGAGGAGAGCAAAAGAAAAATGATCAGCAGTAATTTGAGTTAGGTAGGATTCTGATTATCATTGGTAGACTAAGTTTTCAAGTGATAAATAAATGAAGAATTTTAACTTTATATACTAACAAAGCCGGCATTTTCAATGAAACCTCATGTCTTTTGGGTTTTAATCTTTGGCTCTACAACTTTAACCAAATCAGTGAATGCAAATTATATTAAAGTAGTTCTGGACTTTAGAAATTAATATTGAATTTAATTTTTGCTGCTTGCTAATAGAAGAAAGGCTTCAATATATTTTATATTGTAAATGTTGTATCTACTATAAATCAATATTTGTTTGAGAGTAACTTTTCTTTTTCATGTAACAACTAACATTATTCACTCATAGCTAACTTTTTCATTCTGGTTATAATGCAATATGACTTTACCAGAGTCAAACCATATTTTTGCTTATATTCAATTCTTACAATTTTTAATTTTAATAAATGAATCATTGGTGTACAGTTTATTTCCCTTGTATAGTTTTCATAGGCTAACATTATTTTTAATACAATTATGCATTGTGAATGTTAATACCAGAAAATATATACTTTTTTTTATAACTGATGTTACATTAACCAATTTCATTATGTTGGAAGCTTGTGATTGTATTCAAGATTGTTTATTTTTATTAATTCTGAAGTGATAACATATATACTGGATAAAGACAAAAAAGAAAGCTCTTTGTTAAGAATTTTTCTTTCTATATTATGGGCCATTTACCTTGCTTCCAGTGAAAATATTAATTTTCTGATGCTTGAGTACCATTGTCAGTATTTTTTTTCTTGGTAATGCTGTAACTTAGTATATTTTTGTGTGTGTGTGTGTGTGTTATATCAGATTTTTTTTTTTTTTCCAAATATTGTTTCAGTTTCTTTGACTTTATTTATTAGAATAAAAGTAGGATTTTTTAATTTGCTGAAAGTCTGCTCCGTTTTTAATTAGTTGGTTCTTAAGTCCTTGAACTGCTCAAAGTTCACAGAAAAAATTACATTAAGCTTAGTTCCAAACGTCTAGTTTGTACAGCTTTGTTTTATCATAGGAAAACTTACCAAAATTTTAATTTTCTTAATTTTTCTGTTTGTATTATATTAACATAATGATAATTTTGATGGTTTGAGAAATTCAGTTGAAAGTAATCTTTACACTACAGTGAAAAGAACTAAGACAGTTTTAAATGAGTAGTGCAACCACAACGATATTGTTAATTCTTTAACCCCATTATTAACCTATTATTACTTATTTTATTTGTCTACTTTAAAAAATGGTCTTGATATGACCTAAACAGTTGTACTCATGCGATGAAAGTGACTGGAGTGAACGAGCAGTTTGAGTAGGAATTCCCACTTCCTGCTTTGCTATTGACAAAGTCATCATATCACCACCACCACCACTCTAACCACCAGCAGCTGCCTGCCTCTTTCTACTCCTACTTGCTATTCATCCTTCCATGTCTGCCTGTAGTCTTTGCTCTTTATGCTCCAGGCTTAAATATTTTGCCTTTTATTTAGTGGCTTTGCATTAAAACTAAGTGGTATAGCTCTAGTAAGTAATCAGTGTATTTACTGCCACTAAATAATGATGATGTTGATAATAATAATACCAACCAGCTCGCCTTTGACCTACATAGGTCTCTGGTAATCACACACACACACACACACACACACTTTTGCTCTCTCTCTCTCTCTCTCTCTCTCTCTCTCTCTTCCTTCTTTTGCTCTTTTCTGTGAGTGCATACACAAGATTGCTGCTGACATCAGCCCCCTGTGCTGCATTTACAGCACTCAGCAATAGACTAACTCAGATGATTCAAACACCCCAATCCCCAAATAAAAAAGATGGCTTATTGCTAGATCTTTGGGATTGGCTTTCAATTTAGATGATTTTTCTATTTCAATCTTTGAAATCTGTTTTATTTTTACATTTTATTTTTAAAATCTCTATTCTACTTGATCTTTTCTTAAAAAAAAAAAAATAATAATAATCTTAAAATGTTTAGCATCGATATTTGTGGACTTTCACTTTAGGAATTTTTTCTAAATTACTTCTATATTCAATGATTTCTGTATTAAGAAATTTACAACAATTTTGGTGAATTCAATTTCTTTATTTAATTTAATATTATAATTGAACATTTAGCAACATTGTTAATGTCATAATATACCTGTTGAGATGAGAATAATTTTAAAATGTCTTAATATTTTCTTTCTTATTGGAAAAGGAAGCATACTGATTTAAAAATAATTATTATTTTAAATCCTTGTTTTATATACTAATCTTTCCTTTTATTTGTAGAAAATTTATTTAGCAATTTAAATTTTTGTTCCTGGAAAATATACAGTACTACTTTGTATTAATGAAACAAAATATATTTTAGAATGTGTAAGCATATTTTAGTGAGAGAAGTTTATTTCAATAGACACTGCATGGCACCTGTTAAGTTTACTTTATCATGTTAATACTTTCCTTTTTATAAAAGAAAAAAGAATTTGACTTATTTTCATTTTTTATAAAGTAGTAAGTTCTGGAGATGTTCAAAATATTACAATGTCATTTGGTGCAGAATTTAAAAGAAATTATTTTTGTACATATTAATATTCAGGCTAAATAATGATATTAAAGAAAAAAACTGCCAAATGTTAAAATCAGGAAATATTTGTCTTGGATTTTGTTGGATATGGTTTTGTAAATTAAAAAAAAACTATATTTAGAAAGTTAATGAGGGATAACAAATAAGTAGACAGAACAAGTCACAGAATGCTTAAATACAAAGCTGCTTTCACTGCAACATTCTGCAACAGTGTAAAAGAGAAAGCATGAATTACAATAGGTTGTATACTTTATTATATATTTTTAAGACAGCAGGCTGCTTAAATAACTTGAATTAATCAATAGGCATAACCACTATGTAAATAAATAGAATAAATTAAAACGAAAGAGAAACACTAATGATAATCAATCTTATGGATTTACTGCATAGAATGAAATATGAAAGAACAAAGAAGCAAAAAGCACAAATAATCCTTGAGAATCTTATTTAAATTAAAGATAAGAAAATTTATATTTTTACTCTTAAAGTACTAAACATTTTGATGTATATTATGATAATGCTAACTTGTATATACAGTTCTCAGCACTATGAATTATTTTGCTGCTGACAAAACTGTTTTGTTAGCTAGCTATATTACTGCACTATACAAGTGCAGCATATAGTGTTTCACATGTATGGACATGCACTTTTTATATATGTGAAACCTTTGTACTGTTCAGTATTTAAGATTAGCATTTAGTCCTGTTTACTGCTGATAGCTTTGATTACTATTACAGTTTTATATAAGTTACTCTTTTATAAACGTATATTATTTATCTTTTTTATTTTTTTTTATTTTTTTTTTTTTTTTTGTTAGAGAGAAAAACATGTTGCTTGGTGTAGACTTCAGGATTTATAAGAAATGGGAATGATTAAAAATTTGTCCCAAATTTCAGTATTAGATTTGCAATGATTGTTTTGTTTCCTTGTTTTCAATTCATTATTTATCACAACAAATTGCACAGCACTTATTTTGATTCACCATGTTACTTAGAATGATTACCTCACTACTTATGTAAATTTAAAAAACAGTCTTAGTTGGTAATAATTTAAGTGGCAGATTGCTATAAAAAGGCACTATTGTTCATTTACAGCTAATTATTGTATCATGTTTTAATAATTTTAAGTAAAATGATGCACTAAAATAAGTCGCTCAATAATTGTTTTAACTTCTCCGAATATTGGTGTCCTTATTTTTTTTTTTAATATATGTAAAAAGAAACTCCATGCAGAAGAGAACATATGGCTTCTTGAATTTTCACGGTTGAAGTATATCAAAATTTTCATTTGGGATATTTTAAAGATTTCTGTTTAAAATTAAATTTACATAATTACTATGATAAAGTGGAACAGTTCTTAGCTATAGCCTAAATAAAATGTCATGAAAGTATGTTGTCAGAATTAAAAAAAAAAAATAATTTCTTTTTAAAAATTTCCTTTTAAATAGATCATTTTAATTTTTATATTGTAGTTATTGTATTTTGACATCAAAAATGATATTTTCCCCAAAATTAAATGTTGAAAATTTATACTGTGTTCTACAAGCTGAAGGTTATGTTTTTAATTTAAATTTCTTTTCCAAAATTTTGATATTTTTGAGGCCAGAACATCTTTGATGCTGGGAAATATAGTATTATTTTTATTTATTTATATTTTTTAATTAATGCACGTTATCGTTATTTTAGTTAACAGAAAAAAGTGGTAGGCAAGAAACAAATAATTAGCTAAATTAATATACACTTCACCAAAATATACTATTTGATGAAAGAATTTACTTTTCGACAATATATATATATTGACATTTATAAAATATATAATAAAACAAATGCTTCAGTTACATACAAAATTTTCAAGTAGAAATGGTAATTTGGCTATAGAGCTAAGGAAATGCATGATGAAATATTTGACTAAAATTAAAAAATAATGCTATTATATCTTGATAGTGGTTCATTTTCCCATTTTATCTCAGCCAAATGGGGCGTGTATTTGTAAACTATTGCCTAACATGTCATGTGCTTTATGGCAACACATGATACAGAAGCACAAAAATTATTGTAATTTAAGACAGCTCCTTGTGAATAACACAATTACTCAGTAAAACAAACTTCAAAAAAGCTTATAAATTTTAGCTCTTCATATAAAATCAAAATCACTAATCAATAAAATCATTTATTCTGAAATAGCATACTAAAAAAACTGTTAAAATTCAAACATCCTATCTACATGTCATCAGATATTCAAAAAATAAAATTCCAAATCATCATAATTAGTAAACTGACTTTTAATTTCTTTCATTCTTCGTAATGACTGAAGTCAGTTGAAAGCTTGAATCTTAACAAGGATTAACACAAACTGTGAACATTTCCTATTTAACTGTTAACACACCAAGATATGTAAATATATATAAATAAGAAAAATTAATTAAAAATAACATAACATGTCAGTTATCTTCAACAAAACTTATTTAAAGGTATATTTGTTACCTAGACACACCTAATTTTAAATATGTTAAAATATGTTCCTCAGGTATTAGCCTATATTAGGCTTTGTAAATAAATTTAATGCACAACTTTTCAGCATATTACATACTTCAAAATAAAAACAACCATTTTCAAACTTCTCTTTTCTAAAAGCTGTTCCAATAACTTGGACCAATTTTAAATATGAATTAAGTTTAAATTCCAAGTTATTGGAACACCGTTTAGTATGATGCTTTAAAGCCACTTTAAATAAATAAAAATGTTACACTAAAGTGAAAACCATTGTAGTTTTGAATTTGAAAGATTATAGGATTAAAGCTTTAAGTTTTGCACTATCTTTAAAATGACCATTGTTATTGGATAATGAATAATTCATATGAAATGACCATTGATAATGAATAATTCATGAAATGACCATTGATAATGAATAATTCATATGAAATAATCTTATTTAAAATGACCATTGATAATAATTCAAATGAAATGATCTTATTTAAAATGACCATTGATTATGAATAATTCATATGAAATATTCATATTTAAAATGACCATTGCTATTGGATAATGAATAATTCACATGAAATGGTTGAAATTATAAAAAATATTTGTAAGATTTCAATAAAAAGCAAAAAAGAGAAATGTAAGAAACTGTTTCTTGCATTTTTATTCAAGTACTCTACTCAATCTTATGGTACTTCTGGGATGAGTTTTTAGATATAAGGTTTGCTTATTCAGTCAGTACACTCATCTTTGAGTCAGATGTCTGCATTATTTTCATTGGCAAATTTCCAGATTAAATAAACTTATTTTAAGTATTTTTTTGTATTATTTCTACATTATGTACAATAAATTCTATAATATAAGTTGATTTGATATATTAATTCTTATACAAAGGAGTTTTGAAAAGTTCTTGGCCTGACACACTTATCAAAATTTGACAAAATGATCAATATTTATTTAGGAATAGCATCTTAGTCAAGACATTTTTTTCAGCACCCTGATAAATCTTGTTTGATAAATTTAATGTGTACATCAAATAATTGGGTAATGGTAATGGTCAAGAACATATCTAAGATATTATTTCTAGGTTTAAGCTTAATTCAGTTTATTGTTTTATGATGAGTTTCAAAATAAATATATACTTGTAAAATTTAACCAAGGAACTCGGGGATTATCCAAAGCCAATATCAGCATAATTGGTTGTTCAGATAAGCTATGGCGTCAACTTCATAAATTGGCATCTTTACTAAAAGTGCTATATCATTCACCCAGAGGATTCTATTTTAAAATTGTAATTAATGCTGTAACTTAGATACCTCTATTTATCTATGCAGTGGTTCATAATCTTTCTTCTATATCTCTTTGCACATGTCCTCCAGGATATTTCTCTGATAGTCTATCTTCTAAAAGTATGATCTCAAGGTCTGCTTATCTCTGATGATGACCTACTATGGGTGATAAGACAAGTCAGTGTGACCTTCTTAGCATTAGACCCTCAAATCTTAAATATTTTTACCAAATCTTCATTCTGCTTTCACCTGAAAGAGTTTTGGTCAACTAAATTCCTAACACTTGGGTGAGAGGAAAAAAATTCAAGAATATTGATTGGTTACTTATTACAGGTGGTAAGCAATATAAAATCTGTTGGGAGAAAACCTTTTTTCTGACAGCAAAGACTTGTGTAATTATTATTTTATTTATTTTGTGTGCTGGATGTGCTAATAGTGCAGCAAGCCGAGTTTGAATTCCATCTGAGCTCATGACATTCACTTTTGTGCAAATACTCTTCTTCCCCAGTTGAAGGGCTCTCATGCTTTGAGGAAGTAACCAGTCTAGGAGAACACTGAATTCAAAACCAGCCTGAAAAAGGATGTGCTCTGTCAGGTTATCTTACTCTACTTACTATTCCTGATATGGCTGCAGTAGTAACTGTGCTGTCCCTACGACCATAGCCGGTTATGGGACTCTTGACGTATGTATGTGCATTTTGAATTGATATACAATTTCCTTGATTAGGATTCTTCTTGGATTTTAATTTGTTTTAAAATTAAACAATTTTTATAATTATTATTTTGATGATACATCAATATTTGATTTGCAATCTATAATATATAAATGCTAAATACTATGCAACCCTGAAATAAAATTATTTCAAGATATATAAAACGTAATGAGGTAGGTAATAACCAACTCAAGTGAAGTCTAAGGGGGTTTATCAACAAATGTAGAATGGACTAGTTTTAGGGTATAAAATTAGGGTGGAGACACGAGAGATGACTTGAATACATTTAATGATTGGAATTAAATGTGGGACAATAACTAAGAAAGTTAGTTTTGAGAATGTAGATGAGTTGAGGAATTTTTAAGGAATCAAACCTGTATATGGCCCTGTATCTAACTACTATATTTGTCAATAAATTACTTCCTCAGTATCTGTCTATATTTCTGAGATGATGTAAATTTCTTCCTCAGCTGAAATAAAAAAAATCTCTAAAAACCCTTGAGATTAAGTTGCTAACATAAAGATCTATTCATTGAGTTGGTATGGTAGAATAATTTTGGAAGAGGAAAGACTTTCTAAAAAACTTGGCCCAAACTGATCAATAGACCATGTGGTTTGTTTACATATGCCAGTGATATTTTTAGAAGAACAGTTTTTAGGAAGCAGGTTATTAGAACTCTGTCAAGTAGCGTGCTGATCATATGCTTTCCTGAACAAATGAAACCTTTAGAGAATTTAAATTAATGATCAAATCATACCAATACATCATTGGTGAAAAGGCAGCAGCCTGAATCGTATATACAGGGTGTAATGGATAAATAGTCATATAAATAACACTCATTTTAGCAGATGTATTTACCAAAACTACACAAAAATATCTTTAAATACTAAAGAGTAAATTTATTCAATAAAATCGACATTAGCTTCAACCACTGCCTCCAGTTGACTTTGGAATCTCCTGCAACTCTTCAGGATGGTCTCCTTGTTTAAGTTGGTGAATGCTGCCATAATTCTTGCCTTCAGCTCATCTTTGGTGTTACAAAGAGTTTTGTTGGTCTCTCGCTCAACTGCACGGCACACGTAATAATCAAAGGTGCTGCGGTCTGGGGAGTCAGGTGGCCAGATGTAATGGGTGATGTGGTTGCTGAAATTGTCTGGCAGACATGACTTGGTTCTCTTGCTTGTGTGGCATGATGCAGAGTCCTGTTGCCAGACATAGTCTGCCAGCAGCCACCTTTTTGACCCAGAGCAACACTACCTCAAGGCACTTTATATGGGCCTCCGTGTTGAGTTTAAGGTCCTGTGGGAATATGAATGGAGGCAAAACATCGCCATTACTAGTGATATTGACTGGACATATCATCCAACACTTTCCAAATCCTTGGCACTCTCCTCTGATTGACAACCAAACACTCTGAAATGTTTGTATTGGAGCTTCTGACATGAATACCAAGCAGTCCATCATGTCATTTCCAAATTTCTGGTGGAGTGAATTGCATTGCAGTGCTCTTTTTGTCACAGATGGCTACCCTACTATACTGTACAGTGGACAAAATCAAAAACAATGCATATGTGCGAAATTATAAAATGGCGACAATTTACTCATCGCACCTTGTTGTGGAGTATACTGTGGCTTCTAAAGATAAGATATATAGTATGTACTGATCATAACAGCATTTGTAAGAACAGACCACCAGATCAATATTTGAAAAGTAGGAAAATGAGCAAACACATGAGTGTTGTTCTATCATCATCATAATTGTAAATTCAGATTGTGTACTACTGTCAAGCATTAGAATTAGCAAAAGGAAGTTACTAGTCAGAAAAACCCATGTAATCAACAGTTAAAATCTTGTTATGGTATTTTAATTTTCTTTATCATAATTTTAGTTTTTTATGGCCTGTAGCTGGCTCAAGTTCACAGAATTTTAACATTGAGCTTAGGACTTTTTCAGACCTTATAATACAACATAGATGGAGGAGTCTCCTACCAAGGATATTGCTGGATAGTTATATTTGGTATCATGACCAAGGATTCTTGACTCTGAGGTTACCACAAAGATATATATTATCTAGTGCTATATTTAGTGACCAGAACAATTAACCTGTACTTGAGATAGTGTTACAGTTTTAAATATTCAAGCATAAGTCTTTAGTGTAATGAAATAATTTGTTGGTCATATGATGCTCATAATAAAGCTACCTGACAAGTCACAGACTACACAAAATTTAAATCTTGTATAAATTTTGTAGTTTTCATATTATTGACTGCTAAACATGAATGTTGCTCCCATCTTACAAGATCCTACCAACATACCATAATCTTGACATTGGCTCTTATTTCTAATTGATATGTTTTTTGTTTCATTATCTGATGGTGTGGTGTGTTCTCTATGCTATGGCATCAATTGTAAATCTATTTTTATCAAAAAACTTTTTTTAAAGGTACTCAAAGCTGTCATAAAAATAAGATAACTTCTAATGTAATGATGGTTTTTATTTTAACATAGAAAATTAACTCTGAAATCATGAATGTATTTTTGAAGATCTTGGAATTTTAAGGTCATTTCATAAGCCCAATTCTTCCATAAGACTGTTTTTTGGTAGTTATTTATTCTGAGTTTGTGTACTGCTGAAAGATAAAATGTCAACAATTTGGAAAAATAGAATAGATGTTTATGACTATATGATATATTTGTGCCTATCCATGTCATAATTGTGTTGAGAGTAGTAAATAACAATTTTCTTTCTTTAATGGCATTTTTGTTTAATGTGAATAGATTATTATTAGGAAATTAGTCATCCTTTCCATCTTCTTTTTTACTTACTCATTACAGCCATTTTTCTTCTTTTGTATCTAGCTAATTGTTTTGCATACACAATGTGAAAATGCACACTTCTAATTGTTCATATTTATTAATACATACTTATGTACCTTGGGGTTGCATGTAAACATGTAGTAGTACATTTGTATGATTTGGTTATTTCAGCTTTTATAAATATTATATGCAATATTAATGTCAATTATTTTTATTGAATAGTTAAATACTCCTAAAGAGATATGTTAGTGTTTCTTTTTGACAAACCCAAGTTTTGAATCTTGATTTGATCATCTTCCAACAATGCATTAATGTGAATATCACTGGATCTGCTGGCTACCTGCTAGCATTTAGTGACTGACCAATACTGATGGAATGTTTCAGATCAAATAACAAGTATCAAATTTTCTCTGCAGAAATCATATCTAGCCACTCCTCACAATACTTTTTAGGTGCTTATCTCTAGATATATTTTTTTTCATTTTAAAACTGGCTTTATGAGTGCCCAAACTTATAAATCATAAAGGATAAATCAAAATGATTAAAACTAATTTTAAACTTAAGTATTTATCAAAAACTATATCTGATATTTAGATGTTGCATCTTGACATTCTTAAAATTTACTGAAAATTGAAAAAAAAAATTTTTTGTAAGTCAAGGTCATTTTTCATTTAAGTATTTATTTTTCTCTTTCACTCTCTCTTAGTCTTATTGTGCTATTTTTAAACTTAAATATATGCCCTGTTATATTTTACTACACACCTAACAGGTATCTTGAATTTCATAAGTATACAAATGGTACATATAAAACTTAATGGAAGACATTCCTAGGTAGTAATTTTTAACACTGAACATTATCATTATTATCAAATGTTTGTGGTAATAACTAAAAATGTGTCATTTATTGAATTTTAATAAACTCTAAACTTAATCTATTAATGAATTCATAGAGAAAGGCAATGGTTATAACTTGGCATAATCCTATTGGATAGTTTACTTGTAATGTGGGTTCTCTGTAAGAACTATACTTAAATGTCTGGACTGATTTCAATCAAACTTGAAATGTGATCTGTGCTTTACCCAGATTTTGCTTAAGTTTCTAAAAAATGAATTGCTTTTGGGAAAATGTTACTAGCAAAATTTGAACCATCTTTCAATAAAAGATAACACTCGAGTTTAACTTTTTTCTTTGTTATTTTTTAAAAATCTAATTAATCATTCAAATATTTGAATCCCCATTTTTCTCAGATGTAGTCTAACCTTTCTAAACAATTTTTAATTAAAAATATCTTAAGCCAATTCATAACTTTTATATAGTCTTGTTGAAATCCGTGCAGATATGCGTATTCATTTTCCTTGGCTATTATAGTTTTTCCCTATCTTTTTGTATTGCACACACACACACACACACACACACACACACAAATTTGTTCTGATTATTCAACATTAATTTGGTTGATACAAAGCCATGTTGAAGATTCAACTTGGGTCAAACTTAGTTCAATGTAATAAACAGGTAGGATGGAAGAAATGTAGAGAAAAGCAATGGATAACAGTACACTTGTTTATTTTTTCTTTCTATGCTACACAAGATTCTTTTTTTCTTTTTTTTTCTTTTTTCTTAAAAGTATAATTTTATGTACATATAATATATGGCAAGGTAAAATGATCTTCGTCTTAGTTAATGTACTTTCAGATAATTTTGGGGGTATATCTTTTATATAGATTACTAGATCTAAGTGATTACTTCTATCCTGAAAGTGAATAAAAAAAAAACAACTTATTATTGAAATAAAAAGAAATCTTATTCATTTTAAGAAGTTCAGTCTGGTATAGAACACTAATTGAAATACCTTAGAAATTTTTAAGCAGTTTTTGTTTTTTAATTCTCATAAAGTAATAATTGAAAAATAACTTAATTTTAATCCATAATGAAAAAATTTCATAGTGAATAAACACTTGGTCAACTTTTTAAAATGTTTAGAACTAAATTCAGAAATATTAATGTTATTTTAAAATTCTACCTATTAAGTTTTTGAATTGTTATTATGAAGGATAAGAACATTCATTTGATATTTTAAGGTTTAGAATTTTAGAATAGGTTTATTCTATATGTTTCAAATACATTGTATTTGGTTATTTTCCATTTGGTATTTTATACTAAATACTATTCTATATGCTACTGAATACACTAATTGATGATGATTTTAATTTACTTGAACTTAAACATTTTGTGTTTTAAACTGCATCTTATCCAAATGTACCTCCTTTTACTTTTTAAGATTTTGTACAATTCTTTTTCTATAACTCCATCTGTAACTTCTGTAACTTGTAAAATAAAAAAAAAAATTCTACAGAAATTACCTTCAAGTTATTAGCAACATTACGTTTGCAAGTAAGAAAAGTGACATTCCCTAAAAATGGATGTGCGAAGAGAAGTCATTTTGGTGCTACTTCTTACCATGAAGCTCTTCCTTGTAGAATTCAAGGAGTGGACTTATATGCCACACAATTTCATGGAAACTGAAACTAAATTCTCATGCAAATGACAGACATTGGTGTGTATGGTTCGATATTAGAACAGAATACTAAGTATATTTCTTTATCTCTTAAAAAGATTGAAGATGCTTCAATGAAAGGTTGCCTTAAAATTAGCTAATTTATTTTGCTTTGATGGTATGACAACCCTTGTTGAGTTATTTAAAGTTGGATTTTCAATAGGGTGTCCAAGTGAGAATCAAACTCACTATTCACTTGTAATAATCAATCAAACTAGGCTTGCTAGCCATTACTGTATGCTGAAGTGCTTTTGATTAAAGCCCAAACCATTTTTTCATTAATAAAGTATCATAAAATACCAATTAACTTTAATTTTTCTTTTAAATAAAAATTGGGCCTACATTATCATTATTTAATGGTTGTTTATTTATAAAATTATCTATTAAATTCATATTTTTTTAAATTTAATATCCTCTGCTAATATACTACAGCCCTTCAGATTAATGAAAATTTACTTTTAGATTTTAAAAAATATTTTAGTTTTTTATATTCATGCTTACATTGTAGTAAATTAAAACATAAGTCATTGATTTCATGGTAGACATTGTGTGCACATACACACACATAAAGTTCACTAATGTCTGTATTTGATTTAGTAGCCATCTGTATAAACAAAATTGATAGAATTTTCACCAGATTGATACAGGGTGTGACAGAAATACCTCCCACATAATGGTAAGACATTAGTGGCAATGGGGTGGTGTCTTCATCTCACTAATGTCTTACCATTATATGGGAGGCATTTCTGACGCCTCATGTATGATAGATTTTACAAACACTAGAAGTGTAAATAGCCTTGGAATTAGATCTTGGATTAGACTTCTAAAATGCTAATGCTTTACTCAAACAAACACACACATCTATCTATCTGTATCTATCTATCTGTCTGTCTGTCTATCTATCTATCTATCTATCTGTCTGTCTATCTATCTATCTATCTATCTGTCTGTCTATCTGTCTATCTATCTGTCTGTCTGTCTGTCTATCTATCTATCTATCTGTCTGTCTATCTATCTATCTGTCTGTCTATCTATCTATCTGTCTGTCTATCTATCTATCTATCTGTCTGTCTATCTATCTATCTATCTGTCTATCTATCTATCTATCTATCTGTCTATCTATCTATCTGTCTGTCTGTCTATCTATCTATCTGTCTGTCTGTCTGTCTGTCTGTCTGTATATAGCTGAAAAGATTTGAGTTTGACCAAGAAGCGCTTTCAAAAGAAAATCAGAAATTGGGAAATTAGTCAGGCTAATAACTTTTCAGCACATACTCGTATAATAATTACTTGTTTTGTGTTTGTTTTTATAAAAATACAATTAGAATGAATAATTAAAGTTAAAGAGTTTGAATACAAAACTTACAAACAGCAAAATTTAATTTATTTTATATATCATAAATTCTGTTATGTATTTGTACAGATTGATACTTTTTTATTTAATATTGCTAATATATTTATTTTTTTTATAACTGTATTAGGAATTCCTTTTTATATAAGTAATTTGACCTACAGAAACCCTTCCAGCATTTCTTTTATTTGTGGATGCTAGTGCAGTTACAAATTATTAAAATATTGGATTGTTCCTTATTACTGTAACTCTATAATTTGCCATATTATTTTATAGTTTGCTTCTTTTTTTTTTCTTTAAACTTTTACATCTCTCTTCTGGTTGTTAATCTTGTGCATGTGTGAATATAAACTGTCTGCATTCAAGCAAGTGGCTATAGTATCCATGTTTATGAGTAACTTCCTCTGCAATAATGATACTGATGTATGACAACTAGTTGGATGTCCTCAGTAGTTGTTAGATTAATAAGCATGACTAACTGAAATGGCAAGGAGGAGAGCAAGCAGCAGCAGCAGCAGCAGCAACATACTTAGCAAGGGTCATTTTATATTATGACCATTCTGAGAGAGATGTGTATAACCTATGTTATCATGTGATAGAACCCTACATCCTGGTTAACTTCTTTACTGCTGCATCACATAACCTTCTTTCTTCTGAGCCAGCCTTGTTATTCTATCCCTTTTTCTTAGCAAGCTACAAGTAAATTTATTTCTACTCCACCCCATTTTTTATGTTCTATTACTTACCTTGAACCTATTCAGATCTCTTAAATAACAGAAAAGTATAATTCTATATCTTTAATGTTCTTATGTAATATATATTTTTCACTTTAGAGCATTGAGGTAATTTAAAACTGCTACTATTTTTAACTTAAGCCTACAAATATTTTAGGAAACCACTCAATCCAAGGATTATATTTCTTTTCTATTCTTGATAAATAAGAACAATTGTCCATTGGGGAAAAAAAAGCTTTATGTGTCACTTTATGTGGATCACTAATAAAGTAATATGCAGTGTTTAGTTTATATTTCCATGTTAGAAACAATATAAATTTCAATGTGTTAGTAATAAAATGCATTATTATTTTTGATATTTAAAAATTTTGTAGATAAAATTTGTTTAAAATTCATGTATAAAGTATGTTTTTATAATTTTTTTTTTCCTTAAATATAAACTTCAAAAGTAGTAGTGAAAAAACTAGTGACATGGTTATAATTTAGAGATGTATTCTGCAGTCAATTTTATTAATTGAACTAGATCTAATTGAATTTTCAACTTTATTATTTTGCCAGTTATAAAGTTAGAATGGTCTTTATTTGGTGATATTTTTTAAGTAGCAAAGACTCATTCCTTGAACTTTTTACTGATAATCATTAAGTTGATATATAAGATGTATGAGAATCATATTTTATGAATAAACTAAGTTTAAAACATGCTTTTATTTAGCTGAAATGTTTGTTTTCTGTCAGTTTGTAATAATTGATCTCATTTTGACAGTAGAACTTAAACTTTAGACTTGTACAGTAGATAATATTTGTGAGTAAATCCCATTCTGACTCCTAAATGTTTTACTAGAAACAATATTTTAATCTTTTATAATTATCCTTTGATCCAGTTCAGTTGCTATTTAATTTGTGACAAAATAAACTTGTATATTTAAGATGTATGCAAACTTTATTTGGCTAGGTTTGATTTTTAGGATATATCATCAAAGCAAGCTAAATATTCATGGAAAAGAAAGACCATTTTGTTAAAGCCTCAGTAGTTTAAAAGCTGATGACATAAAGTAATGTTAAGTTACTGAAGAATGAGAATGTAGATCACATTCTGCTTTGATGTTAAATTCTAATCATCTTTTAAAGATATGCATGAATAAGCATTTAGAATAATTTGATGATACTTGGCTTATATCTATAATTAACTCTTCATTTGCTAAACAGCAAAAATACCTGTAATTAACCAGTCATTTGTTAACAGTAAATAATTTGTTATTTTTTATAGTTGTTTTTTTCCTGTTATAAAAAGAGTACATTATAGTATTGGTCACTTTTAGGTATGCTGGAAAAATGAATTTATTTAAAATAAAGTAAATAAAAAGGTTTTTAAATAAGCTGATACAAAACATTTTGAGTAAGCTACAAAATAATGGTTTAAAAATCACAATGGAATTCATTTTTGGTCATCTGAGAGAAGTCTGAATTGTATAGCTGTTTAAAAAAAATTTTTTTTTTGCTGCTTGATTCAAGTACAAACCTTTGAATAGTACCCAAATCATTTAGTAATTTTTCCTAGTATATATTCATCAGATATATATTTGTACAGCTGTGCATGATGAGTCTGTTTAAATTTGTAGTCCTGTTTGTTGAACTTAAAGGTAATTAAAACTCCTATTATTTAAAGTTATGTTTGAAACTCTTCATTTTAACTTGCTATTCTAAAAAAGATCCTTGTTTGTACCAGGAGCTTAATAAAAAAGAAAAAAATCTTGTTATTAATCTAGTCATTAATAATGCATACTTTCACTCATGTTGCATAGTGATGAACAAAAAAGTTTGTCTTTTTAAAATCTTATAACAAAGAAAAATTTGCTATCAAAATAATATTTTCTGTACATTTTTTTTCAATTACAGAAGTTTGTCTTCTGTAATGGTATCTCTTTAATATTGACTTAAAAGATTGGTAAAAAGATGTTTAATAATAAAAAGCTCAAACTGTTAGGTCTAAGATTATGAAGTGAGATGAGCTCCACCAGTTTGCTATTTACTTGACCTATTGATGATGGTTTAAGGGTACTTCGACTAAATATTTTAATTTGTTCTGTAATTTTAGGTAATTTCTTTGATTATATTTCTCTCTCTACTCTGCTCTTACTCTATGTATGTCTTATACTTTTAAATATTTGTTAATGCATAGTAGCTACTTTGAATGCTAATGTGCCTCTGAATGTCCCATTTACTAAATAAACAGAGGTCAGAAAAGATAAATCATGTTAAGAAGAATTGATCTTCATTTTGAATTAGAAGTATTACATTTTATCTGTAAATGTGTCACATGAAATTTTTATTTTATTTTTTCTGATTGTTTTTCTTTTGTTTATTATACAACTTTATTTTACTTTTTTTTTTTTTTTTTTTTTTTTTTTTTTTAGATATTTTTGCCATCAGTTAATTCGCTAAAATTTAGTTATAACCTGCCTTTCTTAAATTATGAAATTTATCTTCCTATTAAATATTTACAAAATTGATTTAATCGAAGCACATTATTCATAGTATCAAATAGTAGTAATTGCAATAGTTTAATTTTTAGAAGAATCTATGCATTGTAAAAAATAGCATTATTTATGAGTGTGGTTCCAGTTCATTTTTGTATAGCTTTGCATGTTTTTAATAACTTTATCTAGCATTTATTTGTTTGAAATTGCTTTCAATATTGCCATTACTTTTTGTTGTCACTTTGCTCCCTAATATCTTGTCACTTTGTACATTATTATGAGTCATTAAAAATAAGCAGTAGAAATTATTTCCAGGAATTTACTTGACACTGACAGTTATCCTGAGTGTTAAAAAAAAGTCTTTAAAAATCATGATCAGTAAAAAAAAAAAAAAATTTATCTCAGTTATAAATGGAATATGTCATTTTTATACAACGTACTTTATAAATTAAATACACCAAGTCACTCTTTTATTTCTTTTTTTTTTTTTTTTTTTGGTAAAGCTTGTAACTTTTTGCTCTAATAGAGTTATTTCCCTTGGTACTGGCAATGCAATGTAGTTTCTTTATGACAATGGCAGACCATTCCAAGATATTTACAAAGGTGAAAGATGAAAACATTATGAAATAGAGTACAACAATAATGATTGAAAGATAAAGATTCTTTAAATACTCAAATGAAAATAAGAACCTAATAAAATATGCACTCATTTTTATGGCATGGATAAACTAATGCATGTAATGCCATTTATTTTGAATTAAAAATGTTTAATTAAAAGAAAAGGGCCTTATTGTAAATTACAAAAAGTTCTAAATTTAATTCAAATTTTATCAATACATTCCTGCTTTTGCACATTATAATTAGTTCTTGGAGATGGTCTAATTACACACACACACACACACACACACACACATATTTGTTTACAACAATTTTACATTGGCTGTTTTAGTTTGTATTGTGCTGGGAAGTGTCTGGAATTAATCTTTATAAAGAATTCAGTGTTTCACCTTTCATTAAAGTCTAGTCTATTTTTATACTTTAGAATAGTGTTTGTTTTCTTTAATGATACTGTCTCCAACAGACAAGAGTAAATTAAATTGTTATTCTACTGTTGTATTGTTGACAAAGCTAAAGGCATATTGGGTTTGTACATGGTAAACTGCTTTCAACAAAAATTTACATTTTATGCAATTCTTTGAAAAAAGACAATACTAGCATCTCTTAAGTAATACAGCCTTGTCTTTAATCTTAAGATTCTAAAGTTACATAGGAAATGTTTTATTGATATTGCATTAGAGATAGATTTCTTTCCTTTGTAATTAGATATTGAAGCTAAAGTAATACAGTTTAATTCCTATTTTTTTGTTATTGACAGTAACAAAGTGTTGGGAAATCAAATAGGTATTAGGCATAAAACTAAAACTTAATAAAACAAATAGTCAAAATTGAGTGTGATATACATCTGCTTAATTATACTCTCATTGTACAATTTGTTTAAAATGTGTCAAGAATAAAAAAGACAAATATATTTTTCAAGTGAATGATTCTGTCTTATGATTGTTTAAAGTATCCAAATATGAATGTCTAATTAATATAAAACTATCACTCAGTCATGAGGTTAATGAATAAACAATTATTTATGGATAAATAAGGTACTGACATTTATAGATTTTTAATAGTATTTTATTAAAAGCTTAAATACTAAAAGATAATGAACATAATTTTGTAATCATAGCCTTTTAAACATTGGTTAAATGTTAGATAGATTATGTATTACCACAGCATATGTATGAAACAAAGTTTGTAGAAAAAAAGACAATGTAAATAAAAAAAATATATATTCCTTAAAAGTTCCCCTTAGAATAGTTGATATTTTTGCCTTTATCTATTTGCTAATTTGGTGTGATCAAGCATCTTGTACATTTTCTTAAAAAAAACTTGTATGGACTACTATTGCTTTTTTAAAATTTTTTGATCATTGAATTAAATTGCAAACAAGTTTGAAAATAATTGGAAAAAAATAAAAAACATTTGCCTCTTAAATAAATTTAAATAGTAATAATTTTCTTTTGTATATAAAAATTAATTTATTTTTTGCATTGTCAAACAAAAAAAATGAATATTTATATTATGCAGCATTTGTCTCATTAATTCTTTTCTTTTGAATATATGTATGATGGTTAATATTGGCTTATATTTAAAAGTTTAATATCATTCTTTGGGAATGAGAATGTATATTTTCAGATATTAAGAAAAAAATAAAACCATGATTTAAGGAAATATTAGCCATCAGTGCCTTAACAATTAAGAAAAAAATATTTCTTTGTTTACTATTTATTTCTGTCCTTGTAATTGAAAATACAATTATAACAAGATTTAAAAAATAAAATAAAACCCAGAAATCCATAAAAAAAAACTTGTATATATTTGAACACTTTCCTAGCATTTAAAGACTGACTGCACAAATTGGATTTGGTTGTACCAATAAAAGCTTTAACTAAGAAAAATAATCAATCATCAAACATTAAGGCTTTGTGAATAGGTTAATTTTTAATATAACTTTTAATATTCCTTGTAAAATATAAATAAAATTGTATCAGATAATTGCATGTCATAAAATTAAAGTATTAATTACTTTTTCTGTTAGCTTAGCAATATTCTTATAAGCTAATCAAAAATAGTGGCTTTGTTTTTGTAACAATTTTAGAATAAATGTTCATCTATTTTAATTTGTATGGTTATTTTACATTTTCTGAGGTTGATAAGCTTAATTTTATAAAAAATATATTTTTTATTTTACAAAATCATCCTCTCTCTGGCAATATTTGTGAATAAGATCATAAGCTTTGTTGATGGCTGGGGGCAGGACATGATTCAGTTTCAGTTTAGATAATAATACCTAATTTCAAATAGAATTCAGTATTGTCAATTGCAATATTTCTCTAAAGAGAATTTGGTAGTTTGCCTTAAAGGTGAACATTGTTAATTATTTGTTTTCTATTATTCATAAATGCCACGTTTTATTTAATTTAAATATTTTATTAGTAAAAGTTTTAATGACTATAGTCTTTCAAATAGTGAAGAAATAAATTTTGATATCTAAAGCTGTTTTCAAGTCAGTGCTACTTGCAGTGTAACAGATATGATCTTGTGTTCCAACTGTGCTGGAAGAAAAAGTGCCTTGACTTTTTTAGATTAGCAATGTCAGCCCATTACAGACAGACAGGGTAGTTGTTCTTAAAAGCAGTGGTGAGAATAAACAAGCAGGGTTGTTAAAATGGGAGTAGGCTGCTATAAATTTAACTGAATAACAAAACAAGATAAAAAGTGTTATTAGGATGGTAAGTTCTAGCTAACTTTGGCTGGGTGTAGTATTGTCCAGCAGTCAGTCACAAGTGGACCATTTCCTTCCTTCCTTTCTCTCTTTCATTCCAAATAGGTTGGGAGGGAGGCATATGGGGTAAGTGAGAAAATGGAGGAGAATGGTCTCTGCTATTTGCAAATAATTAACGCTATTACTGTACATGTAAACAAGAAAAGAACAAATGTGAGCATTAAAAAAATATATCCTTAATAACTTTGTTTCTAAAGGAAAAATCTATACAAGGTAGTGGTAAAATAAGATAGAAAAAGATTTTGATTTAGATAAATTGAATGAAAAAATGCAGCTTGCTTGGGAAACCTTTCTAGTATAACAGTGAATACATTTAAACTATTTGCTGAGTTAAGATTTTTAAAAAATGGCTGGATAAAATAAAAATGGGCATAAAATTTGTTAATAGAATAGAAGACAAATGTTTTAACAATATGCATTGCTATTTTAATTTTAGATTTTGTCATGTGCTTCAGGGTTGCTTTTTTTTTTTTTTTTTTTTTTTACAGAACTGGATTTTTTTGACAAACCATTTGTCAATTTCAAAAATGAATTGCTATGTAGAAAATGATATTGTTTTCTTGAATATCCAATGCTCTTTCCAATGTAGAAATGTGGATAGAGTTTCTGTTTATATCTTGTTCTTTCTAAATTTTTAAAGAGAATTTTTATGAGTAAAAAGACTTTGCGAATTCATATATTTCAAGTATATTTAAAAAACTACTTGTTAGCATTCATTAAAGTATATCATTGCTAATAAAATCATAAAAATTTGATTTGGATAAGACCAAAGAATGAATGCTACATTTTATTTTGTACATTTTTTGTGTGTGTGTGTGTATATAATGGATAAAAGTATGCCTGAAAAAATTTGAACATACTGAAGATTCAAATAATTTCTACATGATTTATATCCAGAAAAGAAGAAAATTATAAGAACACAAGAAAAATAAAATAAAAAAATTTAACCCCAGTACTTTGTCAGTCATTTTAATGAAACATTTATAAAAGCGGATTTTTTTCTGCCTAAATATATATATATATATATATATATATATATATATATATATATATATATATATATATATATATATATATATATCTACACACACACACACACATTGGTAGATCAATATGTCCACAACCTGATATATAGTTACTAGCTGAATTCTGAACTAGATTTTTCATAGTGTAATACTGTTCAATCTATTTGTGTAATTAATATTTCATTGCTGAATTAAGTGCAATGACAGGGAAGCTGATTGTGTTGCAAAATATTTGTTGTATAAAATAAATACTTTTTCATCATTAAGCTATAGATTTATATGCTTACATAATACAACAAAATTGTAATTGTTTATAAAATTTGGGCTCAACTTAAACAAGAAAAAAAATCAGTTTTCATTTTATTTTTATTTTTTTTTAAAACATTTCTGCTTATATTTTTATTGAAGGAATACTTTTCCTGCTTAAAACATTAACTTTCTAATAATGCAAGTTATTTAAATTTATATGTAACTTGTGATTTACTTGAACTGTTTATTCTTTATAAACTTGTATTCTCTTCATTACATTTAAATAAAAGTTTGACTTTGTAGTTATAGTTAAAAAAAAAAATATTGCTGATCTATTTTTAAAGGCTATTAGAAAAAGACCACCTCTGTTCCAGAATAGTTGTTTCATTTGCATAAAGCTTTTATACACTAAATGTAATGACTGTTATGGGACAGAAGAATTCATTGTTTAAATTATAGTTTTGTGTATAAAATTTGTATGTAAATCCTGTTCTCTATCATAAGAAAAATAAATGATTAAACATTTCAACTAATATATGCTCTGCTGGCAATTTGGTATATGCATGTTTTCCAACCTTTGTTGCCTATTCATGACAAATATTCACGTTATTTTATTGATAACACTTCTGAATTTGATTATTAAAATCTTAAGATTTCACACTTTCTATGTGATACTTAACATTTCTTTCATGTTAGATAGGCTTACAATTTGTCCTTGTGTCCTACTAGAGATATAAGCTATCAGTATTCAGTTTTTTTTTTTTTTTTTTTTTTCTTTTTTACATCAGACCTGAAGCATAAGGGGTGTTGGGTCATGAAAACACTTTATTATACAAGAAAACTAAAGCTATAATAAAAAAAAAATGAAAAACTGCCCCTGTTTGAGCCTTGAAATTCTGGTAAGTCTATTGTCAGGTCTATTCTTGAATGTCTTTATGAAAGTTCATTTCAAGAAAAATATTTATGGAAACACTTAACATTTTCTTTCAGTTGTTTCTTCTGATTAATTTATGATTTAATTTTCTGATACAATTAAAGTAATGACACTGTTCTGCTTCATTATTTTCTTAGAGATTTTTTCAAACTAAATTTGTATTTGACTAAGTTCTGTCCCCCTCATTTTTTTACATTGTTTTTGCAATTATTTAATTCTCATAACTTTTTTCATATTTGATTGAATCAATTTCATAACTTAATTTTTCTAGATTGACATTTTTTATTTATTTTCTTTTCATACAAAGTATTTAACAAAGTTTTTTTCTGTAAAATTATCCTATCATGAAAAAATTCTAAAAAGATGAATGCTAAAAGTAATGGTTAAATCTTTATAATCAATCTCATTTGTAAACAGCTAAAAAAAATGACATTCAGACATTTTTTAATACTTGATTTAACCAAGACTTTTTAGTTCAATAAGCAGTCCAGACTACTTTTGCATGGCAGTTTGCCCAGCCCTACTTCCAATGACAATTTAGTCTATTCTTCTTGAAAAAATTGACATTGCTGTAATGACACTGGTTTTTAAATATCATTGCAATTTTTGTTAAGCCTTAGATATTAGTCTTGTTGAACTATTTTAACTATTTTAACTCTAGTTTACTTCAATTTCATTTGGGAATATGAATAAAATCTACTAATTTCTGTTTAATGAATGTCTATTGTTAAGATTTATGAAGTCATTTGTTAATATTTAATGATATTTTTGTACTCTTCATCTACTGTTGGTTGATTTTGATCTACCACAGATCTCAATATATGTAAAACTAACCAGCAACATATTCAGCAATGTACAAAACTTCAAGTGAAGATGGCTTGAAGTTTATTACTATATCTAGAATTGATATTTATTAGTTAGTACTATATGATATTGTCAGATTTTGACAGGAAAAAGTAACTTAAGAAAATGAAACATTAAACAAAATTATAAAATTCTTTTTTTATTTTCTTACATGTAATAAATGTCAAAATGCTTTATTACTTTAAGAAGTGATAACCTCACTTCAAAATGATAATTCTGATTTTTTTTCTAAATCCATTATCTTTCCTGTCATAAGAAAAGCTCTAAGGTTGGCTTAAAGAGTTGCAAGTATTTAGACTTTATCATATTTTTCTCAATTGATTATTGCAAATATTTGTGTGTGTGTGTGTGTGTATACACTTTGAGGCTTATTTTAAATGTTTCAATCACCAAAGTAAAATTTCTGAAGACAATGTTGTATTGTTCATTAGTTATTTTCCAAATGCCAAATTGGAGTTTCAGCCTCTTTCAGTTATAGTGTTTAAATTTCAACTTGTACAGAAACAATAGTAATGCTTTGCTTTACAGACATTTTTTCAAAGATGAAACAAAAAACTTAAATAGGTCATATGAAATGTGAGTTAGAAGAGTAGAATCTACAAAGTTACACACCAAATAATGTAATATACACTGACTTAAATCCATCTTGATAGCACCAAGTCATGACAAGTAGCACAATCACATTGCTTACAATTTATCCATTTTCAGTTAATCTTGTGAAATATTCATAGTATAAAAATTCAGTATAAGTCTCATAATTTTATTATTGAAATTGCTAAATGTAACTAAGTTCTATTCTAATGGTTTCTTCTCTTGCACTTATCACCTGTGGAACTCTCTTCTGGCTTCTTGCTTTCCTGTCAATTATGACCTTCAAAAATTTAAATGCAATGTCAATCATCATCATTTATCTCCTTGATTCCCTTTTCTTTTATTGTCCTTTCTCCTCAGTAACTTTTTCTCAGTTTCCTTCATTCTATTGTCTTTCATCCTCAGTAACCTCTTGTGGCTTTATTGCCATGCTTGAAGGGAAATGATTTAAAAAAATATATATTTATTTTAAATATCACTTGTAGACGAGACAAATTCTTTTTAGAAGTCATTTGATTTGCATACTTTTGCTTGCTTTAAATGTGTTATTGAAGAAGAAAAAAAGGTACAGTATTTTATAGTGTAGTATTAACTAGATCTGTATCTATCACAAGAAGCTAAGGGCTTATTGTTGAAGGGTTGCTATTCCACAATCAATATAAGTATGCTTAATTGATTTGAATTCAAAGATTTTTTTCCTTTTAGACTGGCTGCCATCCAAGGTCCGGTCTTTTGTGCAGCTTAACCTATAGCTGGGGGGATGGGAGGGGGAGATAGTCATGTCTTTTCCACGGGCATTAGTGCAAAGAAAATGGAGTAGACTTGGGCAGAATTTGAATTTGGCTTGCTAATTCCATTTTCCATATTGATAACTGATATGCTACCTATTATCAAAGAGAAGACCTTAAAAAATCATATAGGTTCTTCTTAATGATACATGACTAGCATACTGTTTTAAACTAGATTTCTATATTTATACTTTTGCTATAGTTTGTTTTGGTATTAAATAAATTAAATGTTTACATTAATATCTATTGGTTATCTTATAGTAGCAATTGATATTTCTTTTAAAATTCATTATCAGATATTCCAACTTCTCAATTTAAGTGTTTCTTCCTCATTTTAAAACTACTTCTGATTTTTACAGATGATTAGTTCTAAAGACCAAGATGTTTTTTTTTTTTTAATTAGGCTGCTATATTTTAAATTTACTGATCATTAGAGTTTTATTTAGTAAAATAATTCAAACTAAAATGGTTACTGTAATTGTGTGTGTCTTTGTATTTGATACATGAATACTGTCTTCAATATGCATACATGTTGATTAATATGCCTACTATTACAATGGAAATAAATACAAGAAAACCTAAGTCAAGATTAAACTCTTTGGAAACTACTTTTTTTTTTTTTTTTTTGTAAAGATGAAATCCAAATACTTGAGAAATTATGAAATATTTCAATAGATTAAATTCTTTTTATAACCACTTTCTTTGTATGAACAAGATAAGTTCTAAGTATTGTGATTTTTTTTTTTTTTTTTTCTTCCCTCAAGATGTTTGTATATTAAATTGGCATTTTAGATGGAAGAAATTCTTTCTATTCTCTATTCATATCTTAGGTTTTGTTAGTTCTTTCATTACATTATCATAAAAATATTCAAATGTCTAACATTTTTTGATTTTTGTTTTGTTTCATGAAGTATTGTTCTTAATGTTATTGTTTATAAATTAACCAATTTATAAAGCAGTTATTCTTAATTACTTTGACATATTTTTCATTTACTAACATTTAAGAAAATTCAGTTTTTAATCTATATATATTTTCAGAAAATTAAAAAAACAAGTTTTTCATGATAATCCATTGATAGTAATCATATTCCCCCAGATCTCGCTATCTGATCATCTTCATTGTTTAGAATAATATATATCCAATAACCATTTGAAAATAGATCATTTTAAGTGGATATTAACTTATATTTCACTGCATCTATAGATGCACACTTAAAGCAATGCTTTGTTAAATGTATCTTAAAGCTCCTTTATGAAAATACTGAAAACTTGGATTTTGTATTGAACTCTAAAGCTCAACCATGTCATATTTTCTTACTAAGTATTGAAGTTTTACTATGGAAAATTTAACTAATCATTACTTTTTTATCTTTTTTTATACAAATACAGAAAAATTACTGTAGAGAGAGAAATTTAAAAAAAAAAAAATGAAATAAACTTTACTTTATTTGCCCAAAGGCTATTGCAAGCAGTGTCCATGCCTAAATTGAAGTAACTGATTTCTGAAAATTCTAAAGTCATTTATATATTTCACAACTACAATACCATACTTACTCGAGTACAATGTGAGTTTTTATGATCATTTTTTGGGGGGGGTAAGCAAAAAATAGGGGGTCACACTATACATGGGTATTTTTTTTTTTTTTGAAGCAGTTAAAAATCATACATTTTCAGTTACCAGTGACACTATACACAGGTTAATTTTTTCACGTGTGTGTTGGGGGGGGGATTAATGCAAAATTTCAGGAGCCACACTACATGAAGATATGTATATACTCGCATATGAATTAGAATAATAAAATGGTTTAAATATTTTGATAGGTACATTTTAGAATAAGTTATAATATTTGCATTTGGTAAGTTTCATATGCTCAATTGATTGAATTCATTTTTGCTAATAGTCATGCTTTGCTTTAAAGACATTTTTTCAAGGATGAAAAAACCAAAAAAAAATGAAGTTCATGTATAAATCATTTGAAATGAGAATTAAGAGTAGAAACACAGTTACAACACCTTATAAAATCTATCTTGATAGCATCAAATCATAGCAGTGATACCACATAGCTTCCAAATTATTGCCAGTGCTTGCAGCTATAATAAAGCTTCAAGCATAACATATAAAAATACTAAACATACATTTTGTATTGATCAATGAGTGTATAAAGTGAAAAAACAATCAGTTATGCATTTTTATTCAGTTTCTTTCAAAAGCAATATTTTTGTCATCTAATAGTTAACCAAAAGAAAAAATGAAGTAAGGGGTCACTGTACATCAAAGAAATATCTTTCAATACATCTTTAAAAATTGATAAGTGCTTATTTATAAAATTTATTTTAAATAAAAATAATGACCATTTTTATTAATTTCTTTTGTAATTTGGTTCAGGTAAATTATAGTAAGTGATGCATATTACTTTTCTTTAAGTGATTCAGCTTCAATGGAAGATCAATCGTAGAATGAATTTGGCTTCCAGGTGGGCCTTATGTACAATAGATTAATTGTTTGTTGACTCAGTCCAAGGGAAAAAGGATTTATAAGAATATATCCCAAGAATAAGTCATTAATATAAATGGAAACTTCTTGAGAACTACATGAGATTTTTCAAACAGGTTTACCACAAGAAGTTAGAAATAAAAATAAAGCTTAATTGTTTTCTTTAAATCTAGAAGACTTGCTGATTCTAATAACTGCAAGGAAACACAAAATTCTTTAGAGTGTGTGTAAAATACTTAAATTTCACTTTTGTTAACCACTTGATTGTTTTGTGTTGATATAGTATTGATAGTATATCATAGGACATATCAGCTTCAATATAGGAACAATTAAATTTTCCTAATGAGTGATTTACCAAATTTCCTTTCAAATATATAAATAAACAAAATGCTTCTCCTGGATAAAAATAATTTTTTTCTGTCTGAATTTCTGAGATGTGGCATTATTTACATTTGAACTATTGTTCTTATCTATTGTGCCCTCTGACCTTCTTCAGGCATGTGTCAATCTAGATAACCTTCAGGGAATTTCAATCTACGGGAGTAGATTGTTCTCATTCTGCTCTCCATGTCTTCTTATGTAGATTAAATAAAGGATTCAACTGGAAATTCCCTGAAGGTTACCCAGGTCAAGAAATATCTAAGAAGGTTGGAGGGCACAAAGGCTGAAATGTTGCAATAATAATAAGAGTCCAATTGTTTTGAAAATATGAAAGAAATCAAGATTAATGTTTGTTTACTTCAATAATTTAAGCCTAATGTCTTAACAGCATGAAAGAATCTTTTATCTAACAAAATCAGCATTTATATTTATAAATATGGTTTCATTTATCACACAAAATTATCAAACTGGTTTAAGGTGTATGGTTAACATTAAATACAATGTCTGAATTAGACCAAAAATATGTTGAAAAACTAAAAAAAATGAATAAATACTTTTTCTTGTCATCAGTTATGTTCATAGTTTCATAATCATTTATTTTATATAAAAATAATCAGATTATATAAGTGATTAAGATAAGAAGAATCTTGGTTCTTAGTATTTATGAAAACAAAATACCATGTACCTCTATTCAGAAAGAATGACGATTTTTAATTTGTCTTTATGTATAAATAGTAACAAAATGTTAAAATCAACTCATCCTTTCAGAGGATAAATGTTTTTTTTTTTTTTTTTTTTTAGTGAAACTACTGACAAAAATCAATTGAACTGATATCTTTTGAAATAAGAGTATTGATGTGATATTGATGATTTCAAGACGTGAAAGCATTAGAAGTTATAAAAACAACTCTTTATATTCTGTAATAACTTAAAATTATAAATTATGTAAGAATGTTTTATAATAAACATGGCTTTCAGTAGAATAGGACAAAAGGAATAACTGTGTGCTATTTAAAGACTTTAAAAAAATAGTTTTAAGAAATGAGCAAAATATTACAATTGGAATTAAGCAGTGTGCATCCTATAAACCTGAAATGGTTTCTAGTTATGTCATTCAATAGCTCCTCCCATTTTAGCATCTTCTATATTTGCACTTGTTGCTGTGATGTCACAGAGTGTGGCCCTGTATTTCAACATTCTGTAGCTGTTTCTGTCTCTACTAACTGCAAGACACAATCACCGTTGGATTTACATGAAACTATCAAAAGTATCAAAGTGATTTTCCTCATTCATTTTGCTTGTATTGATTTTTTTTTTTTTTTTTTTTTAATTTAGTCAATTTTTCATAAAGATTAAATTTGTTTATGCATTAGTGTAATTGTATTATTTCAAATTATGTCATTGTTCAGAAAAATCAGTGGGATATTACATTTTAAAAAAAATATTTTTACTTGTTCAATTGTATTTATGAAACTACTAAGAGTTGAATTTCTTTGCATTGCTATTTTTATATAAACTAATAACATGACCTGGCAGAGATGGGAATGAAATAGTTTGTGTATTCCAAATTGGCATTTGCTTACATCTATATAACAATGTACTTGTAAAGGAAAAAAAGTTTTTATGAATTTAGTTCTGGATACACACAGTCCATGTGTGCCTTGAAATTAATAATAGGAAAGTTTTTTTTTTTTTTTTTTTTTCTGAACTAAAGATTTTGTTTTAATTGTAGTTAAAATAAATTCTCTGTAAATAGGCTAGAGCTAGAGAGTAGAACTCTAAGCTGACTGATTAGAACAGAATATTTTTTAATTATACACCAGGACTCTTAATATTGTATATAGAACCTTCTCTTACAGCCTTATTCTGAAGTCCCACTATATATTTTTCTATCAATAAAAATATATAAAGTAATTTGAAACAAAGATTTTAAGTTTTCAGAATTAACTAATTATGAAATGACTCATGAGCACATTTACAGGAACCTTTAAAAAAATATTATTTCAATATTTTGGGATTTGACTGCTGATTTGTAAAGTAAAAATTATGCTCTATAATAAGCTGAATCTGTTGAGTTTTTGTTCTTTTTCAGCAAAAGATACTGATTTTCATCTATATGAAAACTAGTATCTCTTGCTGAGGAATTCAGCTTATTATAGAGCATAATTTTTACTTTTTAATATATATTTGTGTGTGTGTGCTCTTACTGAGAATAGCTACATACACATAGAAAAAAATAAACAATTAAATTTTAAATGTATATGATTTGGAAAAATTTAGAATATTCTAATTTAAAAAAAAAAGAATTATCCAATTTTCCCTTTTTGTTTTCTAGCACTTACTATTTTAAAATTAATATATGACAAATAAATGGACATAAAAGGATTCATTTATAAAATTGTTCTTTTTATATTTTGCTAACACAATATGAATTACAAAAGATATTAAAATAAGCTCAAATCATTTTCAGCCTGCAAATATATTAACACTAACACTGTCTTCAAATTTTTACTATTATGAATGCTACTGCTAATAAATCAAGATCTTTATTATGAATGGGTTTTGAAGAGACTCACTTCTCAAAATCTGAGCAAGCATCAGAATTTATTTTGGAATCCCTTGGTCACTAAGAATTTTTCAGAATTCCTCATAGGTTTCATATTCTGCTTATATGAGAGCCTCGCTATAAAATACACATAATCCACTGTATGATAGATTTTCATGTTTCTGTAAATATATTTTTTTGGTTCCCAAGGTTATGGACTCTAAACTGTTTCTACTAATTATAGTACTAAATAATTTCAATTTCCAAATTTTAATAATATTACCATATTTTAGATGATGCTATTACAGCAAAAAATAAAGAAATTTGAAACCGTAAATGTTTACCTTTATTCAAAAAGTTTTATCACAAGTAATGTTTGAACCTCTTAAAATTTTGAACTTAGTTACTTACCTATTTGAAGCCCCAACATAGTTACTGCTAACTTGATGTAATTGTTAAAAATCTAATTCTTTTAAGGAATTATTATCTGTGTATCTGAAGAAATATAATATGCACTGCTGATGATTCTAATTCTTTGTATGCATAATACATATGAAAATTAATTATATATATATAAAATGTGTTAATATCTGCACATGGAAAGAAGGAATATAAAATGTCTTCATGTGTTTATCAAAAAAAAATTTTTACAGATTTTATAGATTTTTAAAAGAAAAATGTTAAATCACAAATTTCCATTTTATTTTTTTCCAAATTTTTTTTAATTTAATTAATTGACAACTACATTTTTTTCTAGCCAATTTCTTTCTATCATTTTCTGATGGTAAGAATAAATTTAAATCAGTGGCTTGTTGTAAAATTGTGGAGTTTTTTAACAATGTTTTATGCTGAATACTATACTAATGAAACTCTAATTCTGTCTTTAAAGACTTGTAAAAAAAATCCAAGATTCTGTTAAGGTTGGATATAATTAAAAAAAAAAATGAATAACTGATCTTGAACATGTTTTAGAGACTAAAGGAACAGTTTAGTTTTTAAAAATGGATTGATATATTATTTGCACCCTACCAGTGTGTGTGTGTGTGTATTCTACAGAAAGATTTCAGATTTTATTTTTCCATAAGTATAAGTATTTTCTCATTTATCTATTAAAATAAATATAGCTGGATTTATTTATACTGAGATAATCAAGATTAATAATAGTAGATACTATGGTTAAGAATTTCTTACCAATGAACTTGAATCCATACTTTTTTTTCCTAATTGCTACATATGGTTCCATTTGTTAATATATTAGTTGTAATCTTGTTAAATAAATGAAGAGTTTATAAAGCCTGATGGATTTAAATAATGTTAGGTTGGCCAAAAATTATAATTCAAGTTATTAAGCAAATATGAGATTTTTTTTAACATTAACTTTATTGAACAGTTTTTTGCTATCTTCTCAGACTGTTTTCTTTTTCAACAAAAACTGCTGTAGGTGTCTTTTGCAGTCTTCAGGCAATTGATTTTGTTTGCTTCATTTAGAGAATTCTATAAAAACTAAAATAAATGTTAATCTAAAGGTGCACTATCTGCTGATTATGATAGAAGAGTGAAAGCTTCCCAAGCTGTAACAAATTTTATCTGCTCACTAAAGAAACATGTAATATACCATTATCCAGATGGGATATGATACTCATTCTTTTAACTAATTCTTGATTCTGTTCATCAATTGTTGCCTTCAGTTGGTCTAATTAAATGTAGTATTTGTTGGAATCAAGTCTTTAGTTCTTCAGAAAGAGCTCACAATAGAGAGATCTCTTCTAATCCCACTATATACACAGCATCACCTTTGGATAAAGACTAGCCTTTGGTACAGTTGTTATATTTTGAATTCCATATTATGAAATATTCATTTTTCATCCCTCACAATTTTTCAAAAACTAATATTTTCATAACATTTAAGTAGCAAATTATCCACAGAAATATGATCCAGTAGTTATTTTCACTGCATTTATGTGGAAGCCACACATGAAAGAAACTAACATAGTCAACCTAGCACAATTGATTTCAGTGCTTAATTTGAATATTTTAAGTATGGTTACCTCCACCCCCAGTTATCCGTGGAGGATATGTCCCAAGGATAGCTCTGGATCTATATGCTATATTTTTCCTAAGCATACAAACCTAATGATAATTTATAAATTAAGTACAAGGGATTAGCAGCAATAACTAATAAATAATATAGAACAATCACTATTAAGTTATGGTAGAGAAGATTCATTCTTCTGGTAGATCTATACCACCTTATGATAATCGTTTTTTTCCTGTTAAATCAAGCACTTCATGACTATTCTTTGTTATATCCAAATTATCAGCATTACAACACTTGCACTTGGTCACATTCTTAAGTAAAATTTACAAAGTATTTCTGGCATTGACTACAAATAACTGAAACCATGGATGAAGTGGCAGGGCATTGTATGTTGGTTATTTTTTATGTTCTATTATGCTGTATCCACCTCCACCCCTTAAGTAGTGTCCTTTGATTGTTATCAGCCTCAACTGACCTACTTGATTGTTGAACATCATTTAGCAAGAAATCTGCAGCACAAAACTTGGCAAACTATTTTTGACATGTTCAATTAAAGTATCTTCTAAATTGCACAAATCTTTGTCACATTTTTACCTTTCTTAAAATAAATATAATAATAAGCGAAAAAATGTTGCTCATTTTCAATGCTCAGTATGAGAAATTGTCAAAAGTACCATTTTTTTTTTTTTTTTTTTTTTTTGTTATTCATATGGCACTTTAACATTTTTTTTTTTATGACAGTCTTCAGAATTTCAAAACAGTCTTAATTTAAAAATACAGGAAACTTCTTGGTCAATATGGCATGATGGTTTTTTAACTTTTGGTAAGTTTGTTGATGCCCAAAACATCTGCACATAAGAAGGCCATTGTTACAAGCTAAAATTCAATTGAAGAACCAAATTTGGCTTTGTTTTCAACATGTTAATTTCTACATTTGATATTTTAAGTCTATTTGAAGTTCATTGGTAACACTAATTATTATTTACTCTTATAGCTACTGATCAATATTGTTTGGCAACTTTGAAATACTAAGTAATGATGACAAAGTACTCTGTTCTTTGGAAAAAATTGAAATGTAGAATATTTTGCTTAAACACCAAAATTAAGCCATATTCTGTCATAGCAGCATCACAGATATACTCTTTTTATGACTTTTGAGAGTTATTCGCATTCTTAAAGTGTGCTGCTCTAATCCTCTAAGTACATAGGGATAAATAACGTTATTCTAAAAAAAAAAGTTTTTAGCCAGGAGAGATAAACTACATCCAATTTCAAAATTTAATTACATAATCCCTACTCAAATAAACAGTATTTGGAAATGGTATAGAGTAGGTCTTCCATTTGCTAGTTTCAGTGCTTGTATTCGATTTTTCATGAATTTGATCAAGTTATCAACAATTGTTTGATCCATATTTTGCCACTCCTTTAGCAATGTTTCTTTAAGGGTTGCAACTGACGTGATTTTGGTTGTATGCTCTCAAAGTTTCTGTAAAGGTGCTCCCAAACGTGCTCTATTGGATTCATGTCAGGACTTTGGGACTACCCATGGCAGTAACTTGATTCCTTCCAGGCCTTTGCTACTTTACTCGCATAACATGGCGCTCCATCTTCTTGATAAAGGTAGACATTCTTGTCAATCTGATTGGTTTCAAATAGTGGGAGTAGTCCTTTCTCTAATATTTGACACTATTTTGGACCATTAAACCACTTAACAAGAATCAGCTCAGATTTCCCTCCAAACCAGACAGCGCCCCACACCATTACTCTAATCCATCCATGTTTCACAGTTGTCTGCAGACATTCAGTGTTCCGAGTCTCATTCTGATTTCTCCAAACATAAACCTATCTCAAATTCAAATATTGACGGAATTTACTTTCATCTGACCAAATTACAGACTACCAAAATTCATAATCTTTGCTCTCGAATTCTCTTGCCCAGTTCATATGCCTGTTCCTGTTAACCCCTGAAATTAAGGGCTTCTTTCTTGCAACTCTTCTTTGATAGCCTAGTTCTTTCAGAGTCTTTCACACCACATATGATGACATTTCCATGCTGTTGATGACATCTTTGACACTCTGATGATGGTTTCTGATGACTTCCATCTTTAGCGCGCTTTTTGTTCATTCAGACACGATGCTTGGTCTTCCTGAATGTTGTTCCACAGAACAATGGCCTTCTTCATTAAATTTCTTGACAATATTATTAACCGTTTGATGATTAACCTGGAAAAACCTAGCAATTTTTCTACTGATGCCATCCTATTATTTGTCCTTGCTGAAATTCACCAATTTCCTTACTTGCACGAACTTTCATTGCAAAATATAAGTCAACTATCATTCATAGATTATAGTAGCTTGATACTAACATGGAATTGTCTGAAAAAAAGAAGATATGTTATTATACAAGCCAAAGTTGCTGTAATTAAGGGTGGCTAAAGACTTATCATAGCCCACTGTATTAAGAATAATTGAATGTTATGTAGATGCAAAAGCAGAGCAGTATTGTTATTGATCTCTGTTTCCATGTGTAATATACTGTAGCTATTTACTCAAAGGAAATTTATTTCTATTTTGGTAGAACATACCACCTAATATATATATATATATATATATATATATACACGTGTGTGCGTGTGTGTGTGTGTTTATATTCAATAATTTTATTAATGTTCTTCTTATTTCTCCAGAATTAATTTCCTATAATTTCTTCACTAATGCAGAATTCTTTTGTTTTTCTAGGAGAAAAAGGGCAGCTCCTCTTCTTTAGTTGGTGATCCTAGTCGCCCACGTCAGGTGACAGTAACAACTCCTGGCCAGAAAGGAGCCAAACCCACGGTTCCATCCAAACGACCGTCAGTAAAGGCTGATTTGGTAAGTCACAGTTTTCACATGGGAATATCTTGTAAAAGACTTTATGCCTCTGTTTAAAGATTTCCACTCTGTAAAGGAAAAAAAAAAGATAATTTTATTTTTACATATATATATATATATATATATATATATAATTTCACCTCAAGCAAATCAATGAAGCCACTAAGACGCACAGAATTACTGAGTGTTAAAGAATATGAGGAAAAAATATATGTAATATAGTGAAACTTATATGATATTAAATTTCTATGATGATGTTTTCATTTGGAAGATAATTGTTGTGACAATTATACTAAAGTATGATATTTATAGATGTACAAAAACACAAGTTCATTTTTATCTGTGAACTACACTTGGTGATCAAATGTTGATTAAAACTTACAAATACAATGAGTCTATAAGGCAAATATTGTTCATTGAAAATGCCTAAAAGCTAAAACATTAAGTTAATCATTATTTTGTAAAAATAGTTGATAGATTTTATGACCATCAATAAGTGAGCCACATATTATATTGTTAGAATAAAAAGAAATTTTAATTTCTGTAACTGAAATTAACTTAACAAATAAATTTAATATTTATTACAAATTTTGTTCATCTGGTATTAGTAATCCAATGAAAGTTTTATATCTTTACCGAATGCTTTTTTTTTTTTTTTTTTTTTTTAAATAATGATTATTTTGATCCATAAAATTCTTTTGTAAAATGACATTCATTCTCACAAGACTCTATAACCTGAAATACTTTTCAGGGTTTATGGATCAAAAATGGATATTTTAGTTTCATATTATCTTTTTATTGGATTCTTTTAATAATGAATTTCTCCTTCTTTTATAACAATGTATTAAAAAAAATGAATAACTCATATTTTTAAAAATGCCAAAATTAAAAGCATTGTTCAAAACCAAGCAATTAGACCAATTTTTGATGAATATCCAAGAATATCATGCATCTGAACTTTGTTGGCTTGATTTAAAAATGTTGTCTATCTTTGATTGCTATTATAAACCCAACCCAAAACCAAGCCTTGGCCCTTTATCCTTTTAATTTAATTAATTCAGTGCAAGTTTTCACACTTCTCAAATTTATCAATCCACCTTTTACTTTAATATATACTCTATACAGATAACGTCTTCTCATTTTTAACCCCTACCTATTTCCTTTTGTCTGTATTTGTCAGCATATTTGCACACAAAGTAGACAGTTGTTGGCAATTATTCTGATCACTACAAACATTTTCCCTCTCAATCAGTTCTTTTTTATTTTTTTCTCATAGTTATGACTTTTTTATTCTTTTCTCATAGTTATGACTATTTGTAAATATTTTTGAAGGATAAGTGTTGTTGCTTGTTTTGTAAAAATAAATAAAATTTCTCTAACCACAAAAAAATCCCTGGGATCTTTATTGGATTTAAAGCAATTCTTGATGCTTTGTATTCAATATAGTTATTGACCAATTCAACAATGCACATTTGTAAGATTGGATGTGGAAAATAATTAAGATGAAAATTTTATTGTTGCATACTCAGTATTAGATTTGATAAAAATTTGATGCTGTAGAATTTCTTGATGTATTCAGATCAGCCCTACTAATGAGTATACGGTTTTTGCAATCCTCATCCTAAGTATCTAATAACTTTGATTGTACAATAATGAAAATTTGTTCACATCATTGGGAAAATAATTCTTAATATAAAGTTATCAAATGTAATCCAAAGAGTATGCATTTTCTGAATATGCCCCACATAGTCAAAGAATGCACTTTGCATGGAAAAGATTATGTAGACGATAATAAAAAAAAAATCACTTATTGATATTATCATAACTGGGTATGTTAAGTGTAAAAAAAAACATAATAATGTCTTAGTGTTTTTTTTTTTTTTTTTTTAAGTCATTTCTTAGAGAAATAGGCCAAATTTAACTTCAATATTACAAAGAAATTTTATTTCAAGTAATGTTAATTCTTGTTACTGAGATAAAAATTGTCATAAACTAAATTTCTTTTCTGAATCAGAATTTTCAAAAATGATTCACAGTTTATTGAAGTTTTTGAATTTAAAAAATTGTTGATTTCTGAAAAGTTTAATTCCTCCATGGAGTCTATACCAACTGTGTCCATTTTTCCTTTGTTCTAAGCATAAGCACAAATAAATGATGCTTAGAAATGAGCCACCTCCTTGACTTATTAATGATGTTTAAGCTTAGCTAGTCATGTCAGCTTATTTGATTTTCAAGTTATTTAAGAACTTGCAAATTAATTTTAAGTGTTTTACTTTTGAACTACTTTGTGAATTTTTTTTTTAACTGAAGTATGACTTATATTACAGTATTTGGGTGGATGCTATAACCTAAAGAATCAAATTTAGATATTAATTTATTTACAGCATATAATTATCATTTTTACTGCATGAGAATTAAATTATATAAACAAATTTGAATCTTTTAAACCTTTTCAGTAAATATTTTCGTATGTGGACATTTTGATATTTATAAATTGGAAAATCCTTTTTTGGCTTGATTGTAAACATTTGATGAGTGTGCTATAACTAGTTTCATCAATTAAATACTATATTTAGTCTAGCTGTTTGCTAACCATATAAACAGGTACATGACAGTTTGCTCATTTAAACAAATAAATTAGAAAAACTAAGATTCAGATCTAAAATCATATCACCTAATCCTCAATTTATGTAGATTGTTGCTGGGTATCTTTTATTCTGCATTGGTTAAATAGGCTTATACTACAAAGATTATGTTGATCCTGTATACCCAATTTGTCTTAGTTTCATTTCACTTTACACTAAAATCATGTTCAGGAAACATGAAATAAATTATTTACTTGTAAGATTTGAACTAACATTTGAACCTTAACCTGTATATGATAATGTTATCAATCCAGGTTTGCACAAGATAGTCTAAATTAGGTCTGTTCAGATTTTTATTGCTGGATTAGTCAAGTAAACAAGCCAAATATAACTGAGCATATTTCAGCCTTCATCTTTTTTAGGGCTCAACTTGTTTTTGACAACCCAGTGGTCTTGTATAATAAAGAATCTTAAATTTAACTTTTCACCTTTTCTAACTTAAAATATGTATACTAGATTAGTTTCACATATTTTGATTATGTAGGTTTTAAATTTGGATATTTACATTGTATTCAACAAGTCATGCTTTTTCAAACCTTTCTGAGTAAAATGCTTATACTTTACTATCTTTTGTCAAATAATTATGTTCATAATGTAATTTGATACAAGATTTAACTTTTTTTACTTGCAAACAGTATAAAAGTATTGTCTGAAATGCTGAGATGAACTAGTTTTTAGTCTGTGGCTTAATCAGACCAAGTAACAAAGTCAAAATAATTACAGTATTCAAATTTATAATTGGTATTCTGTTATAAATATAATTATAATTATTTTGTAACAACCAGGACATCCATTAAATATGAAAGTCATATGTCTATATGGTTCAAACCTAGCAGACTCAAGTGCACTTGCTCATTTTCTAATAAGTCTTTGACCACTCAACCACTGCAGCTGATAGCAACTCTTATCATAGTCACAACTAAATTGTTTGGCACTAAATGACATGATTTATACAGGATATTTGCTGTTGAAATATGAAATGCTTGAGAATGAACTTGTTTCAAGAATTTATCTCTTGGAAGAAACTTTGGGTCTTGTGGGATTTTTATTTTTAATGGTATAAGGTTTTTATGAAACCCATCTATCTTATTCTATTATGCAAGTCAATGTTTTCACAGTAAAATTGACATTAACTAGCTAATTTTGATAAATTTTCAGAATATACTTATATGCACAATATATAATGTGAGTTTCAGTTTATAATATCTGTTCTTATTAAAAATATTGATAACTTGTTTTGTGGGTATCAAGCTTTATTATGCAAACAAAGTACAACATAAATTTTTATTTATAAATGTTCAAACCATTTTAATTAACACACTATCCTATATACCTGAATTTTATTATTTTACATATTGGCTTCTGGCCATTCTTCAACTTCATTTTTTTTTTTTATTATTATTGATTTTGTTACCTTTTCTACTTACTGTTCAGAATTCAATATTACTTAACAGCAGTTTTTATTGCTTCTCCTAGATCTTTTTTTTTCTTTTTGCTTGAATAATGTTTTCCATTATCATATACATCTCTTTTAATGATAGATCATGTTTTCTGTTGGATTAATAACTGTAGAGAATGGAAGCAAATCTATTAATTTTGTGTATTTGAAAACGTTTTTTGACAAGATGAACAAGTTAGCTTTGAAGAATGTTAAGGTGTACTTTCAAGCATAAATAAGCTCTTTAATTTAAGCTTATTTGTTGTGACTTGTATCATTAAATAAAAAAAAACATCTTGTCCAAAAACTCATAATAAATTTCTGCATTTATCTTGAAACCATCAACTTTGAAGGAACCTATAATTTTACTGCTTACAATATTAGCTGAAAAGAATTGCCCACTTTCTCCTACAGTCTTCTAAATTGTGTTGGTTAATTATTTCCATGAATGACCCAATTTTTAGCTCAGATATCAGATCCATCAAATATAACTTGACCTTCATCTCTAAAAATTAAAATTCATATTAAGAAATAAGTTTTCATGAACTTTGTCCAACTTACACATTTCTTTTTGTAATGTTTACTTAAAGATTTTATTTTTTTCATATCTTTAGCCACAGTTCATTTTTTTTCTGTTTATATTTGCAACCTCAGTTTCTTCAAATATTTTCTTGCTAGTCAATCCACTTATTAGATATTCTTGAAGTTTTTTTTCTTCTTATTTTGTCAAGGTTGTTTTCAATTTCTTTTATGATTATTCTTGTTCAATTCTTTTCACAATTTTAAAAATCGTGTCCTTATCACTTAATAATTTTCCATTATCTTATTTCTCTTAATCTGAATCTTTCTTACCACCTATTCAAATCTTTATATATCTAAAATTTAAAATTATTGTCAGTAACTATAATATTATATATATTTATTTACAATATGATGAACAACCTTTTTGTATAATAAAATCTCACTCCACCAAATAAGCTATATTATCTCTAATAAAAACAGATATTATGAACTAAAATTCATAAATATTTATCATAAATATTCAGATTTTCATCAAATCTTTACTCCTCTGATGTGATCTCATGTGTCTAGGTCATATATGCAATATTTAATTCTGTAAATATTTTCAATAAAAAATTACAAGTTTTTGAGCTTGAAAATATTGTGAATGTACTGATCTTGCAAGCCATTGATAATGATCTTGTTTATTCTTCCATATTGTCTTTTGCCATATTTAAAACTTTATTCAGGTAAATGAAAACTTTTTGGAATTGATGATAAATTTATCAGTTTATTTGTTCATTTAATACTATCTATATTTCATTTTTTTAAGTGAACTGTCCTAGTTTTTGGACAATTTGCCGTTACCACGGTGTGTATGTATGTTAATTATTATTAAGCTTAAATAATAAACACTAGGAAATTATTTTGTGAAAAATTCTTTTATTGCCACAGAAACAGAAATAGCCTATTTCTATTTCTTATCTTCTGATGAGTAGTGATGCTGATGGCTATCAAGTTTTTCTTACATTCATTTCTTTTCTGTTGAAATAATAGCTATTTTTTGATAGCTTTCTATAAAGAATATCAAACAATAATGGGGTTTTGTAGTATCATTAACTTTTGTAATTCATAAATAAATATAAAAAGAGGACAAGAAGAAATGTATTTGTTTTAATAATGGAGTGTAAAATCCTCATTTCAAGCCTTTTATTTTAACTCAACTTCAACAATTTGAAAATGTTCATTTAAAAATGTTTTATATAAATTGAAGTGCATTCTATATATTTTGTATCTTAGCTATTTATTTTACTAAAAATTATTTATGATATTTATTTAAGATTATAATGTAAGTATGTTATAACATCACTACAAAAATAGCCATTTTTTGTAAAGATGTTATAACGTACTTATGTTATAATTTTAAATAAATATTATTCACTCTACTTTGTATTCAGCACTTTTTTTTAAAAATAGTGTTTTTGGTTACTGGAATTTTATTCCATCTATACCAACCTTGTATTCAGATAAAAATTATTTATTAAACTTCATCTCTAACTATAACAGTAAAGCAGAATAAGGTAATTTAAACTCAATTTTATTGGTCTCCAGTATCAGACCATGTTATTTTGTGATAGTCCTAATCTCTCATGACCCACAAATTGAAAAGGCACTGGTTCAAGAGGTTAAGATGTTATGAAATGAGTAATGTTGCTGAGCCTGGTTATGACTGTTGTCTGGTCTTGGGTTTGAATCTCTTACTGGTGACTAATTTAATTAACATTTATTTATCTGTGATGTACAATCAAATTGATAAGGAATAGTTGAGATATAAATGTTTAATGGCAACACTTGTTAAAATAAAAATTTAATTTAAAGACTTTTTGCTTTTTTTTTTGCTTTTTTTTTTTTTTTTTTTTTTTTTTGAAATAAATTTTTACAAAGTGTGAAAAAATTAGAATAAAGTTTTCAATAAATTGTTTTCCATAATAATACAAAACTTAATGATGAATTTAAAAGAAAATAATATAAAATAAGAAAAACTATTAAGAACTGATGTATATTTGACAAGGATAAGTAAATGTAAATGGTAATATATTTCTTATTAGATAGGTACATTTTTTTTAGTTAAAGGTTACACCTAATTAATATAGATTAATTTATTCTGAATAAAAACTAAAAGAACATTATTTAATAATTCATGAAACTTTAACTGACTTTAGAAGTCAAATTTGTAGATTATTTACAGCTTTTATAAAGATAAAAAATAACAGAATTCTAAAAGAAACTGCATCATTTTTATTTTTTTTTCTGTCTTAGAATTTAAAAAATATTCAGGTGTATGCTATGAAAACATTTCAAAAATAAAAATAGCCTGAGCTGTCATAAACTCCTTAGTTCATCAATAAATAAAATAATGAATTGAATTTGCTGTTATAATTCTGTGGTATAATATTGGATAAAATGTTACAAAGTTTAAGATTCAATTTTTGATACCTGGTAGGTGAGGTTCATGATTAATTCCTTTTAAATTCTGGCAAGAGACACTGGTTGACTTATTGCAATAAAATTGTTTATCTGAAAATAAACTTGTTGATGATCATGATATTTAATTTCAGTTAACAAATAAATTCATTGTAAAAATTGAATCTATTTTGATAATCATAGTATACATAGCTAACATAACCTTCCTTTATTTTCTGGTGATTTCTGCATTATTTTGTATAATTTAAAGAAATAAGCATTCATCTATTTTTAAGAGGCAAAAGATTTGAGAAAGCTTTAGTATTTTTGTGCTAACCAAAATATAAAGACAATCATTTACTCATTAGGTTTTTAAATAATTTAGTTTGGCTTAATCTTCACTCGCAACATCTCAGCACATTTCCAGTTGTTCCGATCCATCATAGCTGCTTTGAGTTTATCCAGATTTTTGATGCCAATATTTTGCATAAGTATATCTGAGAATGCCACAGTTTGCTGGCCACTGTTCTTTCATACATTAGATGGTTGCCTACTCCTGTAGAGTTTTGACATAATTTCTTCAGGATGACATAAGCAATGTCTGGCAAGCTTCATCCTTCTGAATGCGATCTAAAATAATTAGATATAAGCTACATTGATAATCAAAGAGAATAGTTCAGATTTGGTCTCAATCAACAGAATTGAAAAATAAAGTTGTAAACAATTCACATTCACTTTTAATAGTGATTCTGATTGAATTCATGAACATACTGCATAACTAATATTAATTTAACTAGAAAATTATATACTATGTGTATTTTTTGTATAAAGAGGTAAATATTTAAAAAACAAAAAGAAAATGCTTATATTTGATCTCAATGAAAAAATGGATTTTAAGAGGGAAAAATTCTGAATCTTTTTAACAATTATTTCTATTTATTTTGCACTTAATAAAAATTGTGATTTACACTTGATAGCTGCTTTGTAAGGCAAATTATTCAGTTACTCTTTTCTTGGTGTTTCACATATTCTTTTAAATACTTTTATTTCAATATATCTGAAATATTTTTTATTATCTGTTATGTATAATTTTGACAAATTCTTTCATATGCTCTACACTTTGTTTATTTTCTAATTGTTCAATTTTTTTATGCATGTATAACAGGATGTAAGTAAAGAATTTAATAAATGCAAAGAAGAAGGTGCCAAACGGTTAGATCTCAGCAAGTCCCAAGTAAGTAGCTTATTTATTTCAGTATACTTTCAATGAAATCACATCTTTCAGTATAACCTGATTACTTGAAAGTGTCAATTTGTACATGCTTTACTGCTAAAAATTTCTCAGCCTAAGAAACCCTTCAAAAAAAAAAAAATCTGATATTTGGTCAGATTTTGGAAAGTGGGTCATGCTAAAACCTTTTTACCAACCCTAGTAAATATATAAATAAAATCAATAAAGAAAGAAATAATGTTGATCACAGGATTCAAACCCATATATTGCCTTTGTTTTGTTATTTTTATTGCTAATATATTTATAGATGAACATAAAATGAAACAATTGAGCTATATCAAAATCCTCTGTTTCAATGCATTCTAATAATATAACCGAGAAACAGGAGTGTATATAATTGGCCCAACTTTGATTCTTCTCCACTCCTTTTGATTCCTCCTCCCATATATTTTTTCTTTTTGTTCATATTTTCTCTCTTCTCCACAATATCTTGTTGAAATACATAATACCCTTGATAGTTTGAATATATCCATACTGCAACAGCTAATTAAATTTATAATATCACTAGTTTAATCCTTCAGGTAATACTTCTTTCATCTTAATTTCAATAACTACTGCTTCAGCTATGGAGTTTGCTCCCCACAATCAATGCATTTAATTTGATAAACAGTTTACATTAAAACTAACCTAGCATATATAAAAATTATAAAATCTAAGGATTCTAATTTGAATTAAGGCAGTTACACTCGATGTATGTATGGGCATGCAGTTAGCCTACTGGGATTGATCGACCCCAAGCCTTTGATAAGGTATTCATCTAGAAGGAAAATTCTCATGTAATATTCACCTCATTGCTAATCTGGATATCTTGCATATTTGCTTTTCTCTAGAATTTATTATCATTGGTGTGGGTTAATGCAATGTTGTGCAAGCATTGTACAACTATAATCACAGTACAGGCATTGTTGACATCTTAATAGCTATTGTTGGATGTGTGCAGGTAGTGTAATAATTACAAGCCAACTTTGGATTCCAGTTGTTTGTTACATTCACTTTCATGTACAGTGCTGTTCAATAAAAGTGACTCACCTGATTTTTTTTTTATTAAATGTTCTCTTCTCCGATGAAACGAAAGTTGACCTAAATTCAAAGGATAAGCGATCTAAAATCCGAAGAAGAAACTTTGAAAGCTCTTTGAATTTAGCAGTAAGTACTGTCAAGCATCCGTTCAGTATAATGTTCTGGGGATGCTTTTCTTTTCATGGAACTGGTTTCTTAAAACCTATTGAAAAGACCCTCAGGAGTGAGCAGTACAAGAGAATTTTAGAGTCTTGTCTGCTCTCTTCTGCTGAAAGGATGCAAATTGACCCACCAAGCTCATTTTTATACAGGATAATGCTCCCTGTCACAAATCAAAATTGATGAAGGAATACTTTGATGAGAAGCAGGTGAGTGTTATGACATGGCTGCCCCAATCTCCTGACCTCAACCCCATAGAAAACTTATGGAGCATTATAAAGTACAGGCTCTTGAGAAAGCAGTTGAGCAACAAAGAGGATTTGATTGTGAATTTCATATCCGAATGGAGTTCAATGCTTGGAGATGGGATTTGAAGGAACCTAATCAAGTCAATGCCAAAAAGGGTTGAAAAGGTTATTCAAAATAAAGGAGGACCCATAGATTATTAAATATTTCAAACTATATTACCTATTATAAATAAATTATACCTCTATTATTCTTTATTTAAAGTTGTTCGGTTATGTTTCTATTGATTACTAGTTGCAGGAAATAAGTGAGTCACTTTTTTTACACAGAGTTTTTCCCTAAATCTCATATCCAAAATTATAATTATCAATAGAATACCTTAGGGTGAGTAAACTTTTTTACTAGGTGGTCAGGAAGGGGTCTTTATATTAGTAAGATTAAAAATTAGTTTGACCCAAAAAAACAATAGGCGAAAATTTTTTTTTTTCAAATCAGGTGAGTCACTTTTACCAAACAGCACTGTAAATACCCTTGGGAAAGATACGAGTCCATCTCTTCTTCCTCAAGCTATGGTTAAATAGTAGGGTAGACCTGACCCTTCACCTTTTGTTGGCAACTGGTGTAGAAGGAAAACTCTGAATTCTCAAACCAAGGCAGATGTAAAACTAATGAATCATTAACAGCCATTGTGTGTGTGTGTGTGTGTGTATATATATATATAATTGTCTGTGTTAATCTGGTTTATTTTTATTTGAATAAATTGGTTCATAAATAGGAATAATTTTCCATTCTTCCAAAATTGCCAATGGATGCCGAGGTTACATAATTAACACAATTTAATATTGAAGCTTGACAAGTTTATTGCAGTTTTCCTTGAAACTGCTTTCAATTCTTTCTAAATTATCTGATGACTGGAATCATCTTTAATACATGAATTGGAGAAAAGTTGTTTCTTTGAAAAAGTTTTCAAGTACAATGTTTCTGTTTTTATGGATGTAAATAAGAGTTCCAACACTTTTACATCTTTGTATAAGATTTGATGTTAATAAACCCAAACTTAGAAAAATGGAAATTAATTGACTAAGGAAAGGAAGAGGAAGGTAAACTGAATTTTTAATTCATTTTAAAAAGTTTCAGTTTTTCATTGATTTTACTGATTCATAATAATCTCTGATCTTCTACTTTTTTCTTTTCCTTTAGGTTTTATACCCATTTAATTTTTCATTTTGATCCTTCCCCCACTACAGACACAAGAATGAGAAATAATCAACTTTATACACCCCTGCTGAGAAAATTATAATTATCTGCTTATAAGATATATGAATGTGTAGTTGTCATAATGGATTGGAATGAGAAATCTGAAAGAAGAGCTCAAATTTTAGTCAAGTTCATTGTATTCACTTTTGTGCAAATACTCTTGGAGAAAGTTATGAATCCATCTTTTCTCTCCCCAACTATGGGTTAAATAGTAGGGTAGATTGGGCTCTTTAGCCATGGTTAATAACCAGTTGACAAGGACAACTCTGATTTCAAAACCAGTTGGGCATGAGGCTAACCTTTTAAAGACCTACTACTTGCTATAAAAACTACAGCAGCAGTGCTGAACACTGTAACCCCATATTCCTCAGAATTTATGGGATGTGAGTGAATCTAGAAGATATATAGAAGAGTAGTGAAATTCTGATATCCATATAATCTGTTGGATGATTTGAATGCTGTTGACAGAATGATAGTGTTTCAAAAACAAATTTTGGGCAGTTTTTTATCTAGGATAATCTTCTCAGGATTTATGAAATGTTCAAACATATTTTTCTCTTTAGATTAATCATTTACCTAGCCCAAAAGCAGTTGATCTAAATTGAATTTTATCTTCATGTAAAAATAAACAGATCCTTTTATTAGTATCTTTTGTATTGATTTATTTTTTCTCTTTTAGATAACAGTCATACCAAGCTCTGTCAAAGAGGTATGTATTTTATGTTGTATTCTTAGTGTGGTGGCATGAATTGTAAATATAAATAAATTGTATTATTAAAGTTGTAACTGTTCATTTATGCTAGATTGGTGAACTGTCTAGAAGCAAATTTTTGAGTCTTTAAAAATTATTCACTTATTAATGTTTTGTAAACTAAATATTCTGTGAGGTAAAGGCATAACTTCAATTTAGCTTCATGTATTTGGAATTACTGATTACTCATTTCATAATGAAAATTCTGTTTAGGTGATAAATAAATTTTGAAGTAACTTTAATTATTGTCAACCTCTACACATCTGTTTTGAACATAACATTTATTTATATAATGATCATAAATATAGCTTATTGAATTATCTTTCTTTATTCTTTTAATCCTATTCCTTGGTTTTTTTTTTTTTTTCTATTTTTAATTTTTTTATATAAATGAGTTCTAGGTTTTTTTACCTAACAATAGGTAACTTTAAAAGAAATAGCAATTCAGAGCCACAATGGCCATAGTGTGAATACAATTTAAATGAGATGAAAATTTAGCAGGTTTTATGTTAGTTTATTTTGTCTGCATTTCTAGAAACAATTTGTAGATTTGAAATAAACAGAAAAATGTTTAAAAGAAATATTTTATTGAATGAATATTAAGGCTCTTTTTCTACTTTTACCAATAACGAAGAAATCCTGTTATAAATTAGGATTATATAAATTTAAATTAAAAGAATGACAAGAAGAAAACTTTTTGCAATATATTTTGTTCCTCAAGGAATAAAACATGTTGTAAAAATAAGTTTTCCTCTTGTTATTCTTTTTATTTATATTGTCTTTGTAGCAGATATATTCATTTATACCTTAATTTTTACAAATAAGTTTCAATCTATTGTATGAATATATTCTTTTGCATAGTTTGGGATAATTTGAATCCATTTATAGTTAGTTTTATAACTATCTCCATTTAACAATTCTGTTTTCTGAAAATGAGTTTATTTTTTGTTGGAGATTCAGCATTTACACAAACTCACCAAATAGAAAGCTGCATTTTTGAAGCACAGAGTGGATCAATCGTATCATCATTTATAAGATTAGCATGTTACCATTGTAACAAACATTTGCCATTATTGTACAAGCACAATTTCTTATTTATCTGCACACTATCTCTCTGACCATTTCACTATGACAAATATTGATAAGTACACTCTTTAAAAGAAATGCTTACAATTTTTCCTCTTCAATGCTTTTTTCTTTTCATGTTGTATATCAAATATAAGTAGTAAATTGACCAGATCCATATAAGATTCAAAGAAATATGTGCTTACAATATCCAAGTATAGTACTATTGTTTAATTGTAAACCCAAAAACTTAATCAAAATATTTGAGGCTTCATTAAGATCATGAATCGGATTTATTACTACAAATCCACCATGAATGAAAACTGATTTCAAATTGGAATAACATTTTTTTTTTATATACTGGGGATTGGCTTTGCACTTAATTTTAAAAATGCTTGAATAGTTAAGAATTTTTTTAATTATAATTTGTTTAACAAAGTTATTTTAGAATTTAACAAGTATGAATTTAACTTCTTATTTTGATTTCAAAATACCAAGAGCTTGTAACATCTTTAGAAATGGTCAAAATGACAACAAACATATAACTAGTTGCTACTTGTTTATAATTTTCCTTTCATGCATTATCAAACAAAATTTCATTTTATCTTTGGACAGGATTTCCTAATATTTATTATTTTTAATGTTTATATAGTTTGCAAATGAAATATATTGCTCCTCTTGTTTATTTCTCAATATAAACAGATTTTTGTTTGTAGAAACTAGACTTTTATTACTCTTAATATTATATAATAGCGATTGATAAAATAACATTTTTGAAAATTTCAGCTGAGCCAACTCAATGAGCTTTACCTGTATGGCAACCGATTGTCATCACTCCCTACAGAGATTGGCTGGCTGAGCCATCTCCAAACGCTGGCGTTAAGTGAGAATAGCCTGACAACCCTCCCAGAATCATTGGTCAATTTAAAACATCTCAAAGTCTTGGATCTCAGACACAACAAATTAAATGAGGTAAGTTGAAAAAAAATTCAATTTTTATCAATAATTATCTCTATTGACATGTTCATGCATAAAGTATGAGAAAGTGAATGAGTTTTTTTATTTTGTTTTTTTCTTAGAATATATTATTTCTGATCAATACCTTTTCAAATGATTTCATGTAAAGAAAATTTTTTTTTAGTGGTTTTATAATTTCTTTATATATGTTTGTAAATGAAAATTTGTATAATCAGAATGCCAAATGCATTTGCAAGTAGTTCATCACACTTCTCAACACAATCAATTGATCACTTTTTCTATGAGTATGTTTACTCATAGAAAGAACTATTCATGCTGTCAAAGTCCATCATATATGAAGTAACAAAAGTTAGTGGAAAGTTGCTATTAAAGAAGAATAGCACTCTTAACATAAGAGAAGTGCATACTATCACTGAAATCTCTTTTTATATTTATCCAATTTGTAGGAGGCATTTGTATACTGAAATTTGCTTCCACTATTGCCTCTGGATCCATGTTAAATGAATATTGCATTATTATTAATAGTCAGCATCATTTTTTATAAACTAACAATAATACTATAATAAAAAGTCTTTATTAGAGGAATCTGATGGCAAAAATATTACTTTCAATATTTTTCATTTCTAATATAAAATTTATTGCAGTAATAAAAATGTATTTTTATCAGTATTGGATAATATATATTTTTTAGTAATATATGTATATATAAATAAAAAGAAAGAATAGTAAGATATATAATCCGGTGTTCTTGTTATTTTTTATTTTTACAAAACAGTGCTCAATATAAATTTACAGAGCACAAATATTATAAATTTACTGATTTAAAGTATTTTTTTTTTTTTTTTTTTTTTTTTTTTTGCTGCACAGTAATAACCATGTTTCAAAAATGGAAGATAAACGGAACTAATGCTTTTAATTTAATTATATAATTAAATTTAAAGTTTTTAGCTTCCATTTTTGAAACATGGTTATTACTGTGTAGCGGAAAAAAACATATTTTAAATCAGTTAATTTATAATATTTTTTAGTAATACATATTTTCCAAAAGGCATTTAACAAAGTCAGTAGAGACATGTGTATTATATAGGATTAGTATTTTTGTTGTTTGTATATTTCCATTGATATGAACCTCTCTTTGATAATTTTGTTATTTTAACAATTACTCATTTTACCATGAAATATTTTGAAGAAAAAAAAGTTATTTTGTATCAAAATGTTTTCAAGGTTTTGGGACATGTAGAATATTTTTGTAAAATTAGTGACATTGATTGAATTATTAATAGGCATTAAGTTTGATTTAAACAAAAATATTTTCAATTAATACCTACTGGACCAATTGGTTTTTATTAAGATTGTTTCTTAACACATTTCAGAACTAGTCTATTAAGAAGCTAATCTTTGTTTCAGGATTCATAATATTATTTGAAGTTGGTTAATATTGTTTCATTGCAGAAATAATTATGATAACAGTAAGATTTGTGTTATTCAGATTTAAGATGAAGGATTATTAAAGATATTTATATTTGGTATATATCTTTTCACTAAAATAATGACTATTTTACTTTTTTCATTAGTAAAGTTTATTTACCACCATAATATTTGTAAGATTTGTAAAAATTTGAATAATAGAAAAAGATTCAAAACCATTATAAACAAAAAAGCAAAATAAAAAATGCTATGCTAAAAATTGATGAATCCCAAATAATGTATAAATGATTTAACATTGAAGTTGTTTTAACTTTCAAAACGTATTTAGATATTATCTCCCTTACCTTTAATTTGTATATTTTTAACGGTATATTTTCATTAAATCATAATTTAAACGATTTTAACAAAGTATTTATCTGCATGAATATTTTTATATAGGGATCAAAGCTAGCATTTGAAAATAATTAATTAAAACTTGCTAATTAAGAAAATGAAGAGGAGAAATAGAAACTAATAAATTGAACCAATTTCTCTATAGATCATTACTTCAGACATGCTTATTTTTGAAATGTTTAAAATACTTTTGTCTATATATATAAATATATAGAAAATAGGAAGGAACTGGTTAGGTAAATAATCCAAAGTTGGCATCTGAAGGAAACAAATAGGACACCTAAAGTTAAATGGAAAATTATAAACAAGGCTAGAACATGTAAAACTTAGGATGACCCATGCCCTTTGTGCCTCCATGAGAAATTGCACATTATTAAGCTTCTAAATAATAATCTATTAAACAATAGACACGAGTTAACGGTTTTTTGTAGACATCATCAGATGTTTCGTTTGAATTATTAGCTAAAAACAAGCATACAATATAATAACTTGTTTAATCCATAGCCCAATCATCAGATTCATGGTTTGAATAATTAACTAAAAACATGCATACAATATAACACCCTTCATAATCCATAGCCCAAATAAATAGTTTAAATACCCTAAAAAAAGATAACCTTTTATGAAGTCGTCAAAAAACAAACGTTATGACAGTTTTTTATATGCACAAATCCCTTTCATAAAAAATAAAATAAAAAAATAAATAAATCTCAATAGACATGCAAACTAGACGAGGGTTAATACATCTTCCGTTTAAAATTTAGACACCCCTACCTTTCCCTGACTTGACATCTATGAAAGTAACTCTATACTGATACTTATTATTAACACCCAACACTCGCCTACCCAATTTAAACAATTCGCCCTAGCTGTTACCATGGAAATTTTGATTTCAATTTTTAAAACACATAAATTTCAGAAATACGTTATTCCAAAAAAAAATTTTGCTTGAAGATGGAACAGAGCTTACTTTAACTCAATTTAATTTAAATAATTATATTGAAGTTTTCGGCTCTTGTTTTGAAACATGAGACTTATGTCACGATTTGGAATCATATTTTTAAATAAATAAAATATATATATATATATATATATATATATATATATATATATATATATATATATGAATGAGCTTCTGAGAAATAATATTTAGTGTAATAAATTTATTACTTGGTAATATATTTTGTTTGAGTAAATCAGAACTTCTATTTCATTTTAAAAATTAAATTTTAAAATTATAATAAATTCTAAGATTGGCTAAAAGTACTTTTATTCATCTATTTTCATTTTTTTTTTTTTTTTTCTTCTTAAATTTTTCTTTTAAAGAAAGCTGAGTACTAAAAGCATTTTGAAAAGTTTAATAACTAAAACTCTATAATTATTTAAGAAAAATATTAAAATGATATTCAAGATGAATTGATGATTTTAGTTTTCCAAATTAGTAATGGCTGTCAAGTAATTGTAGAAATTGTTATAAATAAATTGTGTAACATTAATGTTTGATTCACTTGCTTTTTTCATACTTTATCAGATTTGTTATATTGACTCTTTCATGAACCAGCATTTGTTATAATTTACACTTCTATTATTCTGTAATGAATAGCCTGAATAGAAAAACTATGAATTAATTTCTTTATCAGTGAACATATTGAAGATTTTCACAATATTAAATTATAAAATGATGTAGACACTGATGATTTGGGCTATATTAATTTCCTTATTTTAATTTTTCAGATTCCAGATGTTGTATACAAACTCACATCATTGACAACCTTGTTCTTACGGTTCAATAGAATACGACAAGTAGATGAAGCTATAAGCAATCTCACAGTAAGATCGTCCTCTTTTCGTTTTCCTCATTTTGTTTTGTAAAAATTTATGAATTACATTTTTTAAAATATTTATGTATAATATAGTTTCCAATTGTTCATTAACAAATAGCATTTATGCTATTGCAATATTTTTCTTTGTTTACAAAAAGGATACAAAATGAGCATAGTTATTTATGCCATACTTATGAAATAAAATCTTTTGCAAAATCTTCATTTATAATCTTTAAAAACTGTTTTCGGATTTCTTTTAACCTTTAACATGCTGCATAATTAATATTTTTCCTTTTCCACTGCATTCTTTTTCAAGGCCCCTCAATTGCAGTAATTTTATTGTTAATTTCACTCAAAATTGTTTTCTGTTACCGTAGCAGGATATAACCACACAACTATGAAATTCAAACACACTATTGTTCAGGGATCAGTCACCTTCAGTGGCAGGATAAACTTTTGAAGTCACATACAGAGTGATAAAGATTAATTAGAATATAATTACTTTTTTTTTATAAATTTATTTTTTCATTAACTTTTACATGTAGGTTTGTCATTTTTAAAGTTTTATATATTTTTATACTTGAATATTTGAGTAGATATAATCGGTCATAAATATTACCATGAATTGATTATTTGTTAATAATTTAATATTAGTGACAGATACCTATTATATTATATTTATTATATTGGCAGATACCTATTATATTTGTTCAAATATTGTGTGATTTGTAACTTTATAATCTTTCAGAATTTAGCAATGTTTAGTTTAAGAGAAAATAAAATCAAAGAGCTCCCCAAAGGTATTGGAAATTTGGTGAACCTAATGACATTTGATATTTCTCATAACCACTTGGAGCACTTACCTGAAGGTAAGATATCATTTTTTTTCATATTTTTTTTTTTTTTTTTTTTTTTCAAATTTAATTTTAAATGTTTTGGGGCATCATTTTTTTAATTTTCTGTATAAGAGTAGAAAATTTTAAATGTCATAATAGTTGCAGACAATGTAATTATTAGGTATATTGTCACATTCAAAATAAGCACAGGCATGAAGTTTACATAGAGCTTAATGGTGTCTATTATAAAGATACATATAATATTTCTGTAGTAGTTTAGAGCTGAATAATTTTATTGTAAACTATTCAAAAGGTTTTGTTTCTACAATATAGCCAACTTGAAAGTAATTGTTAAAAAACAAACTTTGAATAAATGTACATGTTTTTTTTTGTTTTTGTTTTTTACACTAAATATAATTAGGAATATTAGATATAATGTAAAAATAATACAAGTATAAAAATTGAAGGTTTTTCATTATATTTTCATGGTTCTGGAAAAATTATTAAATGAGTTAAGTATTTTTGATTTAATGGTTATATTTAAGCATTACTTCCAAATGTTGTCTGTATTTTTAGAATAATTTGTCTATTCTTTGAGTTTTTAAATTACCTTTTAAAAATACCTTGTCATTTCTTTACAGAAATTGGCAACTGTGTGATGCTGAACTCCTTGGACCTTCAACATAATGAATTGTTGGATATCCCAGCTTCTATAGGTAATCTTCGATCGCTTACCAGGCTAGGTTTAAGGTAAGAAGACATTTCTGTTAATTATTTATAAATAACATTAATTAACAATTGTATACCAAATTATGTAATTATAAAGAGAAAATTATTGTTGATGCTTGATTTAAAACACATGTATATGCTATTAATGAAATTATAAGGACTGACTTAGCTACTTCAATGGAATTTTTGTTTATCTTAAATCATATTGATATGTATATAAATAATTGAAATAATAATGAATTTTTAAAAAATTAAATTAAAAGAAAATATATTGTTTTAAATTTTAGATATAATAGGTTGTCTGCAATCCCTAAATCACTGGAGAATTGTGTGAATATGGATGAATTTAATGTTGAAGGAAACAACATATCATCATTGCCTGTAAGTAGAAACCATGAGTGTGATATTTTAGACTTTCACATGCTCTTTATTCTAAACTAGTTTACCTGTATAGGAAATGCAAAGTTGCAATTATACAACTTTCAGAATAGCCCTTTCAATTTTATTGTTTCATATCTTTTTATTGTATACCTATAATTAAAAAAATGTTGCTTAAAATGAACAGGAATAATTATTTTTACAGAATTTGAAAATAAAATTTTACTTTCATTTGCAACAATTTAACCCATTAATGCACACCATTAGACCTTAGGGATATATAATTAATGCTGGATTTCATATTGGTGATTAATGAATATCCAGTTGTTATTTGTAGATTTTTACATGTCTCTGCATCATCAATGATAAAATTAAATGCATCTCTTGTTAAATATTTGGTACAATTAAACAGTAACAATGGTAATTAAGCACAAATAATGATTTTAATACTTAATTATTTTATGAAATTGAAACTTCTATTGCTGATACAAGTAATCATGGGATATATATATATATATATATATATATATATATATATATACATATGATTAATATTTTATTACTTTTAATATTTAATTTGCTGTTGTACATATTTTTGTATTCAGGCTCAATTTGTGAGAAAGCATGTTTGATATAATTTAGAATTATTGTGATAATTTATATTTTTCCTGTTGTTAACTAAATTTTTTTTTTAATAAATTCTAGGAGGGCTTGCTGTCCAGCTTAACTCACCTTTCCATCATCACACTATCCAGGAATGCCTTTCAGTCATATCCCACAGGGGGACCCTCCCAATTTTGCTCAGCATATGTAAGTCTCTCAATTAAGCAAAATCAAAACTATTCAGCTTTTTTTGCTTTAAAACTATATACAGTCATTACAAACTTTCTTATCTAGCTGTATACAGTTATTTTTATTTAATATTAGAATTTATGATATTCAAAATTATTCTAATATATTTCTTTTACTTTCAAATATTTACCAGAATCTCAGTCTCCTTATCTGATTTACTGCAATATAAACTTTATAATTCTCTTGAAAAAATACTATTTATTTTGAAGCATTATTGTAATATCATTTATTCATGTTCTGGTCATTGATCGTATTTTTCAAGATGATTTAGTCAATTTGCTCACATTTGGAGATAATTACTAAAAATGTGTAAGAGACTGAACACTCTTCCTTTACCATGTTACCCAATGATAAACATTATACTATTTGAAATATTGAGAATATAAAAAAATAAGGATAATAAGAAAAACTTTTAATGTTTGATTTATCAAAATCCTCAGCCAATAATTTCACTTTTATGACATCTGATTAATTTCACAAATTATTTTTTCAACAATGTGATGTAATAAAAAAACTTTCCTGTTTTTTTTTTTCTATCAAATATATATATATAATCATAAATTGATATCCTATATAACTTGAATTTTATTAATTGTTGAATCAACATTGTTACTTTATCAATTTGTTTTTTTTAAATTTGATTTCTTTTTGAAGAAAACAAATTTTAAATTATCACCAATGTCAATTATATTTTTATTATCCAAACTTATAGGATATTTTGTATAATTTTTCAAGATTTTCTTCAACTCTTCTGTTAAGTGATACTGTTTCTTGATAAAATAAAAAAAAACATTATTTTATATTTAGTTACATTTTATAATTCCTACTACTTTTTCTATATTTTTCTTTTTTAGTAAAAATTGGAAACCAATATTAATATAAATTGTTTAATAAGATTTATTAAATCACACTTCTCAGCAAGCTTATGAAATTAACAATGATGATAGCTATCCTTCCAAGCAAAAAGTATTTCCATATATAGTCTCAAGTTTTTTTTCTTTGTTTTCTTCTAAAAAAAAAAAATATCCGACCTTGTGCTTTATTCTCAAAGATAAATATTTAATATTCGATTTGACATTGTTACTCAAGGGCAGACAATCAATAGTAGTAGATGATCATCTGAACAGATTAACTTCACGGCTTGTATTTATTGAAAAGCTAACATATTCGCATTAAGTTTTGTAGTGATTTTATTATTTATTTAAACACAAGTAATAAAAATATTCATGGGCATTTTTTCCACTTTTATGTAAAAGTAATAAAAGGTTATATATGAATATTTACTATATGATATATAGATATTATCAGGTCTTGAATGTATGCCCTAGGTTGCTGTAGCTTCTCACTAACAGTAATTAGCTGTGTTGTTTTTTTTTGTTCTTTTTTTTTTTTAAGATATGCAAAGCATCATATTCCCTGTGTATCTGTTTTAATGTATTTGATCAAAGAAATTAGTATAAAATTTCATAAAACAATTTTTGAAGACTTTCAATTTAGAATTCTCTATTATATATTAAACTTTCTGTAAATCTTTGTGTTCCAAAATTAAATTTAAAAAAACTTTTTTTATTTATTTGTTTAATTTTTTTCAATTAGAAACAAAATATTAATATGAAGTTATGGCCTTAGCATTTTTCTTCAACATTTGTTTTTCATAAGATGGTGGTATAAAAATCAGTAAAAAAGAAACATCATGGTTTATATAAAAGAAAACTGATATTGCAATAATGTAAATATCTCTTTTTGAAAAGGAACATCCTATCAGAAGTAAAAATTGGGTATAAATGATATTGTCTCATCTAAATAAACTCTCATGATGATGATGACTAAAATTAGAAAGTAATGTGTCAGATATATTTAATTTTTTAATAATATATATATATATATATATATATATATATATATATATATATATATATATATATAGCTGAAAATCATTATCTGTATAAACTGATATAAAGGTTTTTATAAACAAACAAGAATAATCTTGTATAGACAATATAAAATTTAAAAATATTAATTTTGTGATATTTAGGTATTGAAATTAGTTTTAATGATATTCATTCATGCTATTTTCTGATTCTGTTTTCAATTTGTATTTCTTTCAGTCCATTAACATGGAACAAAATCAGATAAACAAGATTCCATATGGCATATTCTCTCGGGCACAATGTTTGACAAAATTAAATATGAAAGACAATCAATTAACATCTTTACCTTTGGGTAAGTATTGTTAATTCTTTGGTCTGATTATAACCAGTTTCCTCTTAACTATATGTTGAATTATCTCAGTTTGGTTTCTTTGTTTAAATGGATGAACTGATTTTTTCCAGCTTTGTTTCCTGAAGTGATTGGTAGAAACCTGAAAGAATGAATGATGCTTGTGTACTATTAGTTGGCAGTTCATCTAGAACCACTGCCTTAATGAAAATGTTAATATTGATATTATCTTTCCAAAAGCTACTATGGTATTTTTGTAATTCATTGATTCTACTTTGGATACATATCAGGAAAACAAATTATTAAGTTGGTCAGTTATATCTTGTATTAGCATAAACTCATGTAGTAAAGTGTTAAAATATTGCTTTAAATATTATTTAATTAATTTGTTAATTTAGAAACTTTCTTTGGAGGAGTATGTAGGATCAAAATTCATTCATTTTATTTTTTTTATTGAAAATTAGTAAAAATAAATCAAGCCACAGCAGAGACATTTGTTAGTAAATTGAGTTTGAGCAACCAAACTTTGCCCCGAATATATCAACAATTTGTAATAATGACTCTTATGTTTGTTATATGATGAAGTTATCTTCTGTATTAAAATAATTGAGTGAGGATATACTTATTTTCAACAAATTGGGGAGAATTTACTTACATTGCTATAATCCTTTATTTTATTTACAGCTGATTTTATGTTACTAAGTATATTAAAAACATTTTATTCAGAAGTTAATAAAAGTTCAGCAAATATAAAACAATGATTTCATTAAAATTGACACTTGATATGCACTCATTGGTAAAACCAATTGCTATTGTATTATATTTTTGTATTGTATTATATTCTTTGCTTGGAAGTAAAGATGTACAATGTCATCACTGATTGTATATCATTACAACAGTTGTAAAAGAAAAAACATTTGATTAGTTTCTCTCTTTCTGTTAAAAAGTAGTACTACCTGTATTTTATAATAATAGTTACATTTAATGTATGAAATATATATGTAAATGTAGCAAGTATTTTGGGATATTTCTTATTTTGAATAATTATTCATAGTAGTTTAATTAAAATTTGATATTTATAATGCAAACCATTTTTTTTTCTTTTTTTAAAATTTCAGTGCATTTCATTGTGTTAAGAGAAATGTACCTATTGAAATTCCTTAAAAGTTTGGATTATTAAAAAAAAATTATCTTCCTTGCGGTGATATTTTGTTTTTTAATTTTCAGATATTGGCACCTGGTCCAACATGGTAGAATTGAATCTAGGCACTAATCAACTGAGTAAAATTCCTGAAGACATTCAGGATCTACAGAAACTTGAAGTTCTTACTCTTAGTAACAACCTTCTTCGGGTTAGTTATCAGGTTTTTTTTTATGCATCTTTTGCTTTTTCATAAGTTTTATCTGTAACCTGATCAACAAATTATATTAAAGATTCCAATGACTTGTCTTCAACTCTGTTTCAGTAAAATATCATTCTTATTTTCACAAAAACTTTTGCAATGTAGTATTTACTGTTGCATAGACCAATTTTATTTTGATGATTGAAAAAATTACAGTAACCTAACAGTCATGTTTTTGTAAACTTTTCATTTTTTAAGATTTAGATTTCAGCTAAGAGTATGACTCTATTGCAACAAATATTGTTTTACTATTAAGTTTTGTCAAACATGATATATCTAGAGCTTTGACATTTTTTGTATTTCTGTGTATTTAATATATATATATATATATATATATATATATATATATATATATATAATCTAGCATATAGATATGGATTATAATATATCTAACACACAGATATAGATTGGTGTATAATCAAACAAAAGATATCTAACCAATATTTCTCCCAAAATGACAACAAAATTTTATATGCAGCTAAAGAATCTTATTAATTACTAGCCGAGGTACACAGCATTGTCCTGGTGTACATGGCTGCAATTGTATAACTACACCTCTTTATATACCCGCACCCCCCTTGTCTAGAAATGTCTGCCTGTATCCTTGCTTGCATTCATCATCCATTGGTATACTAAGCTACCCCCCCCCACTCATCTTTTTTACAGTATGTCCTTCAAAAGTGTTTGATTGTTCTTAATAAAGGAATTCCATCGATAAAACCTTCTTGTGTGGTTATTGCTCAGGGTTAAATTGTTTCAATGTTTAAGATATACAATAAATTTCTCATGGTCATAATAACTTTCAAATAGTATAGCTAATAATCAAATCTAATAATCAACCAAAAACAGGGATGAAGCGTCAGGGCTTGATTCAACTGCAAGTGCAAACATGGGAACGCCCCCCCCTCCTTCTTCGTACATTTACTGTAAAGCTGGAGTTAATAAGAGGTTCTTCGGGAGTTTTTCCTGTTTAATGCCTCAATAATCCTTCTCAAACAATCTTTGCATCAAAGGTTGTTCAAATGCCAATTTAGGATGGAATCATATGAAGAAACTATTGGCTAAATGGCAAAAGCTGATTTGGGACAGAGTTTGTCACAGATTTCATCCACTTAACTGAAATAATCTAAACCAAACATTCATGCAAGACAATTTGTGTGTTATTTGTTATTTACATGGCAAATTTGGAAAGCATCAGATGAAAAACCAGGAAGTTATGGCTGAAAAATGTGCTTTTTTTTTTTTTTTTTTTTTAAAACAGTTTTTCATTATACTCGGGGAAGCGAGCAGGACTAAAACCACACTATCTTATTTCTTGCATGATGGCAAATTTTTTGTGACATGTTTGAAGAAAATTGGATAAAAAAATAAAGAAGTTATTCAAGTTTTTATTTTAAGTAGTATGAGAACCTGATTTTTTCAGTTTTTTGCAATTTTTTTGTGTGAAGCTAATGTTGCAGGAAAACTATCAAGCATTCCACATAAACCTCGTAACATGAGTTATGTTTTGCACTAAGTGCAAAGAACATCAGCCCATCCAATAAAAAGTTTGTTCACATGTAACTTTGCCTTGGTTTTGGAAAAAGTTGTACCCACCTTCAGTTTTATTGATATTTCTGCCAAACCTGGGGGGGGGGGGGCCTGGAGATTGAAATGTTGGTCTTGACCTATCTTGGTAAATTTGCAACATGTGTGTACAATTTCATTGAAATTGGCCGAGAAATGTGGACATTTATAGCATACACACACACACACACACACACCTGTTTTATAGATATAGATGGTAATCTCATTCTTGTGTGTGTATACAGATATTTTTTTTAATATTATGAGCATGATAATGTTATGTTAAAATTTATTGATATGTCTAAGTATGCAATATTTATTAAGCCAATGTTGGAAAACTAAGGAAATTACTATCAAAGTGTGGCTAGCAGCTTTTCAGTCACTGACTACTTTTTCTTTCAGTTTATCATTTGAATTTTCTTCATCAATTTGTACTTGTTTACTGTAATTTTTCTATTTTTAATGACATAAATTTTATTAATGAGTCTTTGTTTCAAATATTATACAAGGAGTACTGAAATGTTCTTGAGTCAATTCACTTCACAAAATGTTATCAAATGACCAAAGATCAGATATTTATAGGAAATTCCTTCTTGATTGGGTTAATCATTTTCACTGCCCCTTTGTATTATTTCTATGTATAATTTTTATCTGTCTATTTATGAGATGAGGTATTGTAATTATTTACATTATTCAAAATGTGAATATGGCAAGAAAGATGAGGACAACAGTCCAAATAACATAAGTAAAGTATAATTTTTAGTTTGTGTTATTGAGATACGTCTATCAACAGAGTTGATTTAAATTATATAATGACAGCTACCAATTTTTAAGAGGCTGCTTTAGCTCTTTGATCTATTCTAACCAAGAAACATTGAAATCACTTCAGTTACCAACCTCAAATATATTTTTAGATGTATAAACAATTATGCTGAGAAATTCTAATTTGCAAAAGTTATACATTTAAATATAACTGCACTATATAAGGATATGTATATTAATGTTTTGTTAAGATTATTATAAATTATTATAATAAAGCTTCTTTCTGGTAACTTCAATTTCATGGAGAATTTATTTAAAATAACTTTGTATGGTGTAAAATTTAATCAGAACCTGAAAGCAGTCACTATGCATGAAAGTTAACACCACAAATTTCAATCTTGTTGAAAAACATGGTAAATAAACAAAACTTGGAAAGTATCTGAAAATGTTTTGATCTCATATCAGTGCATTTTCACTCAATAAGTAAAGATTATTCCAAACACTAGCTCTTTACTTCAAATATGAATATTGTTCTCTGATGCCATTCATTTTAAATTTTTTGGTTTCAACTTATATTTCTTTATAGCTTTCTTTTTCTTATTTACATAAATTTTTCACTCTTTAATAAATTAAGAATTATCATAAACTGTATAAAATACTTCTATTGTCTCTAGTCTTTGAATACTGTACTTTAAAAATATTTTAAATGCTAAGTTTTTTAATTTAATAAAAGAATCATATATCAAAATTATCAAATGATATCATAAATCCATATATTCCTTCAATATATAGAATGTTTTCTAGCAATACAATTTATTTTATGAAAGCATATAAAAATTAATAGGGAAAAAAAAGTGTTGTAGTTTCATAACATTTTACATGTTATTGAGAGCATTAAGCAATTGCTGTCAAAGTTTTTGCAACATTTTATGTAATGTGAATTCAGTAAATGTATTCAAATATCATATTAATTAGCACATATAAATGATTGTTCTGATGTTATGCATTCAATTTACTTAACTGCTAGCACTATTTTTATAACAATTGTCTTTACACAGAGACTTCCTGCCAAAATAGGAAATCTGAAGAAGTTACGGGTCCTAGATTTGGAAGAAAATAGACTTGAATCTTTACCTCAGGAGATTGGTAAGTTTTCTTCTTTTTTTATTTTTATATAAATATATACCTGTTATAATATTTACAATTTAATATTTGTAAATATTTATGGTGGGTTTAATCTCTAATTAGTTTGATTTGATAGTTTTTAAATATTAGCTGTAAAATTTCTCATGGGAATAATATTTAACCATGTTTAAGTTTTTAAATTGCATTAAAATGATGTTTTGCAGTAATAACATTTTTCACTGGCAAAGTATTTTGTTTGAATAACAAGTTTTATCTGCACCATCAATAAGAAGTTCCATGATTTTGATTTTAAGTCAAAATTAAAATTGTTACCTATGATTTTAAATTTTATGAATTGTCAGATTTTTTTCTTTTCCTTTGCAGTTCAGTCATTATTTTAACAAATCTAGCCTGGTTTAGGTATTCTTATGAACAGCATAATACATAAATTGAGGTGCCATAAAAGCAACAAATGATTTTAATTTATTAGTCTAGATATATTAGTGATCTTATCCTCATAAATATAGAAACTTAAGAGCAGATATACTAAAACAAATGGGTATTTCCAGTTTTTAACTATGAGATATATTCAAAATTTCTTATTTGTGTATTTAGCTATTTATTTGCTATATCAATATCTCTGACTTTATCAGTGGAAAAGTTGCTATTCTTATATAACAATTATTTATTGTAAACTTCAAGTAGTTCATAAGCCCTTGAGTTATGCTAAGTATATTTTATTAATTTTAATAACAGAATGGTATTGAGATATATATATATATGCACTAGTCATTGACAAATTACATTATTCAGTGTCATCATATTTAATGTGAAATAATGTAATTCATTAAAAATTGTGTTCACTTGGCAAACTTTTTTAATTATACACTTTTAAAATTTTTAAAATATATAAATTTATTAATCACAAAATTCTACTGCCCTGAATTTTAGTATTTACAATAAAAGTAATTTTCTAATCTAAAACCTCTGATAAATGATATCAACTGTTATTTAAATGTAATGTTCATAGTCTCATTTTTGTAACTTTCATTGACATTTTAAAATGCAAAATATTTGTATGTTTTATTTGAATTTGTTATATAACAATATGTATTTTATGCAGATTACCAATAGTTGAGTATGTGGGTTAATAGTATGATTTAGGCTGTGTAAAAAATATATTTGCTTACTGCAGCTTCCCACATAGTATCTATACATTATCTAGTTTAATGGAGCATTGCATTCTCATCAAATGATGTCACTGAAAAAGGTGTGTAAAAAGGGGTCTGAGATGGATCAAAGGCTTCAAAGACTGAGGAATATGGTATGCCATAATCTGAGAGCAACATATAGCATCATGCAAGATGGAAATACACAGTGGGTTTTATCATCAAAGATTTTTAACTTGTTTCAAAAGATTCCAAAATTTTGGATTTTGTTTTTCAAAGAATCAAGTTTTTCATGACTATAATTTAAATTTACTTTGCTCTATTTTTGCTGTTTGTTTTAATTTATTTTTCAATTGAGAATTTCAAAAATAAGTTATTAAATACAATGGTTCCCAACTTTTAACTTTAAGCAATGTCAATTATATAAATTAATTTTCCCTACAAAAACCAAAACTTGAATGTCCTTACTTAGCAATCATATTAAATCATGATTAAATAATTTGCTCTTTTTCTTGTAATTCTCAATTGAAAGGTTTATACCAATTGACGACACTATAATAAACATGGTCAAAAACTGATTTTCAGCAACCTTGTATAATTATTTATATTTTTATACTTTCTGAAATTTCAAGCTTAGTTCATAAACACTTAATCTTTTTTGTAAACAAATGATTAAGAAATATTGCTTTAATTGAATGTCCACTTTATGCATTGTTCTTATTCTTATCATCTACTTGTTTATTATATTTCCTTTTGAGAGTTAAAAAAAAAAAAATAAGCCATTTATAAAGAAGTTGTAAATATTTCAAAAGTAACTATACATTTTTTTTTCTGACTTATGTGCTTTCCTATATCAGGACAACTTCGGAAGCTCCAGCGTCTTGTTGTGCAGTCTAATTTGTTAACCAGTTTACCTAGAGCCATTGGGTAAGTTCATGGAATTAAGTTTGAATTCTTTGTCAGATATTTTATTCCTTGAAAAGGCATATGGCACAAGTATATACATGGGTTTTATTTTTAACTTTATACTGCTGTCTTTTATAATAACAATATTAAAACTAGCTGCAGTAGTTATTGATTTGAATGTAAAAATTATATACTTTCTCTGTGGTTCAAACATTTTAATTGCTTGTTTATAACTTTTTGTCTCAATTTTACTGTGTAAATATTTGTACACATAACCAAAGAAAAATTTAATCACTTTATTATTACTTAAAATATTATCTTGATAAAACCAATTCTTATGCAATAACCAAAGTTAAGTAATGCTTGTTAGGAATACCAAGAGAAAATCTAGCAGATTTTTTTTTGTGCTTATGTGATGTAAAATGCTAAAGAATAATGCTGAAAATTATAACATTTAACAAGTATCATTTTGTGGTAATTTTAATAGTTTTGATTTGGTGGAAATTGCTTTATTTTTTTTTTAATATTATAATTTATAAATTTCATTTTAGTGTACAGTAAGTTGTAAATCAAATACACTGGCAAATTCTTAACTATATAAAAAAATTACATTCCAGAAAAAAAATCACATGTTTACTATTTCTGTTTGTTTACACTAAACATTAAAAAGTTATATATTTATAAAAAATGTAAACTATGACTTTACTGAAAATATAATTCCAAAATGGCAATATCAAATTAACTTTTAAATTAATTTAATAAAAGTATGCACTTTATTTATTCATTCATTGTTTTTACTGTAAAATTGCTTTCTACATTATAATTGAGCTGATGTACTCAAGTGTCAGACAAAAGGCTGGCACCAAAGTCTAAGATTTTTGCACAGCACTTGTACGATTTACATTAATATTAATAAAATGAAGAGAATTCATGCTAAGTTAATGCATTATATAAAATTTTCAAATACAAAATATATTCATTTTGATGAAATTTCAATTTGCAATCATTTTTCCTCTTTGTACCAGATGATTGTATTTAATACAAATAAATTGTTTTCAGGATTATCTAGCAGTTAGATCTCAGTTTTAGGAGAAGGGAAAATAGAAACATATAATGTTAATACAGTGAAATATATTTGTAAATTTAATTAAAACTAATTTCTTGATTATTTATCCAGGTAAGCACACATGCTGCTTACATAAATGCAATAGGCACAAAAAGAATAACTCTTTTTCCACTATAGTTCAATGGTTGTAGTATTGAATTTTTGGATTATGGATCATGGGAAAACAATATAAAAAATTTTATATATCTTAAATAATTTTAGGGGAAAAACTGACAATGTGGAAAAGGTTTTGGTGTGACACTTTTTGTCCCTTAGGACTTCATCATACTAATGTGATGTTTGCACAAAGGAAAGAAGATACTGAGAATTTGTTTTTAATTTTTAATCTAAAACTCTCTGCGTCCCCTTTACTTCCTGCACATGTGTAGTTGCATCAACATAAACATTCAATTAGTATGATGAAGTCCTAGAGATCAAAATACATCACGCAAAAACTTTTTCCACTTAGTTTTTTTTTCCCTAAAATTATGAATGATGTTAGTCTCTTACTGGAGATTTAAAAATATGCTGTTATATAAAATAGTTGCAAAATTAAAATCTTTAGAATCAACAAATACTTTATTTGGCCACTTATGTTGTCTTTATAAGAAAAAACTTTCTGACAATATGCTTGACATTTCACAAATACTTTGGTGCATAATACACTTATTCATCTTAATTTGTAACAACTACATTTATGATTTGTTTTTAAATTTCATTCATTTTGTACAGTTCACTGACAGAATTGACGTATTTGGGTGCTGGAGAAAACAATTTGACTACATTGCCATCAGAAATAGGTAAATACTTTTTATTATTATAAATTAGGATATTTCTATTTTATATCAAAAAGAAAGTTTGCATTCTCTTATGAACTTAATTTATTGTACTACTCAATTTTCTTACATAAAAGATTTTAGGAGAAAGAAATTGGGATACTTTTGAAAAAGTGTGTTGACATGAGAATTGTAAATGAAAGATAAAAATTGTAAATATAATTACAATGAAGTTATAGTTTTATCTTTTTAATGATTTCTGATTCGCATTTTGGAGGGACATAATTTGTTTGTTTCTTTTTCTCCTTTTTAAAAAGAAGAAAAATATTCACACACATATATATATATATATATATATATATATATATATATATATATATATATATGAAACAAAAATCTTGACAATCCGTATGGATAATCCCAAGGAGGATGAAATCCTGAGAGCTCAATGTTAAGTCAGAGCAAATAATTTAATTTAAAGAAAAACAGACCACTTTAAGGCTCCATTTGTAATAATTTATTTCACCAGAGAATTTTATTTTTCTCTGGATCTTCAGACTTCACTTTTAAAAGGTGAAACGAAAAATTTTTCGTTTCAGCAAGATGTTATAATGGATTGACTGTATACAAAATTTGCTTGAAATCAGTTTTAATATTTCATAATAATACATATACGTTTTAACAAATCTAGAATCTTGTGCACTGAATATTGTTTACACATATTGATATTATATCTAATTATGTGGTATTTGAATTTAAATGAACATTTGGAAAAGCTGTTTTCTTATGTTTGTTTTTACACTATATCGTGTCTATTTTATGATGCATAGAAATATTGAATTATATAGCCTTTGATTAACCATTATTGTCATCATTAATTAAATAATTGAAAGTAACCTATTTATTTATTCTAATGTTGGTTTTAATATTGTCTGATATTTGAACTCCTTGATATTTACTTGGCATTATAAACCCTTTCATTTTAAACTCTTAAATTATAAAGTTCATGATGTGATCAAGTCTTTTTCAGATAAAAAATATTTCTAAAAATTTATTTCTTATATTTAGATATTGTGTGCAGCCAGTTACCAAATAATAAGTTTTTCTTTGATAAATTAAACTTATTTTTAGATGAGAGCTCTTGTAGAAACTAAAAAGATATGCATATCTATAACAGTATGTTGAGAAATTTAGAAGTCATGTAGATATAAAGAGATATTTAAAAAAAAATTTTTTATTTTCAATTCAAAATTTTATGTCTGAACTGAAGAGCAAATACTGTCTTTAGATGTAAAAATATTGGAAAAAGGATTTGGTACCATACTTTCAAGATAAAATTCCAACTAATATTTCACTTGTTTCTATTTCCTTATTATTATCTTCATAATTACCTGAAAATTTATTCAATTTGAGTTTGTGCTTATAACAAAACAACAGGTAACCAGTATAAAATTTTACATCTCTGAAATTTTTTGTTTCCAGGTTTTCTAGAAAATTTAGAATCCTTGTATATCAATGACAACCAAGAACTGCACAGTCTACCATATGAATTGGCCTTGTGTGGCAATCTACAAATCATGAGCATTGAAAATTGTCCTCTTAGTCAGATTCCTGCGGAAATTGTTAACAAGGGTCCATCTCTTGTCATTCAGGTATACACATATTTTTTCTCTCCAATACATTTACTATAATTCATTCATTCATTTATTCCCTTTTGATTGTTTTATATTTATCATTTTAAGTATTTTTAAATCTTTCAACAGTATTCTTTTGAAGGTCATTGAAAATAAATATAAAAAATACTATATTGAAAAAAAAAAATGAATAATAAACAGTAAATGATTTTGAAATTTGACCAGTAAGAGCTATGTAAAATGATGGCATTATTTCTCCATAAACAAAACTTTACTAAGTACTAGAGAAATAATTAATTTCCTCTCTCTCCCCCCCCATTTATTATCATTTTTTATTTTTTGTTCTTGTATTAATTGAAAAGGACTTGTTGAAAGATTTTAAAAATATATAAACAGAAAGTAAAATTGGGTAAAAAAAAAAAAAATTGTGTTTTTCTGATTTGAATACTGAAGGTTTGCATTGCTACTTGCAGTTCCTGAAGCTGCGAGGTACCTATTACTGCCAGATGTGAGAATGACAGATGACAGACAGACATCGTCGCCTTCCCTGGCTCATCAGTTGCTGCTCATCATCATCATCCTCCTACTGCTGTTGCTGCTACTACTACTACCGCTGCTGAGCTGCTGCTGCTGCTGCTACTAGATATAATATTAATAATACTGATAATATAAATCCGCTTGTCTGGACAGCCAGCCAGTCATCTCTGTGATGTGTCTGCCTCTCTGCACTCTTTCACTTTCCTCTTTCTCTATAAAACTAGTGCTCCCCTCTCGCCCCCTTTCCCAACACTTTGTCATCTAATGGCAGCTGCAGCGGCTTAGGTAGACCATCAGACCAAATGGTGGCGGTCCAAATTGGACCATCCTTACCATCACTACCCTCGATACAAAAGTACTATTAGCTACTACTACTTCTACTTTTACCACCACTACCACCAACACCACCACCTTCCAAATCTGGAAGTGTAGGGGCCCTAGGCTGACATTGGACCCCTGTCTCCCTGCCTGCACCCCCTCCACCTCTGTCTCTCCTCCTCTTTCTCCTCCTCCTCTAACACTTGGAAGTATGGGTAGAGCATTTGGGCTTGGCTGAAATGTTCAATTTAAATAATACAAGGATGAAAACAAAAACCTGAAAAACAAGGGGAAAAAAAAACAGGAGATAAAATACAACAGAAAAAAAAATCAACAACTTTATAAACTGATTTTTTAGATTGTGACTGTGCAATCCCTTTAATGAAGATGTCAGAAGGATGTGGACTTCTATGAGGAAGATGTCAGCCTAGGGGAGGAGGAGGAGGAGGAGGAGCTGCTGCTGCTGCTGCTAGTGGCACTATTTGGTGTTGTCACCAACATCACTGCTGATGTATCTTTCCACTGCACTCAACAGTGCTGAACTTTGACCTACTTATCCTCATACTATATAAGGAACTGACTGATATATTGTTATTGTGAAAAAGTTTGATTTTTTTTTTTTTTCCCCCACCACTTTTTTCTTTTCCTTACTTCTGTGATGGACTACAACTTAGTGCTCGCCTCCTCCTCCACAGTAAGACATTTTTATTAATCTCTGTTTCAATACATCAGGAAATCCTTTTTTAATTTAATTTTTTTTTTAAAGAGGAAAAAAAAACAAAATTTTCTAACAAAATTATTATCTAGTAATGAGATTTTTTCCTATCAATCTATTTTCTTTTTGTAACAATTTCTTCAGATAATTTACCATTAAAAAAAAAACAAAAAAAACAAAAAAAAAACTAAAAAACAAAACAGTTTTCCCATTCCATTTTTCCCTCCCTCTGCCCAGAAAGAAAGAAAGAAAAAAAAAATTAAAGAAAAATTTGCAATTGATAATATGCTCTATCCATGCATTATTTAAATCACAGTTGTCTCCCTGTAACTTTTGAAGAAGAGGAAAAAATGCCTCCCTTTCTTCTGACTCTTAAAGTTTATTTATTTATTTATTTGTTTATTTCTCCTGTTTTTCTAATTTGTTGATTGCATCTTGCAAGGATGTCCAGCAACATGTTACTTGCAAGCATGCTGTCTTGTATGACCTTGCAGTCAGCCCTGACTGTTACAAGTCAGACTTTTAAGTCACACTTCACTCACAAACTACTCTCTCTGTCTATCTATATCTTTGAGTTTTATTACAAACCATAAGAACAAATCCTCTATCCAAGGATGTTAGCATCATACAGCAATACTACAACTACTATTATTATTGGGGATTTCATATGCCCCTAGCATCAATTCTGAACCTGATCTTCTAAGTGTCTAACTAAGGGAGGACATTATCCAGTGATAAAGTTTTAAAAGATATTAAAATTTTACTTCAATCAATAAATCATGCCTGAAATACCAAATAGTTTGTTTATATTGCTTTCAGGTGGTTTGGTTTGCTTGTTTTTTCTATTGAAAAAACAAAACTGTATTTTGTGATTTGTTTTCTTGCATTGACTTACAAATATGACTTACGCCAGTTATGTACTAGAATCATTCAAAGATTATGTAAATTGTATGCATGTGTAAATGTTTATCACATTTGGATATTTATCATTCAAACTGAAGTTCACTTATAGAAGGAAAAAAGAGATTTGTTTTCTTTTTATTACTCATTATTTATTATTATTGCAGGTAACAGACTTTCAAAACGTTTTGTTTCTTTATGTAGACATATGTCAAACAATATTCTATAGTTTCTTATGTGTGTAATTATTCTCTTTTTACCAGCTTATTTCATTTTATTTTTTTCTTTAATCATCAGTTTTTGAATAACCAGCTACTCCCATCACTATCCACTTAAAAAGATACAGTATAATTAAGTATAGTACCATGAGAGTCACATGTTTGAATTATACAAGAATGGAATTATCAGATTTCAGTTAAGTGTACTGGTGGATGAAGTTCCGGATTTTGAGGTTACATTGCTTGATGCAATATTGTCATTTAATATATTGTTATATAAAAGTTAGACAAGACATCTTTTTTATGTGTTAAAGATGAGTTTCATTAGTATTTTGGTCTGGTTGAAAGAAAAATTCAATTTTGTTAATTACTGTTACAGCAAGTACATGGTATTTTTTTTTTCTTTCTTGTAATTTGCCTTAAAATTTACACTGCAATTGAAATTTGAAAGACAATAATTCATAACAGTGTACAAAAATATTGGCTCATTATTCTTATCTGTTTATTGAAGGATATTGTATGAAAAATGCATTATATATAACAAAAGTGAATTAAAGCTTAACTGAATAGTTAAACTAAATAATTTTGAGAAAGTCTACTTTTGCTTCAGTAATGTTCATAGAGAAATGCTCTTGCTTTGTTTTACATTCTTATGCCAGCATAAAACACGCACACACCTTTGAAAATAACCATTTTGAGAAAAAACAAGCTTTGGCTGGTTTGTTTTTTTTTTTTTTTTTTTTTTGTGAGAGCCAAGACAACATCAAAGTGGAAATTATTTTCTTAGAAATGTTGATAAATGTTCAATTTATTTTCCTTTTGAAAATGCTCGTTAAAACACATATTTGATTTGTCTGCATGTTCTTTACAGCAACAAAAAGACAAATCTTTTCACTAAATATTCTTTGTTAATAATTCTATTGCCATTGTTCCCATCTTCACATTGAAGACTGTGGGTCAGTGATTTATAATTTTTGCTGATGCAGCAAAATATTAGATGCTTTCTTTGTTACTCATTTCTTTTTATCATGAAAATTAAGAATATAATCCCTTTCCTTGTCTACAGCTTCATAATTGTTTGCTATATATTTTTTTTTCAATGCTTGGTGATGCATCTGTTAGAAATGAATTTATTTCTATATTAACCGAAGTTAGTTTTGATCAGCTGATGAGGCCTATAAATTTAACAGCTGATCTATTTTGCTTATCTTTTAATTTGCATACAGTTTTAATAAATGAGAAAACACCCCCTCCCCCAATAAATACACTTCTAAAAAATTGTTCTATTCACATTTGTATTCACACACACACACACACACACACACACACACACACACACACACACACACACACACACACACACACACATGAGGATGCTGAAAAATTCTCAGCTTGACTCACTTGAAAAAATCTAACCAAATTGCCAAATTTTTAGAGAGGAAGGGCTTTTTGATCAGGCTAAGAACTTTTTATTACTCTCTTATATTAGGGAAATATTCTGTAGAGTTTGCTTATTAACAATTTCCTTTCCTAGTTATTATTATCATCATGATGATGTTACAGGCAGGCAAAGAGCTTCTGTTTTTAAATATATTGTAATTGGATCTATCTGTTCATCCATAGGCTATTCGAAAAAATGTTGATCTGTTTTTTCATTAACCTAAAGAAAATATATCTGTAAAGCTATCATTAAATTCTATATTGTGTATTATCTCTGAAAAGCTGTATAGAAATGTTTTTCTCTTTTGTGCTTCCATATTCAATTTTGAAATTCAACTGCATTATGTTTGCTCATATTTTTCATTACTTTGTCATTGCTTAATGAAAAAGTAAATAGTAAAAAAAAATATGTTTAAATAATTTAATATTAAAAATACACTAGTGGAGAAGTTCCAGACAATTCCCTATAGTGCTTTTGTAAATGTATTGTGCATGTAAATACTGCAGGTTCCAATTTTTGTAGGTAAGTCTCATGTCCTTAATATATTCTGTTCTCGTATAAAATTTAAGTATATGTTATCATAAATGATTTTTATAATTTTACATATTTATTATATTCATTGTTGAAATTTAATCATTCCTTTAAGTGAAACCAGTGCTTAATATAATAATAATAATTATATTGATACTTACATTAATAATTTAATGAAGATTTAAGTTGCTTTGTAAATTTATTTACAGCAAAGTCATATAATATTAAGATGTTTGAATGTATAATACCCTTTCTCTTTTGATTATGTTTAGGATGTGTATTTTACTTTTATTTATTTTTTTTAAATCAATTAAGAATTTTCATTGGTTATTAATTCAGTTGTTGTTTGTAATGCATTTCAAAGCAAAATTCAATACTTGTAATTTCAAACCATGGAAGCATGTTCAAAAGAAAAAATCTATTTCTAGCTACGATAACAGATGCTGTTTCAAGTGCATTCAAGAATAATGTAAAGGTGACTTAAATGTTGGTTAAATAAACTTGGCTTAACATTTAGAGATATTTTAAAATTTTGTTTATCAACTTTAGACTCATAAAGCAAATTTTAAAGAATCTAGCACCGCATCCCTTTTCTTGCAGAATTTTCCATATATTTAGAATGTGAATTTCAATCAAAATGTTACCACAATTTCTATTGATATTTTGCAATTTACTACTTTTAGTACATCTGTAAGTATATGTAAATAAATAATAGTCAACAGTGGGATTCAGGCTAATCTACTCACTCTTTATATAACTGATATTTGTTACCATAGCATCAGATTCTATAAAGTGATCTGATATAATTCTAGAAAAACAAATAAAGTATCCTTTGTTTACATTAAGATATTTACTTAAGCTACTTTAGTTAGTATAATTTCTATGGTTTATTTTTGGGGAACTTGTTTCTAATGGTATTTTTAATCATCCCTGTGACTTTGTCAGACTTAGTTGAGTACAAGTTTGTAACTACTTAAACAAAAAAAGTAATAAACATTTAAACCATAAATTCATGCGACATAATAACTTAGCAGTCCATTTGATACTTTCAAAAAGTAATACTTTTCAAAAAGTTAGATTTGTAAATTTATGCCGTATATGGCTAGAACCTTCTTCAAGAAATACTAAAGCAGGTTTGTTTTTTTGTTTTTTTTGTTTGGGGGGGGGGTCACCATCCAAATGTGTTGGTTATCATAAGAGCTGTCATCATACTATACTGCTTGCCTTTGCCAAATGCTAATGTATGTCTATGTTAAAGTGACAGTTTGAACAGTACTTAATAAAATGTGGGTTCTGTCTTATTACAAATACCAATTCTTTTTATTATTGTTTTTAATTTAGGTTGAGCTAACATTAATAAATTTTGCTTAACTATCCTGTGTAAATTAAATACTTTATAATTTAGCTATATTCAAAACTTCCTTCATGATAGTGATTTTTGTCAACCTGGTTCATTATATCCTGATTATAGAAATTTCCATTAAAAGAGATGGACCTTCATTAAGTCCTCAATAAAAATTATTTCTTTATTAATTTCTTAAATTAGTACTTTATTACTAACTTGGCTATACATTTTATTATTGACTAAATTATAATTTACTTTAAATTCTATCTTAGTTAATTGTATAGATTAATATATAATAAGAAGAAAATATCAAGTGTTAAGTTTTGATATATTTTTATGGCATAAGGACAATTGCTTAATGAGATTTGTTTGTGTATAAACATCTTTATGCAGTCTCTTCAAATAACTTTCTCTGTTAGTGTTTAACAAAAATGTTAGTATGCTAATTATGTAATCCTGACTATGATATTGTGTACTTTTATCTTTTTGTTAAATTCAAGGCCATAAAAATCACTTTTTGTTATGTATTTATTAAATAATTTAGTCATATCTACTAATATTTACAAGCATAGTTTGTTGTACAAAATCTCATGTTTAATTTTATGGGACTTTTAATTTGACATGTCTCCATTTGCCCTTTTCATTTTTTTTTTTTTTTTTTTTTTTTTTCAGATTTCAATTTTCCATGTTTCCAGTTTTTCTTTAAAGATTATTTAAGCAAGTCTGTTTTATTGTCATAAATGTCAGTGGTACAATTCTTATATGTTTAAAATTCAAATTTCTTAAAATTTTTTTTTTTCTTTTGGAGGTCTTAGGTCATAAACATGCAAAATTCACTCATCCAAAAAAACACTTTAATTTTAATAAGTGATGGATATTTTTTATATTTTCTCAGAATTTTTACTGAATTTTCTTATGTATTTATTGTAACATGACATACAATGAAATAAATTTCCAACCAATTTTAATATATAGACCAGTACCATTTCATACACAGTATGATACAAGTTTTAAGACAGAAATATTCAACAGCTCTTCCTCCAGAATGTTTCCATCTCTATCTGCAAATGAGAATATTGATTTCATGTCTCTTTAAATGTTTTATTCAGAATTGAACTTGACCCAAGAGTACAACTTGGTATTACTTATCATTACTTGTTCTCTGTTACTCTACTTTTTGACATCTGATATATGAAATTGATTTTGTTCCTTTTGTTCACTCTCAAATTCTTGGCATCTTCCCCAGTTTGTCATTATGAAGTGGATTAGCATACAATAGCAGACATTCAAATTATAAAATGGCTTCAGATGGGATTGATTTATATACTCTTCTGTATAAGTTATAGCCAAACAGTAGAAATAGCCTGGAATGGTATGGATGATCAACTAGGAATTTACACAGCAGATGGTATTTTACATAAATATGAATGGTAGCTAACTCTGAAGAATCCAGTTCAGTTGTTCAGATTGTCAAGTTTAATACCCAACAATGTATTTTAAACCTATCAAAGTTAAGTTAAAAAGATGTAGCTGGAATATAGTGAGTAAATTGGTTGAAATATTCAGACTGGAGTTATACTGACCTTTAATTGGACACTGCTCCCCCCCCCCCCCCCAAGCAAAATTGAAAAATATCAAACCTATCAAGACAAGCTTGTTTTTTGAAATATCGCCTTTTCTCATGTTTCTCATGAAAAATTTACTTAGTCTTGGAGCAGTAGTTAAGAAACTAATAACACTGGCTATTAGGACATTCTTGACTTTTGAGTTTAATCCCCACTTGGTACCCAACATTTATGTCTTTGTGCTAGACTTAGCTTAGTAAATACCTGAAAACTTAATTGGTTTCAACACTTGGGATAATCGAAATCTTCAGTTTGATTTTTTTACTATAATTTACTTGTACCTCTTTATATAAGATTTATTAAAATCATATATTCTTTTGAGGTTAAAAATATAAGTATCAGTGAGATGCTGAAGGAAGTGATTATTTTTGTCTATACATATTATTTCTTCTAATAGATTTAAACTTTGCTTTTCTTTCAAAAAACATTTTTCCAGTATCAAAAACCTTTTGATCATTTAGGAAAAAGTGCACAAGGATCCCTTCAAATGTATTGATGAATTTCTTTGAAGTTATGTTGGAATTAAAGTTAATTTCTATTCCATGATCTCTTGTTTTAGAGTAAATGCAAGACAATCTTGTGAAGATAAAGTAAAGTGAATTAAAAAAAAGACTAATTTCTCATTCCTGTTCATTCTTAAAGTATTCTTTTTCATAATATTAAGGGGTAAAAATTCCTTGGCTAAAGCTTTCTACTTACTTTTATAGGATGACCTGTATTGTACTCTTAATAAAATTAGAAGTTTTAAAATTAGTTTTGTCCCAAGTATAATTATGATTATTGCTGTTATTTTTCTCCAAACTCCTGAAATACAATACCTGGGCTTGTTTGAATTAACATCTTTATTTAAGGAAAATATTTTTTCTTTTATTAGTTTTTTTTGTTCTTTCTTTAACTTGTTAGTTTCTTGCTCATGTTTTTATATATATATATAGCATTGGCAAATATGCAACAAAAAAGTAATTTTATAATAAAAAAAAGTCTTGTATTTTTTCCTAAAAAGCATATTTACTGATTATCAATTAACTGATAAATCTCTCATATCCATTTCATGTGTTGCTTTAGGAAAATATCCACTTTTAATGGAATTATAGTTTACCTTTAGATTTGTTTTAAATATTACTACTTCTATTTCAGGTTTTATTTTGTTGCAGTATTGCAAGCAACCAGTCTGTGACAAGTTTTGTCTGTGATTGTTAGCCAGAATATACAGTATTTTCTAGGAATTTAGAGTTCTAGATATTTCTAGAATATATTTGTATATTGGTTAAACATCATAAACCATACAATATTGCAGCAGTTTGAAATTTTTTTTTTTTATTAAATATTTTTATTATTTATTTATTTATTAAAGAAATTTGTTCTTATTAATTTCACTTTTTATAAAAAGAAATTATTCAGCAATTAGAATATTTTGGGTGCTCTTTTTAAAAGAAATTTTAACTTATATTTATCAACTATTATTTTTAAAAACTGATTTTGCTCAAACTTAGTTTTACATCTACTACATTGTGGCATATATATCCACTTACCCAATTCTTTGTTATTTAAATATTATAAATAAAATTAAAAACTAAGGAAACTTCATATATGAGATAAAAAAAAAAATTTATACAATTTTTTTACAATCACCACTTATCCTGATAAAAATGTTAGTTTTTAATTTCATGTATTTGTTTAATAATAGCAATTTTATATAATACCATACATCATGGTTTTTCTTTGTCTTAAGCTTACATAAGTAAGCATTTACATATTAATGCAATGTGCCTTTTAATTCTTAAGAGTATCTTAAATGCCATGCATGCAAAGCTTAAAACATTTATCAAATCTTAGTTTCCAGGATTTTAAAAATTAGATATATACTTTTATATACAGCTTTTATCCTTGGGCTCTGTGTAAAATAAACACTGCTGCATGCTGACAATATTCAACATAACTTTTCTTCATTTGATTCTATGCATGTTTTTTTTGTTTGTTTATGTATGTTGGTGCACTTGGGGACTGCTGTCTAATCTTATTGTGCATTGCACAGTAACAAGAATAAATAAACGCTATACACAATACTGGCAAGTAACATCCTCAGTGTGAATTGAACATTTGTCTAATGCTTATAGCATTCTTATGTCTGTAGTCACAATGGATCGTATCCAGAGCTACATTAGTAAACCTTTTATAGCTTAACCATAATCGTGAATTTATCAAAATTTAATGATAACCATATATTTTTTTTTTTTATATATACTAATGTTCAACCTATAAAATGCCCAAGATCCACTCAGGATAGAGGGTTACTGAAGGAGTTTGTTGTGTAAGCAGTAAGGGTAAGAGGTACAGTTTATGCAGATTTGTGGGGAGACATAACAGTTAACCCTAGACTTGAACAAATTAAGATTGTAGTGGTCAAGAAGTGATTGAAGTGGAACTTCTAATGAAATATGAAGAGAATGTGGGTGGTTCACTATGGTGTATGTGGCAGGACATAGGGTGTGGCTGTGAAAATTAAAGCTGATAGAATTAAGGAATGTAGCTCATCTGAATATTTTCCATTTTGTCTCTGGGTAAAAAGGGTTGTAGGGTAGAAAATAATTCATGATCTACAAGGCTGTATAGACACTTTCAGACTCTATCAAAACTAGAAAGGGAAAACTGGGTGACTCCAGCTCAGATATGGCAGCAGTACTCCATTTTCAGCCTGATCTGGCTCTTGTGAAGGTAGAGGAAAGCAAGAGGTGTCAGGTATTTACTGGAACAGTATGAGGAACCAACCATCTTTCCAGCATCTTTAGCAGTGGATCATATATATGAGTTCCACTTGAGGTCTGGAGTAAGATTAGGTCCTAATAGGCATTTAAGGCAAGAGACATCTTTGAGAGAATTCTGATAGGTGAAAATTCAAGGTCTACTTGCTGATTATGAAGTATTACTAGTTTGATTTTTGGGGTATTGAATGTGACTAGCTAGTTTTTCTCCCATTGAGTTGTTAGAGCTAGGTCAGAGGAGAGATCAGCTGCCAGGCTCAGGTCATCTAGAATTTTGGCATCCTTAATGTAAAGCAGAAATAATTTAACTGAGAGATTAGCCTTGGAAAATGCTTACATTGATCATGGACCTCAGAGTACTGGCTGTTAGCAGTTACTGTCATGGACCTATCTGTTAGGAAAGACTTGATAATTGAGAAAACTATTGCAGTGATTCCATAGCTGGAGAGTTTGTGTAGCAATCCTCTATGCTACACCTTGTCAAGAGACTGATATATCTAGTGCAATTGTCCTTGAGATATATTTATTGTCTAATATTTTTGAAATATCTGTCAAATATTCAAGCTACTATAAAATTTACTCAGAAGTATAAAAGATTTTATTAAAATTAATGTATTTATTTATGCAAATGGTAATAATTATGCCATTTTTCATTTGTATTATATAGTTTTTTATCATGAATTTCTTTCATTGCTTTTTAAGTTCATTTTGAAAAACATTCAATATAAGTTTTCAGACATTTGCTAGTGAAATAAAAATGTGTAGGTTATTTGCAATTAAATTTTTGAATTTGCATAATGTGATTTTTAGTTTTTGTTTTAAAGAAAATTATTGAATGATTTCTTTTTCTGTTTAATCCTTGTTTTGAATATTGAAATTTTTATAATACATTTTTAGAATCATGATGAAAATGTTTTTAAACATTTTCAACATAGAACTGTAATATTTTCTTGCATGATTATATCTTTTGAAAAATCAAAAATTCAATTTATTTTACAGTAAGTATTTTCTATAATGAATAGTTTTGAAACTTTACCAACACAATATATTAAGTGCTGAATAGCTGTTTTTGTTTTCATGAGTACAATAAATTCATTAGTTACTTTGAGAAAATTTCCTATATTATTGAAATTGTTTAAATAACTGGACATTTTACATTATGGCTTTATTTTTTTTCTATCTTTTGATAAAAGAATCCAGTCACTGACTTGACAGAAATGTTAATTTTTTTTTTGCCAGTTTTGCATTTTCTACTTTTCATTGTTAAAATTTGTAACAATTATATAAGTGGTTACATTCATTCTCCTGAATGTGAATACCCATTGTTTTCTTTTAATTATATGACATTTTTTGTCTGAATTCAAATAGCTTTAGGAGCCATTATTGGCTTGGAGTAATCTTATTACATCGAGTCAATTTTTAACAACTGGGAAATATGGAAGAGATAAATAAATGAGAATTTTTATAAAAACTAAGATTAGCAATGTAATGCAAAAATTTTAAACTATTTGCTTCAAAATCAAAATGCTGTCTACATTCTTTTATACTTGACTAATAAAATATGACATTTTGGTTCAAAATGAAAAGGCTTACAAATAGAAAAATTTAAAACTTTATTTTCTATTCAACCTATATGGATTTTTCAGTAAGTCAGAAAATGACTCTTCACATGAAATATATTTTACTTTACTCAATTGAAAAACAATTTGAGTTTTTGCACTTAATTCATTGCATAGAGATTAAAAATGGAGAATAATAATTTATAAAACCAAGGAATACACTTGAATATTTTAAGGCAAAGTAGTAAGTTTATTGTTCCCAGATTAAATAAAACACTTTCTATCTACCCCACCCACCGAAAATTTAAGTGTCATGGTTATTAACCCTTTGAAAACAGCAGCTGCAAACTTTTTCATGCACATTTGCCTTTTTATTGCTAAAACCATTTGAGAACAACAACAATGGGACTGGCTGCTTTTGTCCACTTTGATTGTTATCTGAATTTGAGAAACACTTTTACACTTTTATTATCTTATCATAAGGAAATAAATTTCAGAAAGAAATCCAATGCTGCATAAAAGCAAAACTGTATGAAAGAATGACACCAAGTGTCATAAGTGAATATAACAGTCACTCACCATCAGCAGAAACTGGTTTGTTTGTTTGTGTGTGTGTGTGTGTGTGTGTGTGTGTGTGTGTGTATATATATATATATATATATGGCCTGAAGATTGTGTTCAAGCATGAGAGACTGTCGCAACCTGGTGTTGACTTCAGTGTCCACTTCTATATTTACATACATTATCTCTGATATTGAGCACTTTTACCCATAAATATTGCATACCTTAATACATACATACATATATATATATATATATATATATATATATATATATATATATATATATATATATATATATATTATATATATATTTTTTTTTTGCTTTAACTATATTTAGTTGATACACTTGTTTGAGTAGACATCCCTGTTTTTTTTAAACAGTGTAATTAATGTCTACCTGCCTAGAGAGTGTGCATCTTAGCAGAAAATCAAACCTGTATTCTCTTTTTAATCGAGGAAACCATCTTCAAAAGTCACATGATACGTGAGTATATACAATATATATAATGGTTAATACAAATATAAAATTTGTCACTTATTTCACATTTGTCAGAATATCTTTTTATTGTTTCTATATTTTGAAAACATTTTAACCAATTTATTCTTTGGCTTTCATTAGGCATATGTTCATTTTTATAAGTTACTTAGTACTTTTTCATTTTTCATTTCTTTAGGCAAAACCCCAAAAGACAAAGATGAAGATATTAGTCCAAGAATATGTGGAATAATTAAAATAATCTCAGCACTAATTTCTTTAGTATTCACAGTCAAAACAAGATTATAAAAATTTACATTAGGTTTTATTCTTTATTTCATTTGCTATTAGCCTTTTTGTTTGTGTTGTTTTTGTCTTTTGCTGCTTGGAAAATTCAAGTTCTGTCTTAAGTAAATTTTCTCTTAATTTCCACTTAAGAATACAAAGCTATTAAATTTGCATTCTATTAGGCAGATGACTTTGATACATAAATATATTTTTTTCAAAATCCTATTAAGGATTTCATTTTGGATGTATATTTATATATTTTTTAACTACAGTAGCTGTATTGGTTTTCTGGTTCCAGCATTAGAATTAAATGATTCCTTGATTGAAGTTGAATTGGATACAATCAATAAGTTTGCAACTTGACAGTGTTGGGTGAATTTTGATTTAAAGTTTTCAGTGCATAATGTTTAACATCAGGAAGGAGTTTGTTAAAAATAAATATTTCTTGTGTGAAATGAATGCCTTTTTTCATTAGGTTATGGGCTTATTTATATACATTCATATAATTAGGGATTAGAAAATTATGATACATGAATGTATAATGCTTGTCTCTATTTTTAGTAATCATTATGTTGAATTGATTTTTAATTAATAGATAATAGAAACTATTTCACTGCAAATTTGTTTCAGTTAATGTATTTTAACATAATTTGTACAGACTTTCTCTATATCAGTGATAAACTATGATACTTAGGAACTGGCATAATATAGTAATTGAAAATTTGATTTCAGAAAGTGCTTTTAGATTGCACTTTGATTAAAATTTAAAAAAAAAACTCTAATAATGACAAATATGGAATTTTACTCCTAATTTTGACTGATTTGCTTAACATATGAATGCAATTTACTGTATTACCAAGCTACTTTTGTACTGTATATCTTGTTTGCTTTAATTTCAATTCCTTTTGAGCATATGTTTAAAAGTAACCTTTGGCTGGTCTCTAAGGTCTTTGATTGCAGGAAAAACAGAAGTCAATCTGACAGCATTATAAATTAATGAAGAATTTGCTAATGGTTGGTGTTTTGTACTTAAACTATTATACTCTTACTAAATATTTTTTTTTAATTTACATGTAAAATATTCTAAAGTTTATACTTATTGCTTTTTAAATATATAATAAGAGCTTAATTACTCTAATCTGATGAAAATACTGGATATATAATTCTACGAGTATTGTAAATCCATTTAAAAAGTGTTTTTTTTTTTTTGTCTTACTGAGAAACTCTTTTTGTCACACCCTCCAAAAACTGATTTGTATAAAAGATTAACTTGACGCAATAAATTTGGGATGTTGCGTATCACAATTCTGTAATGATTTAAATATTTAATTTGGATAGATCTATGTAAAATTAAGTTATAATAAAATACTTTTCCTTTTAGTTCTTAAATTTTCTTCTGACAATTACCCAATAAAGTAAAATGCCCTATATAAAAAAATAATCTTGTGATTACTGAAATTTTTAATTTTTTTTTTTTTTTTTTTGTAATTTGACAAATCCAGAACAAGAGCTTTTTTTCTTAATGATTTATCATCATCATTGAATTTAAAATCACTGTCAGTTATAAGTTTAATAAAGAATTTTTATTGTGAGATTATAACTTAAAATATATACTTTAGTATGATTGTTTCTATTATTCAGTTGCTAGAAGAGCCAAAATGGTTGCCACTTGTCAGAATGGATATCAAATTTCTACAAATATCTCTGCTGATAAGGGCTGGAGGAAGATACAGTTCACATTCACTGTTAAGACATTGCAACTGAATTTGATTTTATATTATTGTCATAAGATATTCTATTTTCTTCCTATAACAAGCTTCATCTTCAGTTATTACCAAATACAAGGTATTTGTTTAATTCATTATTTTCAAAATATTTAAGTTGAATATTTTAGTTTTTAATTTTGTGTATGTTTCAAGAACTATTTTAACATTATTTTTACTTAGAAATTTTTGATATTGTAAATTGATTTCTTTCAACAGGATTTAATTTATTTAAAATATAAACTGACACATTTAATTACTAAATCTGTGTTATTGTACATTTTTAAGTTTAGTTTATGTAATATGTGTAAAACTCAATTGTTTACTTAGCTTAGTTTTTTTTTGTACAAAGCCAAAATTACGGTGCACCCAATGAGGATTGACCTGACTATTCAGTAGTAATTGTCAAGCAGACTAGCCTGCTAAACACTGCAGCTGGGTACATATTGGATTTAAACATTTGAGCAAAGTAATATACTTAAATGCAAAAGTGAGATAAGGAATCCATGTATACAGAATAAATTAATTTTCATAGAATCTTATAAGGGAGCAAATCATGCTGACATTTTTTTAATTACTTTATTATTTTAATAAGAAATAATAGAAAATTATAGAAATTTGTGAAACTTAATTATTTTTTTTTTTTTAAGTCTAATGTACACAGAAATTATTGTAATAGTAATTTATTCAAAATTTTTATATACATTAACATAAATTGACAACTTTTAAAAAATTTATTAGAACAAATTTGAATATTTTAACATTTTATTCACTATTGATTTTAATTAAGTAACTTGATTTCATTTTTTCCTGAAAATTTAATGTGTTAATATTTAAGTATTTTTAATTATCCTAATTATTTGTTTTTCTTTCACAATATTTCAGCTGGTTCATTCTCTCATTTTCATTAGTTGATATTTGCTTTGATGTTGATGGTTTGTTCTGCTTACATAATCCACTGACAAGATTTGAAAAAAAGCTTCCCTTTCAAGATTTTACAAGACACTAAGGCAGCAGATATGACTCAATATCAAAGTTTTTGATTTTTCTCAACAAATTAATATTTATTGAAACAAATTCTAATTGTCTTGAATCCTAATTCATCTTTATTAGTAAAACTGGCTAAACAGTTTCAAGTTTATATAAATATTCTTATATGCACATTTTAAAAGATTTAACATTTTAATAAAGTTACTTTACTATGTATTTCTCTTGATAAAATTATTGACCATCTTTAAAATATGGTGTCTCAAAAGAATGGTTTTTTCCCTTGCCCCATCTGTTATTTTAACTATTTTCACTCCTTGGCAATGTTTATTGTTTTAAAAAGCTATGATTAGAATTGTAATAAAAACTAAACATGAAGAAAGTGAATTTATACATTTATTTTTGAATTTGAGAATTTACAACAAAAGTTTTACACAGTATTAGATTTTTTTTTTCTTTTTTACAAGAATATTTTTATACTTGCAACATTCTAAAAACTAATGCAATTGTATTAAAACTAATGCAATGTAATATTTATCATTTACCAATCTTATAAAGAAGGAAATATGAAAACAATTTTTTAATCATAAATTTATAAACATTTACTAAATTATTAAAATATGTGAAACTAAAGAAATCCTTATTTACCTTTTATGCAGTTCAAATTGATTGGCAATTAGCCAGTGTTTTACCAACCATTCCAATAAGCAGGCAGTCCAATAAATAAATAAATAAATAGTGTTTATTATTTTTGTTGTCAGTTCTCAAGAACAAAGAAAATATATAAATCTACTTTCATATGTTTAGATTTTATTAAAATTCTAATTGTCAATTTTTAAAACAATAAACATTACCAAGGAGTGAAGGTAGTTAAAATAATAGCAGTGTCAAGGGAAAAAAAGTCCTTTTGACACCATTTTTTTTTTCCAGCATGAAGGTTAAGATTGACAAAGAATTATATTAAGCATTTATATAGAACTATTATGTAACAAATAGGTGCTTTTTTATTTTTTCTAAATCTTTTGTTTATTCTTTTCTATTTAAAATTTTTGCTAAAATTGTATCTGATAAAATAGAATATTGTTAACGAAAGGTAATGGCTATTTTTACATAAGAAAAAATGTTGATTGGGTGAAAAATAATGAAATTAGAACTAAATTGTGGAACTTCATAAAATTGATAACTAATCAGCTTTTGTTTTGTTTTTTTGGTTTTTTCTTTGCTTAAAATGCAGTTTTTTTTGGGTTTTTTTAATGCTCCAGTTAAATTTAACAAAATAGCTAGATGTTTTTTAACTGGAATGTACATCTTAAAATGTCCAATCTAAAAAACAAAAAAGACACTGTTTCTAATAAAGTTTCAATGAAAAATTGACTTGGTGGTAGTTTTTGAGCTTTTAGTTTTATGACAGGAAAAATAGATTTTATTGATTAGATACATTTTTTTTTTTTTTTTTCCATTAAGTTTGTCCACTTAATGAAATGATTGCTTTTGTTTTCTATTTTAATTACATTCTGACAGATGGCTGTCTCGACTCTGCCATTGTCTACTTTAGTCTGTCATGAGAAGGCAGGTGGCATCTCTATCCACACCTTACATACCATCAAAACCTAGCTTACAACAACTGCTGCTACTGCTTTAATGCTTAAATTTGGACAGCATAAGGGTCAATGTGCTCCTTTCCCAATCTTCACTTTTTTTCTTCTTGAGGACAGTAAAGTGATAACAGCTGTAAAGTGATAACAGCTAAACTCCAACATTTTATTTTAATATCAAAGAAATGTGTAAGCTTCTTATTTTGTATTTGAAAATTTTCTATACTGAATGATAGATTAAGTAGATTCTTATTTCAAAATTTATATCACTGAAATATTTTAGTATTAGGATAAATGTTTCTAGTTTTGAAATATTTAAAAATCCTCTCTTCTGATTTTCTTAATAATTATTACCAGATGATTGATAAAATATTAAAATCCCACTTCAAAATGACTTTTACATTCCAGGACTGTGTGAGACAAATACCATCACCTTTGCACTTGGGATTGAAAACCAAATGACCTGAGATTCTATCTTCTATATTAACCAGCCTAATCTCCAAATAAAAGATCCACTTAATCTATGATTAAGTGATATGAAAAGAATTTTTATAGTGTATTTTTATAACTGAAAAATATTGCTTGTCTTTTTTCAACCTGTTGACCAATGAAAAGCAACCTAAATTTATATATTTCAATAATTTTCTTTCTTTCAATAATGCTGGGTTTTGTTATAGACTAAATGTATTAATGAGTAAATAAGTTCAAATTTAAGTCAGGAATTAAAAATTGCCTCTCCCATATCTTCAGTATTTTATTCACATTCATTTATTTGGCTTTAACAGCCAACATTGTGAGATCCAGTTAATGGTAAGAAGATAAGTTGAAACCTTACTGAAAAAAGTGGTAACAGAATATATGACTTGTTTCAAAATACTGACATTAGCTACATATTCTTTTTTTATGCTAATTATGTACTAATAAGAATTAACAAATTATTAAAAAAAAAAAAAAAAAAAATTGCTGTTGAGCCATTGATAAAAAAGATACATATTCAGTTATATTTTTATTCTGAATCTAGTTTTCTTTTATCTTTCAGGAAATATCTTGTAAGAAATATTTTGAAGAAGTTCAAAATTGAATATGCTAAAATATTAATGATACATGAAAATGTTTTAAATCCTGATGTTTTATTACTTGCAAGAATCACATGTCTTTTTTTTTCTGCAAATATTGATGTTAAAATCTTTCAGACTGATTTACAAAATCAGTCTTTCCTTTCATAGAATTATAAAATTTGCAGTAGCCACATGATGTAAATAAACACAAGCTAACAAAACCTTTCTTTGTTTATCTTCTTTCATTCCCTTAACTATTGAGTAAATCATTCAAGAAAAATTAATGTACTTATGTCGTCTCCTCTACTAACAAATTTAAGTTGGATGTTTTTTTTATTTAGCATAACACCTATATATATTTGTTTCAATATTTCCGTGTGTGTGTGTGTTAAAAATAAATGATTCACTATGTAGAATTCCAGTTTACTGCTAAACCCCATTCAATTTATTTGTTATGGATATAGCATGTAAAATTTAAAATTATTTTGCTTTTTCAACAAATATTATGTTCATATTTATTTTAACAGATGGCAAATGTTTTTGTAGGCTTGGGATTTTCTAATAATGTTCTTTTTCTCTCTTAAATGCTTTGAAGATTTAAAGTCAACATTTATATTAGCTATGTTTTTATCTTCTTTTTTTAATTAAATTACAGTGTAAAAGCTGCACTTATTAAATTATTAATAAAAAGAAAATTGAGCAAAATTGATATCTTTAAAAAAACTACTACTCAGTTATTTTTAATGTGATAATTGTTTTATTTTTTAGTAATTATATTCTAATAATTCATGCTTTTTACTCTAATTATATTTTATAGTTTTGGGTTTTTTTTTTATATTATATACATTAATTTATTCTTTATATTATCCCTGAATCATATTTACATTATATAAAACATTTTGCTTTTTGTTCCCAATCAACTTATAACCTGAACATTCTTATATATTTTAAAACAACTTTATTCGACCTGAATATGAAAAATTCTTTGTTTTTTATCTGCAATGAATATCATCATTTGTAGTTGATTTTTTCATAAAATAAAAATCTTTTAAATTTACCTATAATTATTTTCATGAAAATTGTGAGACTGCTTAATAAAATAGCTCTGAATAATAGAAACTGACTTTTATTGAATAGGATAATTGATTTTATTTACTTTGTTATTTAAATGATTTCTTTTTCTGTACTTTTCCTATAAGGTTCCCTCCCAAATTATATTCATTTATTTTATAATCAAAGTTTTATATTTTATTAAAGCACAATTATAATTTAGCTTCAATAATTTTTATATTAACATTTTTTGTTTAGCTAATATCAGTACATATTTTATACTTAGTAGAATAAATATAACCTTAAGTTATATTATTCAAGTTGAAGTGATTCTAAGAAAACATTCTTGTTTCATTTTTAGTTCACCGATAAGATATTGGTTAAAATAAAATGAAGTAAATATAATGAAGAAGGATCATTCTTTTTTTTTTCTAGATGATCTCACTAGTGCAACCCCAATGACCTTTCCTATTCTTTTTTTTTTTTTTTTTTTGAATGCTTTAATTGCATTGTCTTTATTTTTACTACATAACTGACTACTTTTTAAGTGCATTTCTTTAAAAAAAAAAATTATCTACAAATATGCATATCAACAGACAATTTATTTCAGATTTTAGGTCTATTTGTTTTTATAATCAAGTTGAATATTTATCTTAATATCAGACAAAAAAAAATAGTTATTAAATATGACCTTATTTTAATTGTTTTGCACACCTGCCCAAAGTAAGCTTATTGCATTTCTAATTATTTCACTTATAATTATTTTTTTAAAAATGTTTATTAATTTTATATAAAATGTTTATATATATTTATATATATATATATATATATATATATATATATATATATATATATATATATATATATTATCAAATGCTAAGTTATAATTAAAATAAAATTGCCTTTAATTTTTTTAATTTTATGTTTAAAAGTAAATAATATTTTATTTTTATTTTTACTAGTTAGTTCAGTAATGTATTTTGGATAAAATTATGATTTTTAAGTGAGATTTAGTTGACTATTGTACTCTGTATAACTGTTCTTAAGGCTGTTATCAGCGAAAGGTTTTTCATTAAAATTTTTATATCAAATCTTAGTTTTATTATACATTGTTACGTAGAGCTTCTTGCCAAAGGCAAGTTTCTGTCCGCCTTTTCTGTAGTTTATTCTCGTCACAAGCTTCTGTATGACGTCACAACCAATCAGCGCAATTTACTGAGAAAGCGCGGAATTTAGATATTTTTACAGGCCGCCATGTCAATTTATACCTAATCAGGTTATTTGAATACCGTACTGTTGTTAAAAAAAAAAAAGGCTCGAGCATATAAGTCTGATCACTTTGTATTCTGGTATGGAATTATATTTGCTGTCTTCTACGACCGATCGGGATGACTGAGCCTCGTATGTTTAGGTAAGTTCGATTTAAGTTACTTAGCATTGGTCAAAATGACATCTTATTGACTAACAACAACAATTAAATGATCGCGTATATATTTTTTTATTTATAATTGTTGATTATTTTTTTTTTTACTTGTATTTCTTTAATTAATTTTAATGCAATAACTATTTTTGGTGCTTCTAAAATTACTGGATTTGATCTTAGTGACTATTCGCACATGATGTGCTATTAAATTTCTAAAAATATTTCTCGTTTTCGGAATTCAATTGTGATTGATTATTAAAAGCTGTAAGAATACTTTGTTGTGCTAATTTTTTTCTCTTTAATTTAAAAATATCCTAGATTTCTGCTTTTATTACAATGGATTTATTTATGAAGCTTAAAGATCGCTTTAAAGTGTTATGATTAGAATTAGGCCTTTTCTTTATAACTCATTTCATTTTCAGTTGTCAAGTTTGGCGCTTTTCTCGTTACTATATTTACTGTATCGCTGACTAAATCCTGATTGAACGATCAAATTTTGTGGGACACATAAAGAAAATCTTAAGAAATTGTTAATTTGAAAAATATTCCGAAAGTGAATGTCGCATGGGTTTATAATTGAAGTAAGAAAAACCTTGATGCTTCGTTTTGGAAAAGAAACAAAGTAAATAAAGATAAAAAGTTAAAAAAAAAAAAAAAGTGTAACACAGCAGGCACAAAAGAAGAATGCTTTTTTACATGCAGGAAAATATGAATGAAGCAAATTTAAAAGTAAAGTAATTTTTTCATAAAAAGGTAATTCCACATGGTGATTAAAAAAAAAAAAATGATTGCATTTTATTTAAATTAACTCATTTTTTTTTCTCAGTAATACTAATAAATTTTATTTAATGATCTTATTTTTATAGTTATTTTTTGCATAAGTTTTTTTGTTTAGTTTTTTAAATTTTTCTACCACTGACAAAAACTTAGGAATTTTTTTTTTATTTTTCTAAAGGTTTTATCCTCAACTTTTTATTTATTTATATATATGATCTTGATTGGTAACAATCAAGTTAGAATATACTATGATTTATTTTCAGTTTCATGAATATACCAATATTCTATAATTTAATTACTACTCATCTTTTTCTTTTTATACCCACACACATACACACTTCTCCCTGCGTGACTGATAAACTCATCTCACACTCAGTAATAAATTGGTTATATTTTTTTAGTTTAGAAAAAAATTCTAGCTAGATTATTTTAGATTTGTGTTTGTCTAATTACGTGATCATTAGTTTGTCATTTTATTTTCGTTCACGTCGTTTAAAAATGAAATGCAGTTCTTAAAAACTCTAGTTTTGATTTTTTTTTTTTTTTTTTTCCAAACATATATAATAAATCTTTATCTCTTTGGCTTTTCTTTTCTTTTATATCATTCTCATTTTTCTGATTAAAATTAAAAATAGTTTCTCCTTTCATTGCATTTTTTTTTCTTTTGACAACTTGATGCCGATCGAACATGAGATTAGCACGCTAATCACTACACTAAAGAATAGAAGTAAGTGTAAATCTCGCCTTACAATTTTTGTGTACAATGTAGACCTCCTTTTAAGAAATATTTAATTAATTGTGCATTGACACCCCTTAAATAGAAAAGGACAGTTCTCGTGTTCATCATCGAAATTTCTTTCTTAGTTCTCTTTCATGTCACGTTACGATGGCGTCTGCTAAAAAATCTTCAAGCGTTCTTTTGTGCAGATCCTGTGCATAGGTATGTAAGTAAAAAGGAATCCCCCCCATGTTCATCCCCCCTTTTTTTTCTTAAATCAATCCAAAAAATATTTCCCTGCGATGTTGCACGAAGAAGATAACTCATTATTGATGCTATTTTTCCGGTAAGTTTTCCGTTCTATTTTATTGTACAAAAATGTATCCCGAAAATGACCCCCTTTTTTTTTTTCTTTTTTCTTTTAATAATGCCTCCCTCCCTACCCTGTTGTTCTTACAAAAAAGTAAAGAATTTCATTGTCCACTTTTATTTTAAGGGACGAAAATTTACTTAAATGATTTCTTTCTTTATTAAAATAATTGATTAGTAAGTAAAGTAGTACGACTAATATTTGGGAAATAAATTTGCTGTAAAAAGTAAACTGACTTTTTTTTTTTTATCTCCTAACCTTTTCAATAGCTTGATGTTATTAATGTTATTGTTAAACTAATAATAATTTCAAATGAGATCCTATATTTATCGATTCGATTTAAAAACACATTCAGTAGATTTAATTACAATAAAATTAAAAATAGCTAAATAAATACATCATATTAAAATGCCCACTAGTTTGTCTAAATGTTTTTTTAAATTAAATATTTTAAACCCCCCCCCTCTTTTAGGGGAAAATTAATTTTCTTACTTTCAAAACTCAAAAGTTGCCTCAAAATTTACATTTCATTTTTTTCCCCATAAAACTTGTCTTCACTTTTTTAAATGGCTTTTCAACTTTAGAATAATTTTTTTTTTATCTAACTGCAAAATTATGAATTTCTGACATGTGAAATTTTATCTTGATACTTGTAAAGATGAATAAGAAACTTCAATGATTTTAGAGTTTGGACTTGTTAATTTTATTGAATTTACAAGTATGTATCCTGTAACAGTTATGTAATAGTTTTGGTTTTGGCCAAAGATTGTCTCACTTTTGATACCATAATTTTAATTTTTAAATTTGGTTTTTACAAATTTGGATAAATGTTGTTGCCTCAACTGTCAGAGTACCTGTTTTTATGAGGTAGCTATGAATCAAAAGAATTGGAATTATGCAAAAAGCACTTATTTGGATATGTTTCTTCTGAAAATAATTACTTTTAAACCTAAAATAGTTGTAAAAAAAAAAAATTAGCTTGAGTATCTTTTATAGTCATTAATGTGAACATTAGTTGTTTGATGAAACTAAATTTACGAATTTTTTTTTATAATTTGTGTAATTGTTATATCTATCCTTAATCGGAAACTGAATTTTGAAGAACATTACAAATACTGTTGATTGTTTATTAATCTATAATTTGTTTCATGGATTAGATCATAAATTAGTATGTTACTCCCAGGCCTCATTCAATGGCCTCCACTCAGCATCAAGTCATTTCTTATAGAATTTCTATTATCATTTTTAAATACTGATTATCATTAAGCCTAATTGTAATAATTATAGTATTGTCACTTGAATTTGACCATATTTGAACTGGGTTGGCAGGCGTATAAACAAGTTTATTTCTCTCTATTTATTTTTTAAGGGAAATGACTCTGTAATTAGCAGTTAATAAACTTGGAATTATCTCCCATGTATTGCTCTTAAGCTTAATTGGAAATTATGTGGAAGTTGGTGGTCTCCAGGTTAATAACAAAATAGTGTTACTAAATGCTGTCTGCGGTAATATGGTAACAGAAATATCATATCGATAATACAAATTTTTAATAATTTTATTTTATTTTGATTATTTCTCTGGTATTGTTTGTAAGATGTAAAACATTAAATGAGAAACAGAAAATTTTTTGTCAGTTTGTATTGATTCTTGAACTCTTGTTTGTTTTGCAAAATGTCAAAATTTAAAAAAAAAAAAATCAGCACAGTATTTCTGTGAAACACTGAAGTAAAAATGTACTTGCTAAGTGTTTATCAAGTGTCTATTTCTGCTTAGCCCATTTTAAATATTTGTTGTAATATTCAACAACTTTCTATATCACTTACTCATCTCCACTGCTGTCTTTTCTTTCTCGGTTTCCATGTTCTTGCTCTCTGCTGCCCTACTGCCTTCATTCATAGGGTTATCTTCAAGGTCACTTGTGCTTTTGCCATTTCTCTATAAATCATGAAAATTTGGATTGTAAATCTGACTCTGTTGTGAATTTTTTTTTTTTTTTTCTCCAAAAATATTGGTATTTGATCATTTGTATTAAGCTTTTCCACTTAGTAAATATAATTTTCACTTAATATCATCTAAAAGACTGAAATTAATACATAATTTTAAGATTAAGATTTTAAGATTTTTTATTAGATTTTATTTATAAAAGCAACTAAAAGCTTTTCTAATTAAATAATGTCAGTTTATTGCATTTTTTATTTTAGGATTCAGAGCAGATTTATGGTAAATTGTGATTCTGTTTGACAAAAACAAATTGATGATTTAAATTATCCAAAGAGTCCTGCCTTTAACTAATATAAATATGAAGAGGCTGATATTTTAATTCTCTCAATTTCATAAAATTAAGTAAGTTGGGATAACAGACGTAAAAAAAAAAAAAATCCTCAGAATTTCATTAAAATCTGGCAATTATTTGAATTTTGCAAAAATTTTCAAAAGCAATGTTTCTAACACCAAAAAAGATGCTAAAAATCACTATGCTGAGCCTGCTTGCTGACGTAAGAAAAAAGATTTTAACCAGAATTTTGAAAAAATTTAATAAAATAATCAAAAAATACTTTTGTCATTCCTCTTAATAATAACAAACATTTTGATGATAAAACTTTGTTTTATCAAGTTTTGGGTCTTTTTTCATTATGGTATGCTATTTTTTAGAAAATTTTTGGAGTTACCTATTTTAGTACATTATTTTCTATTTACCCCTCCCCTGTTATACTTTTCAATTTGTGTGAATTGTTTCTTGTCATTTTATTTTGATTTTCAAGGCACAGACATGGTAATTGTATATTGCGATTTTTGTTGATCTTTATGTATTTAAAAGTTCTTATCAGTATAGCTGAAAGCAGATCATCAGGTCATAAATTTTTAAATTTGGGTTTTAAATTATCAAAATGTTATATTATTTTAATAGTTTTAGAATATTCATGTTAAACTAGTATAGTATCTATTAAAGATAGGATTATTTTCATATAGATCAGCACTTTTGCTTAAGGTCATACATTCTGCTTTGGATCAATATAATATCAATGAAATGATATATGCACATATATATTGCCATCTTAAATGTGGAAAGAATTTGTGAAAATGGAAAAGTAGAAGGTAAGTATGAAATCTAGAGAAAAAAAAGTAGAAAAGCAAAAGGATGAGATAAAAGAAAAATAGACGATCTTGCTGTTTTGTTTTACTTTTTTCTTTTTTTAACTTTTAAAATAAGTGTAGTCTCCCTCTGTGTATGTGTGTGTGTATATATATATATATATATATATATATATATATATATCTCAATTCCTAATTTTTAAAATGAGAATTTTTTTTTTATTATTTTAGTTTTAATGTTAAGCTCATAGATTAAATTTACTATTTCCAATAAGCAAAATACTTTGCTGTATTTCAAACTGAATTTAAATTGATTGGAATGAGGCTTTTATTAGTAGTAAAAACACTAAAATTGTCCATATTGGCAAATTCGTCAAAACAATATAATTCTTTTAAAGAACCTTTCAAAAATAAAATATACTTCCTGAAATTATTTGTGGCAGATTTAAAGTTTAATTAATCTTATTTGAAACAAATATTACTTGCTTTTATTTTAAACTATTGCAGAAAAACATTTTCTTTTTTTTAACATGGAGGTGAGTGTTTTTAAGAGGTGTTGACAACTGATTTACATTTGAGAATTTGTTTTGGGGGTGGGTGGCATGACAAATATATGAATGCCTTATTTTTTTTAAACTGTACTATAATCTTAAAAATTTGAATATATTCTAAGCAATCTATAGTTTTATTGGATTTTAGGTACTTTGGCTTTACTTACTTACAAAGGCACTTGTTGAGGAAATGTTAGAAAATTACCAATAAATTTCATCTTTTACTATAGTTACTGTTATTTTTTTATAATGTACCATTTGGACATCCATATTTACAAAAATCGATACGTTTATACACAAAAATCGATACGTTTATACACATAAAACAAATTTAAAATTCTTTTTAAAATGTTGGTGGTTGTGAGTTTTTCCGTTTATGATTAGTAATTACAGTCTTAATTTAATAACTATATCACTTGACCGCTACAAATTAATACAGAATTTTAAGAGATTTGAAAGTTTATAACTTATTCTAATTAAGATTTAAAAAAAAAAAAATTAAAACATTTCTTGTAAAAATTCAATATTTGTCAAAAAAAAAAAAAAATCTTTTTCTTAAGAGTGTAGTGTCCGTAATATATTTCATACATAAAAGCTTTTCTAATTAAATAACATATATAAAATACTATTCAGAGTTGACTTTCTGCAACTGAGGGTCCTGTTTAGCACAAAAATCTCACAATTTATATTTTCTGGTGACTTGTCCTTATAACTAATATAAACATTAAGTGCTACAAAAAAAATTGAGATTTCATAAAACTAAATAAGTGGTAAGTGGGTTAAAAGATTTAAAAAAAAAAAAAAAAAAGTTGATCTCATTCATTTGTAAATAAATCCTGAAAGTTTCATTAAAACCTGACATCTGATTTTTACAAGGATTCCCATCTCAGTGTGATTTGCACTGTAAAAAGACACTAAAATTTCTCATATGGTCATCCAGCAATGCAAGGAAACCAATTTTTAACCAAAATTTCGAAGATTCTAAAAAGGATCAAAAAATATAATTTAATAATCAAAAATCCTTTTGTCATCCCTCTTAATAACAATGTTTGAAGGATTTTTTTTTTTCATCATGCATGCTCTTTTGAGTGGTATTTAATGTATACTGTTTGTAAAGTATAAAGCTTTTTTTTTTCTTTTTCTTTTTTGCTTGACCCACTTCCTAAAATCTGAGTAAAAAAAAAAAAAAAATTTCTTCAGAATCCTTGCTCAGATCAATAAGTTTTCTGTATGAATCTTCAGAATAACTCCATCGCAAGTATTTATAATTAAGATTGTGTGCATGTGTACACAGTTGCATTGTCTAATTATTTGTAAAGCATGATGAATAGTCAGTAGCAGCTTATATATGTGTGTGTGTGTGTGTAGATTTTCCTGGATTATGAGAAACCTATAAGTATTTAGTCCAACTTTTATACATTTAAACTGAGCAGTTGAGTGAACTTTGAATTTAGCTTCTGTAGACGTCACTTTTTTTTTTTTGTTCTCTCTCTCTGCTATTATCAAAATTTAAACTTAGCCATTGTACCATTTTTAGTTCACATTTAAAGTAGGGAATGCTTTATCAGTAACATTTGCAAAATTTGAGGTTTTTTATTTATCTGATGCTTTGTGCATGTGGAGTGGGGAGAAAGTACAAATAACTAGTTTTGTAATTGGGAGTTTTAGCTGAGTCAGGATCAGAAGTTTTGTGCTCAATAAGATTGATCTTATTTATCTAACTTCTAGAGTGGGTAATAATCTAGAATAGCATTATAATTTGGGGAGGAAACATTGTTTATCTTTGATAAAAGAAATGTAAAACTGAAGTGTGTGTGTGTGTATATATATATATATATATGTGTGTGTGTATGTGACAGTCATTCATTGAGAAGTAATGTGATTACTTTAAATTTATAATAGTGATTAATTTCAAAATTGGATTTAATATTTGTTCAAATGGAGTATATTTGCATAATGATTTTTTAAAAGTAAAAGTAGGAAATGTGTAATGGAAATTACTTGGAAATTATTGAAATTTCTTTTGTATAATTAAAAGATTTTGTATGAACTTCCAGGTATAATGATATTCCATTAAAATTGTGATGCTTGGGTTTAGCTAGTTGACAGTTCTGATTTTGGTGTTTCATTTGCACATTCATATAATCTTTAAAGGACAGTATTTTAAATTCATTTGAGTAGAAGTTGTATATAAATGCAGATTCTTGTTCAATAAGTTTTAAACTATACCATATGTAATATCAAGTTATATTAGTAGAAATAGTTATAGAAAATGTTTTATACTACATGCAATTCATGGTTGAGATTTGACAAATTTTGTTATGTCATAAAATCCATACTTTAGTGATTATCACTAAATTTGTTGATGTGGTATGATAATATTCTTTATGGATGTTGCATCAAAATTATATTTACTGAATAAAATAGGATAACAATTACAAACTTTCTATTTAACATGGGTATTGAAAATTTCTTGGCCTTTTTGAAATCAGTATTTCAATAAACAGACATCAGGATAGTTTTTTTGGTGGAAGGGGGTTGTATCAAGAGCTTTTCAGCAACCCCTCATTTTAGAAAGTTATTTACTCAATTTATATTTAAGTAGTTTCGAAATACAGTCGGTTCACTAATTTTCAATAAAACTAGCTAGTTCATTGACATAACTTTTTGGAAGTTAACATAACTTGTTTATGCAGATTCCCTATTAAGTCAGAATATTTGGATTGTTTGAGGGATATGCTTTAAAGTGACAACTAAGCATCTATCTTGCAATTGATCTTAGATTATGTAATTTGATACATATTAATATACGGATATATGGATAGTTTTGGTGTGGAAAATGGGATTGGTAATGCATAGTTTATATTCTGGTTGAATCTGTTGTGTTCACTTTTTACTTATGCTCTTGAGAAAGGCAGGAATTCATCCTGTCTTCTCCAATTTACAGATTAAATAACGGCAGTGTGCTCTCTAGCTTTAGGTAGAAGTCTGTGTAAGAGAAAGAAAATCCTGAATTCAAACAAATTGGACATACTGATGTTATTTGCAATGTAGAAACTTTTCAACTAACTTTTGTCACTCCAGTTTCACTTATATAATAAGCTATGGTAAAATGTGCTATAAAATAACTACACAGTATCTGACTCTGTTTAAATACATAAACTTCAAGTGAAACATAAGCAACACCCAAAAGTATCAAATGTAAATTTATCTTAAAATTATACAATATATTCCTCTTCAAACTAGTTATAAGCCTGTACAGATACACAATATCATTTAACGTATGAAAATAAACCAGTATATTGGGATCTTCAAATCCTAAACTCCAACTTTTGAGATAAAATCTTTCCAAAAGACAATCATCTGGTATAAAGAAGCTGGGAAGCCATAAGGAAATTTTAATTTTTCTCACATGCATTTATATATTTTACATGAACATTCTTAGTAAATCTAGTTAGTAATCGTTGTACATGGGAATTTGTGTACATGTTGCTTAGGTTATAAGAAATGGTTCCATAAAATTTGCAGCAAACCTTTCTTGGAATGCAAGTCTGACAAATTTTTTAACTTGAGGATTGAACCTTCCAAAGGAGACTGATAATTCTTAAGTGGGTGTGGGAAAATCCTTGGCACAACCAAGAAAAGATTTTAAAAATAATGATGTTTAGTCAGATGAGAAATTTTTCAAAACAGCCCATTATTAAAGTGTTATCTTGGATAAGTTTTTCTGATTTTTTTTTTTTTTTTGTTAAACATTATTCTATGTACACATTGTAGTCAAATTATGGTTTTGATGTGATTGAGCGTTTATTGTTATATCTATTTATTTTTTTCCATGAGGTAAACTTTCATCTATACATTTTCTTTTTATAAAGTCTGAACTAATAAAGTTAAATCAAACATTATGTATAACAATCATGAAAATTGTAATTCATTGCATTTGAAAAGTGAAAAAGTTATTTTTAATTATTTAGCTATAGGAAAAATTCTGAAAACCAGTTTCATGATTTGGGTTACACAAAATGGCCAGACAACTTTTTTTATTGACAGAAATTGTCTATACTCTGTTACGTTACAAAGTTCAATTATGCTATTAAATTGGAAGTTGCATTTCTGTAAGCACTGGTCAAAATAGTGCAGATCATTGTAGGTTATTGGCTTATACCTCCTCCCTTGTACCTTATGACTTGCTACTATAGCAACACGGGATACAGAAAAAGTAAAAGGTTAACATTGGCTGAGTCAACTGAAGTTGTTTTAAAACAAAAGCAAAATTTTGTGGGTGGATAGGAAAATTTTTCCTGTCTTGGTAGTTAGAGCTGGAGAATTTTTCTATTGGCTAGTTCTTCAAAAGTTATTCTGTACAAAGTTTATTCACTTAGTCATGCAAGTCATAATGAGGGAGCTGTTAATCTTTCTTGCTCTCTTTCCTAATATAAGTTCATTGCATGTATTTCTATTTTCATTTATTTTTTTTTTTCTTCAACTTGGATTCTGTTTATAGACTTTTAACTTGAATATTCATTTTAAGTTTATTTTAAATGAATTTTAATTTGAAAATAGTAAATTGTTTTAAACAAAAGCAATGAGAATTTAGTTTGTCTTCAACAGATTTTTAAATTTGTTTTTATTGTAACTAATTGTTGCTAACATTGTAGTTTGTCTACACCTTTAGGAGGCTTGATGCTCTTTGAGAAATCAAAGATAAATTTAAAATACATTCAGATTTAAATTCTTTTTTGTTTGCATTACCAATTTTAGCATTTATTTAGGTTTTCTTTCTTTACTTTTTTCTCATAAGAAATGTTATACTGATTTATGAAGGCAAACTTACAGTACAAGTTCTCTTGGGATTCCATGAAGTTTGCCTTTTTATGGTCCCAAAATAATACAAAGGGACAACAAATTTATATCTGGTGATGCTGAAAATGTTTACGCTATTTTAGGAGTAGTCTCATCAGTGGCCAATGAAAATAAACTTTTATGAATTCATATTAAAATTAATATAGGTATCCTATTTGGGATTTGTTGATTGAGATATATATAAAAACTAATCTATTATTGATAGAGGCTGACAGTTATTATGCATCTATTTGATATTGCTTTGGCTCTTATGAAAGGCTGAAATATTGATAAATTCTAAATTTTAACACAATGAAAATGACTTATTTTATAACCAGATTAAAAACAGGTTTTATTATAATTCTGATCTTTTCAAAGCAACACATCACTATGTCACTGAGGCAGTAGATAGACAAACTCTGGACAAAATGCAGTTTGTGCATATTGTCTGAAAACTTAAAAACTGACTTCATAAAAAATGATGTTATAAAGTGTCCAATGTAACATTAGCAATACTTTCATACTCTTGAGAAATACCTTGAAAATAATGCTATATATTTCTATAGAAACAACAGATACAGGGAGCACCATAAGATTATTAGAGCAAGTTTTCAGCTACAAAATGCTTTCCAACATAAACATCACCACCCACTATGCATTTTTTGCTAGCAATTAACAAGAGCTTGCATATGTAGCTTGTCATGCACATTGCTGTTGTCCCTGTTGAAATGCATTACCGATCACGTACTCATTAGTTGTCCTCTGTAGATATTCAGCAAGCATTGTCAATGGGTACAATTTTTTTTTTACACAATGACCTCTAATTCATATGCACTTTTGTCACACACCATTTTGCCAAACTGCTGCTGTTCAAGGCAAAAGATAATGAAAGGTTCAGCATCCTCATCTGGCATTGTTGGGTAACATGATAAAATATTTATCATGTATCAGTTTTAAACTAACTCCCCATTTTTGATAAACATTTGACATAGAAGACTTATTTAAGAAGAAACAATAACTGTTTATCAGCCAAAAGTTTTTTTTTAATCAATTCACCCACTAAGATGCATCATGTTACAGGGAGTGAAATAGGATAAACATACTTTCAAAGGGACTGAAAACTCCATCTTAAAAAGGAAACAAGACATAAACCTGTTTCCAAAGTAATGCATAAAGTAATTGACTCTTTAAATTGTATAAAAGTTTTGATGTTTCTATTCATATATGAAAGTTGTGGATTTCAGATGTTGAAAACCAAATGTATTTTGTTTTGAAACTAGTTTTGCTTTTCTGATAAATACATATCAATACTGATAAATGGGATGGGATTCACTGACTGACAGATTTTTCTAGTTACAAATTTAGCTGGTATCATTTCTAGTTTAGATCTTCTTGGATCATGTAATTTTAATTTTGAACTACTTGTTTTTTTAATTTTTGATTTGAACTACTTGTTTAAAATAATCAGTCTTTTACAAATTGTAATGGTCATAAGTGAAAAAAGACTTACTTGATTATGATAGCAGGGTTGATTCAGAGGTCAAGCTTATTTCTTTTGAGATGTTTTGCAGATAAACTTTTCCTAAAGTTATTCAAATTGATAAAGTAGACAATGTTTAATGAAAAAAAAGTACAGTTAACAGACTAGAAATATGAAAAGAATACTTGGCAGGCAAAAATATTTTTTATGTATAGGCTGTTCACTTATTTGAAATAAGAGAATAAATGGTAATAAATATGAGTATTCTATTCAGGTAGATTTGTATTAATGAAGTCGACATTTAGCTATTAAGCAATGGATAAAGTCATGAAATATCGGTAATTAGCTAAAATGTGTATTTGATCTCTAGAATGGATAATGAACTTTTGAAATCATTCAGTGTTTCACATCAGGATTTAATCAACTCTACCCTGTTTTGTAGACCTGACTTCTCCCTTCTCATGCCACACAAACTTTGTGATATCTCTCACAGTAGAGAAAGTTCCCAGAATCATTTAAAAAAAAACCTTGTCTTTACAAAGTCTACTGGTTGGGATAAAATCTTGATGATTGTTCTTAAGTCCCTAGTTATATCCAATCTTGGCAGTTTTTTTTTGTTTTTTTTTTTTTTTAACTACTGCCTGAAGGAGAAATGTTTCCCAAGTATGTTGATCACCTTAACAGAAACAACTTCCTGGGCAATAAACAGTATGGATTTTGTTCTTCTGGGTCCACTGCTGATGTCCTAGTTATCATAACACAGAATCAGTGAGATGCTCTATAATAAATTCATCACAAGAGTTATCACCTTAGATATCTCAAAGGCCATTGACAAGGTGTGATATAGGCTTGTTACACAAACTCTCTAGCTATGGAACCTCTGCAACAGTCTATGTAATCATCAAGTCCTTCCTACCAAGTAGGTCTTTGAAGGTTGTTGCAAATGGTCAAGCTTCTGAAGCCTATGAGCTCAACAAAGGCATCCCACAAAGTTCACTACTCAATCTTCCCCTCTTTCTGCTTTATATTAATCTGAATAAGAACATTTTCAGATTATTAGTAAATATTTGTGCAGATGATACCACATTAACAATGCCTACAAAATCCAAATGACCAGGGCCTGGTGATTGATCTCCCACCTGACTTAGTTCTAAGGGGAACTGGTTTGTAACTTGAAATACCTCAAAAACTAAGCTAGTAACTTTTCAGTATCACAGAGCTGATCTTAAATTCTCACTCTTCACAATGAATGGCTGCACTCTCAAAGAAGCTCCTTGCTTTGAGTGTCTATTGTGACTCAAATTCACCCCATATCTCAAGTAGACCATGTCTATACAATACATTGCTAAAGATGCTGGAAAAATGGTTGGCTCTTTACAAGAGTCAGGTCAAACCAAAAATGGAGTGTTGCTGCCATAACTGGACTAGAGCTGCTTAATCCTCTCTTTCTGGTCTCAACATAGTTCAAAAGCACTTACTTAGTCTTGTTGGTGTTGGCTTATTTTTCAACCAACAACCCTTTCCCACAGATGAAATGTCACAAGCCCATCACTACTCTATTGCTATTTCCAAGGAAAATGTTTTGACCTCAGGTCAGGCCTTTACAGCAGGACCAACAATACCTTGTACACAGGCATGAGCCATCATCGTTCCTTTCATATTCCATCAGTAAAGATGATGTTCCATTTGGACAGCTTCTCCCCGAGTGCTGCTACTTTGTGGAACAAACGCCAGAGGGGCCACTTCCCTAATCATTACATTCTTAACCTTTTCAAGCCTAGGGAAAACCATTACCTATCCTTGTAATCTACAATTCTTACATCCACTAGGCAATCTCTTTCATTAACCCTCTACCTTGAGTGGCTCTTTGATTTTGTAATGGGTGAATGATAGCATAAAAAAAAAAAGTATATTGATTTGTTCTATTTTTGTTGCTGTTCTGATTTTTTTGTTTGTGATTTTTGTGATTTTCACTTTATTTATTCTGTTTATATTAAGAAATGTTATAAAGTTATTATTACTTATTAAATTTATCAGTTATTTTAAATATTTTTATAAGTTGAAGTTACATGCTTGCAAATCTTTACTCTGTGCTATTACTTTTATAAATTATCAGAATTTTTTTATTCAATTTTGGGTTTGTCAATTATAATGCATATGTATTTGTGCCTTTACATATTCAAAATAATGAACTAACTTTAATAATGTTCTACATGTCTTTTCAAGCTTGCCAACCCAACAATGTTACACATTGGCAATAGTAATTGATGGTATTATTGCTTTTTGCTATTGTGTACTTATCGGTAAGGACTTAAATGGTCAGTGTTATACTCAACAAATTTTATTATATATCTTCATATTCTAGGGCAAAATGCCCTTTTATTGTGGTAAGGGAAGAGGCTTATGAATACTTAAACTAGCAAGGGGTAACCAGCACCCATTGACTTGAAGATGGCTGAGAAAATAATTGAAAACAGTGGGAAAGGGTGATATAGCAATGACAGAAAGAATAGAGGGTAATGGAGTGTTTGTCCACTTGTAGCTGGTTATATTTTGGATATTTGTCAGATTTTCTCCCCTCTCTTTCTCTCATGAAATATTTTAGGTGTTGTTTTTAATATTAAGAAATAAGATTCTCTTAAGTCATGCAACATGATCTATTTTTCATCAGTACTAGTAGTTGTTAAATACTGATTTTCAAGGCTGATTGGCTCAACTGAAAAGATTGGCTCTAGACAATCTTCTTATTCAGCCTGCAAGCATTTTAGCATTTTTCTTGTTACAAAACAGTAAATATCAAGAACATTTTCTTTTCAGGTTAACTTTTTTATTTTACCATGTATGTTTTGAAAAATTGTTATGCTGAGATAGAGCAAAAGAACAATAAGAGAAGATGCAGTAGGAATTATTTGTACCTTCCTTTCCTTTTTTTAAGATAAAAACATGGACAGACAATAAAAAAAAGGGGTAAGGAAGAGAATGAAAAGATACAGGCAAAAGGCAGTCATCTTATTTGTTAAGTCATTGGAATTTCCATAGTTTAAGATACTTATAATTTTTAAGATATTAAGTACATTTACTAAAATTAGAATTACGTACAAAAATGTAGGAGTTGAACTCATTTAATACTGACCACAATATTTATACTTTTTGTTATGAATTTACTCTCATTGATGGAAATTAATATTGATATAGTTCTCTAAAAATGTTCCATCTCCTCTTCCCTCAGATTTGGGTTAACTAACAGAATTTGTATCTGGAAAATTCATTGTTACTCTCAAAAAGTTGTTAATGCAATATTCAGTTGCAAAAGAAAAAAATTATAATCCAAAACATATTTCAGCTTTATATAACATACAAGGGGTTGGTAAGCTGTTTAAAAAAAAAAAATTAATCTCTAAAAATGTTACAGCTTGTCATTATTGATTTAAATTTTTGTGTTTCTGTATTTTGAAGAGAGAAAAAATGATTACATTTAATATAGTTATATGTCAAAGATATTGCATATATAATGTATCAGGACAACAAATATTTATTCAAACAACTTTTGTTAAGCAGAACAGACAAGTAATGTTTTTGTTTATTTTAATAAATTACCAGGTTCATTTCGGTATCTTGGTGTTAAAGGTGTATATGAATTAACCACAGTTTATTCTTGCTAAAGACTTTAGCTTACAACTTGTATATATGACAATATAAAATGTTACCTTGATATGTTTTGCCAGTGGTCTGGCATAAGAAAAAAAATTATTTTTTTTATGATGCCATATCACTGACAAAACATCCAGGTAAACTTTTCCCGAATTGCTTTAAATATTTCTCATTCCATCAGTTTGTCATCCACTTTTTTTTTTCTCTTTTTCTGTCTGTCTCTCTCTCTTACTCACACTTTTTAAGTTGTTTTCTAAAAGTACACTTAATATTTAAGATTAATCTTCTGACAAATGCTTTGTTTTCATGTGGAAGGAAAATAAGAATGTTGATTTTTAAGCTTACATATTTTTAAAAATTTATTTATGACTTTCTGTAGCACATGTCAAATTGTTTGACAAGTTATTTGATTTTTTTTTTTTTTCCCCCTCCCTATTACTGCTTGACTATCCAACAATTTTTTAATATAATATAGATGGCGTTGTGTGTGTAATATATATAATCTCCAACACAGGTAAAAATATATGGGAAAAATTTGAAAATACAACTGGAGTTTTTAACAATATTTAGAGTAACTTTACCGGTTTAACAGTTCTATGATTTTTCCAAAGTTAAATTGAAATGGACAGATGTGTGGCTATGCCATGATCATTTAGAGAATACTTTCCATTTTTATACAGAAAAAAATGTGACTGACTGATTGGTTGATTGATCTCTTATTATCATCAATTTTACAATAATTACACTCTAACCAGTAAGCTGTCATTAAGACAGAATATATCTGTGATATTTTCTCCATTAAAATTGAGACATTTTTTTTCACTCACTGGGTCTTCAAAATGAATAATTCAAATAGTTGCATATAATAGTTGTATATGTATTTTTACACTATTTTTATTGGAACCTATTTCTTGACCCTGGCCAAGGTGACATGTCAAAGCAAATTTTTAATATGTTAATTGTTCAATTGTTTAAATGAGGATAAAAAGTAGACTTTGCCGATTGGCTTCTTTTTCTTTTAATACAAATGTACTTTTCTATTACATTCATTTGATATTAACTCTTACTGAGAATTTCATAAGAGTCATGGACCAACTCTTTATAAAAATAGTAATTAAACTATAAACAATTATTTTTTTTATATCTGACATATTGGTTATTTTTCATTATGTAAAAACCTATATCAAATATTAATGGCTTAATATATTTCAACATGCCTCATTAAGAATGTGTGTAAAGTCTCCATTTATTTTTAGATTTATTAAAATATTTCAATTTAGATGATAAAAGAATGGGTTGGGAATATGCTTTGAGTGCATTCTCTAGCATCTTTATTGAGAGAAAAAAAACCTGTCTAATTTTTATTTTATTCTTTTTATAAATGCTCGTCATTTAAAAATTATATATGGTCTGAGCCAAGTAAATAGTTTTTGCTGCTACTTTCTTAAGTAAGTTAGCTATGAAAATGATGTGCTTACCCATGACATCAACAATTATGCCATGCCAGAGACCAGTTATTTTATCGAAATATCTGGTGATAGAATAAAGCAAAAAAAAAGTGGTCATGCTTTTTCCCAAAGGCATTAGTGTAAAGTGAATGTAAACAGCTGCATCCAGAATCAAACTCAGTTTGCCAATTCTATTTTCTGTGTCAATAACTGTTATACTACACAGCATCTGCTTATCAGTGAAGTGGAAAGATTATTTTTATGTTATTAATGTTTTCAATCCTGACAAAATACTCCTGAAATGGGAGGCAGGGCTTTAGTTATCTTATTTCAACTAAATCAGATCTAAAGATATAAGACCTTGGAATAGCACAAGATCAATTTTCATTTCAAGTAACAAACAGTTACCATTTTGATGTTGGATAATACAATACAGTTTAAGCTATATTCCAGTTACAATCTGTATGATTCTTCTAAAAATTCAAACAATTTAAAACTTATAACCAGAAACCTTGACAGTGTAATGCTGGTTGTCCAAATTTTATATAGGAAAAAGCAAATCACAACAGGTGTAGAATTCCTGAAAAATAGTGTTGCTTTGATCTTTGGATACAAATACCTGTTTCGTTTGAAGTATATTATTTTATTCATTCATTTTTAATGAGATACACAAATAGATAATTGTCAATGTATTATTTGAATTTTATACATTAATTACTGTTGAGAATTTAACAAAATTCAAAATCAGTGCAGATTACTCTAAAGTGTTGAGTTTCATTTTCACTTTGAAGAATATGAAAAAGTTTCAGAAAGTCTATTAAAAATGTGATTGCTAAACAATCCTTACTTGTTGCTTGCAATTTTCTGCAAAGGTGATGTAATGGGTAGCAGCTCTGAATGAGAAATCAGAAAGCCAAATTCAAATTTCTATTTGGTTGGTTATAACTAATATAAACATTAAGTGGTACAAAAATTAATTTCTCAAAACTTCATAAAATTAAATAACAGATGTATATATATATATATATAAAAAAAGAAAAAAAAAAAAGTTATATCAAGATTTTCTAAAAAGGAAACATTTCTGAAATAATTTTATTTATGGATAAATCCTGAAAGTTTATAAAAATGTGACAATTATTTGATTTTTTTTTTTTTTTTTTTTTTTTTTTTTTTTTTTTTTTTTGCAACAATTTTTAAATCAATGTTTTTCACCACCAAAAAGACGCTAAAATTTCCTATACTAATCTTTTGCCCCCTGCTGATAGTAGAACAAAATTTTGGTGGTTATAAGAAGGACCAAAAAAATATAATTTACGAATTAAATCTTTTGGTTTTTCCTCTTAATAACAAAAATTTTGACAAACATTTTTAAGTTTGGAGCATTTTTTCATCATGTCTGGTCATTTTTTAGCAAATCTGTGAAGGTACCTATAAAACCAGTGGCTGATTTCACAACTTAATTACACATTACATTTTCTTTCTTTTTTTAATTCTAAGTTGTAGGGGGAAAATGAAGTTAGTGCTATTTGAAGTATTTCTTTATTTATAAATATTTTAGAAGGTGAAAAAGATATAATTTTTCAACTACATATAAATTAGTTCAGTATTTTTTAAGTCTATTTTGTTAGTAATTTATAAAAAATTCAAAAATTCTTGTTCAGTTTTAGTTTTCCATTTTTAAATTAAATGCTTTTAAAAATGGGTGTATGATAAACTTTTTTTCTTTTTGAAAATGGCATACACATGATGGGAAACAGGTGGTACAAAAAATTACTATTTTACTCTTCAAATTTGAAAGCAAACTTGATATTCATATATGTTCAAAATAGATAACAGAATTAAATTCATCTTTTAGATATCAACTGGAATAATTTAAAATTTATGAAGATTTAAATTGCTTTCTTTTGGAGTTTGAAATTTCACAAATAACTCATTTCAAATCAATTAAAAAAAAACAATTGCATTGAATCATTTTTCTTTGAATTGGAATTTAAGGCAGTTATGAAAATAATTATTTAAAAATAGTTATTGAAAATTAATTCTCAAAAAAATTGTTAATTTGATGATTGCTCAAACTGGGAAAATTTGATAATGTCTGTGGTTGATTTTTTTTTTTTTTTCTATCAGTCAGTGAGGTGTTTAAGCTGTTAACAGAGCTCAAAGATCCAGTCAGAAGTTGGGAAAACTAATATCTGAACCATAATGGTTTTCATATTCCATGGTATAGATATTGATACAGACAGTTGAGCCCCATTATTATGTATACCTGATGTAGCTAACACATTTTAGCTGTCTTATTCTTCAGCCATCATCAGGTGTATATTCAATTTATATCTTAATTTTTAGTTACCATACTCAATAATTGCATCAGTTTCTCTCTTCTTTTTTTTAAAAATTCATTCAGGTGGTGCGTGTGCACGCACACACAGTTCTATTGAAATCCAAAATTTAATTGACTTTATATAGATTTTTCAAATGTGACGGTATCATGTTAGCATGTTCTCATTGATTTTCATTATTACATTTCATTCTAAAATCACAGATAGCTCATGTTATAGTCACATAATTTCTATACATGTAATTTTTATATCCTCCTTCATCACCTGTTTTGTTTTTCTTCTGAAGCTTTATGCTAAATTTTATTCAGTATATCTGCTTTCAGGCCTTCTGTTATGTGGTATGAACAAAAAGTTCTTGTCCCATCATCGTTTTTTAAAACTTATTTGTTGCCTTGAAATAATGCTTAGTATTTCTTCTTTTGAAGGAAGTATTCACTGAAGCTAACTGTTAGGTTAGTTTTTTCATTGTTTTGGGGCTAATAGATCATTATCATTTAATGATTTTTTTTGTTTTTAAATTGTAAATATCTTTTTCAGCATATGGTTTATATGAAGTTTGATACATTGGCTATGACTTGTGCTCACTTCAGTAAAATATCTAAATAATCTAGTTTTTGCCACCAATACTTGAATATACTAAGGAAATTAAGGTGTAAATATTAATTTACCTTAACTATACAATGCATTTATTTTATTTAAAACATTTTATTAGGAATGAAAATAGTCATCAGCATATAGGCCAACATATGCTTTTTTATGCAAGCTCTTTCATAAAATATAAGAACAGAATCAGCTTTGTTTTAATTGTGTGAGCTGTACAGAAAGATAGCAATATTTTTGTTTATAAATAACCACATGTTATCAGATACAAAAAGTATTTTCAAGTTTTTAAACTATTTTATCTTCTTCATGATATATATATATATATATAAAACTGTTTCATGAGTATATTAAATTTATTTACTACTTTGAATTTCTAAAATATATTTTCCAGTATTAAATACTGAAATAATTTTGAGTAAAACCTAAACTGATATTATTCTTTCAACAAAAATTTACTTTATTCTAAAAAGCTACCATATATGAACAAAGGGTTTTTCAACTAAAGGTCCATATTTTTATAACTCATCATTAAGAAATATTTGCTGCTTTAATGAAAACCAAATACAATTTCTTGTACACATGAAATTGCATTTCAGTGATCTTCAGCTTATTTTATTTTTTAACTTTGTTAGTGTTACAATATACCTAATTTTTCTTTTACTTTTTATACTAATAAATCTATATTTATGGCCTGATAATAGTCCTATAGCTATATGTAAAATATTAAATTTTACAATTTAAAAAAAAAATTTTATGCTGCTTGCATTTTCAGATTAACTCCCTTTGTGTATGTTTATCTATTTGAAGATGTCCTACGTCAAATGTCAAAATTGTTGATTTGTTACTAAAAATAAATAGGAAGTTTCCCTTTTTCATCCGAAAACAGAAGTAGTCTTTTTGTTTACTGTTAGTTCAGTATGTGTAAAATTTGACATAGTGATATAAATATGTCTGACTCACATTCTCATCATAATTCTTAACACAACTTAGTATACAACAAAATAAGTCAATTAAAATCGGAAACCATTTTCAAAAATAGATACAATTTGATTTTTTTTTTTTTTTTTTTACTCAAGCAGATAAAAAATCTATTTATATTTAAATTTTGTCACTTATACAAAGACAGTTAAAAGAAAAAGGGTGAATCCTTTTTATGAGAAACATTTTAAAACATGTTACTTTTTTTTTAAGTAATGTTTATCTTGGCTTCTATTTCTTGAAAACGCACCATTTGTATCCACTGTTTGGAATCATTTATTTTTGTATACTGTATACACTCATGTATAAACCTTGAATTTTTTTTTTTTTTTTTTTTTTGCATGGATTTTAACCCTTCCAGAAAAAAAACTTACCTGTGTATAGTGCAACCAGACGCCAAAAATGCATGATTTTTAAGCTCTTCAAAAAAAAAATTACCAGTGTATAGTACAGCCTCCTATATTTTCTGGTTTTTAAAAGAAAGAAGAAAAAAATGACAAGATCTCACACTATATTCTAGTATATATGGTAAATAAAAATAAAAATTTTATATTTAATCAATCTCTTGATTCCTTTTTAATTAATGTTTTTATTTTCATTCTATTATAGTAGTATACAAAAATTAATATTTAACAACTAATTTAAATAATAGATTTTGTAAATGCTGGTAAATACTTTTTCAGGCAATGAAATATTTCTGGATCAATTCTTGATGACTCAATTTGATTTTAACGGAATAGGCAATCAACTGTCAAGTGCTGGTTTCTATCATAAGAACGGTCTTGTTCATGACAAATTATTGCTGAAATTATTTGTATTTTAACAAAACATGCTGGTGTAGAAATGGAAATATAAATGTTTTAATATTATGGCTTTAGATGGAATATTATTGCAGTGTATGAAATAATATTTCTCATGATTCCTATGAGGTTTGATCCAAGTTCAGCTCAATTGCATATCATGTTATCTCGCTTATGTTGCATTGTTTGAAGTAAAATTTAAGTTCTTTAAGTCAGTCTAATGTTTCTTAAGTGAATGATACCATAAAATAATTTTGCAGAAGTTAGAATAAGGACTTTTTTTTTTTTTTTTTGTCTGAATTTTCATATATTTTGAGAACATAAATTTTTATAGTGAATTGAGTCAGATGTGCAGTTCAAATATGTGGTACCCATACAAATTAAAAACATAATGGCAAAAGAACAAATATATAATTCTGTAAGATGGTAACTATCAAAGTAAAATTGTTTTCATTCTGTAAAAGTGTATTTAATTTCTTAAATTACTATCTGCCAGTGTGCAATCATGATTTTCTTTTCAACTTTAAAGGATTAAGAATATACTTATCATTAATCTCTTTCTAATATAACCGGCCTTAAAATAAGTAGCCAAAAAATGTATGCATTGCACCCGCTCCCCTGCAAGATGGAAAGAATTGATTTACTAATAAAAAAAAAAAAAGATAATTTCCTAAAGTGTACTTGCTTATGTAATGTTTATTTAGCAACTTATCATAATTTTCTTAGTGTTTGAAAGCTTTTTTTCCCTCTTTCTCAATGATTCATTTAAATTAACTTGAAAAAGTTATCCAACAATAAACAGTATCTGCATCAATAGATACTAAATTCACTAACCAAAGATGCTAATATTAAATTAGTATCTCTTTTAACTGCACCCTGGTTCAGGCCTGTTAAAGCATTTTCTAAATAAAGTAATGAGAGGATGAAGTATATTGTATGGTACTGTGATCTATTGATAATGGTTTATATTTGGCCATGGTTATGCTGGAAAAAAATAATATTGATGTTGATTTCAATTTCCCTCCAAAATGAACTTAAATTTTTTAAAATCGGTATTTGAGCTAATGTGTCAAAGCAGCTATCAAAAGTCATTAGAGTTGTGTTAGGAAAGGATGACACATTGAAATTTAAGTAAGGCATTTAAAGGAAAGTTTGGATAATCAGGCAGATCTAATTGTTGAAAATTTCATACAAATATGGGAAAAAATAGGAGGCAGGCAATGATAAATATTCAAAATCTTGTTATTCCTCTTAAATTGTTCTTAACAAACTCTGGATCTAAAAAAAACAAAAAAACTAGGAATTTATAAAATAATTGAATGACTTCATATTAGAAATCATTTTACAGTGATACTTTCAAGATACATTTATTGAATGTTCTGCTATATGACCTGCTTTTTTTTCTCAAATATTTTTCTTCAGAATACTTTTAGTTAAAATTGCAAAGAAAGCAGAAAATATTTAAATAGAAAAAAAAAACTTGAAAATATTGCATATAAGGCTGTCTGAAGCACATTCTACTAATGAACTAATGTTATTAAATAACTATAAATTAGAATTTACTTTTAAAAAAAAAAAAGTGATGACACTGTATCCTAATGGCCAGTACTTATGATTCCATAAGAGAAAATGATACATGTCTAATGACTTTACAATCTGTTATTAAATTTGTTTTACAGGGGCAATACCAGGCAGTCATGTAATAGTGAAGATGACACAGATGATGTAGTAGATCATGATTACAACGTGGCCTTCCATGCAGTAAACAAAGTGACAAACAAAGGTCGTTGGAGTAAAGAGGAGGTAAGTTTTGGTGGAATTAAATAATAAACCGTCTGTTCCATTAAAAAGAATATACTAGAAAGAAATGACATTAAATCATGGTTCATTGAACAAATAAACAAATCAGATGCCTTATGATGCAGTTTACTGGACACTTCATTTTCATGATAATCTCTAATTTTAATATATAAATGATCAAAGGGAAGTAAATGAAAAAAAATAAAGTTTCCGAATAATAGGTTCTTTTTATGCTTGTGCATACACACTTGTATTTTTTTTCCTCTTTCACAATGCTTCATTTAAAATCAAATTTTGAAATAACCATCACGAAAGCATTTTCATATGTGTGTGTGTGTCTTAGATATTTAGAATTTTTTTAAATTGAAAATAATTACTCTGCAATTTTTCACATGACACAGCGGAGATGATATTATCAATGGGTGTAATCCCACGGTATTAAATCAGGCTAATTTTATATTGCATATCTTTAAAAAAAAAATTTTTTTTTTTTTTCCTAGATAAGATCTCTCCATATTTTCAGATCTCACAGCCATAAAAAAAGAAATTAAAAAAGAATAATAAATGATATTTACTTTTACTATCAATAACCTTGACATTTCAATTTCTATAACTTTATATGACATTAATGAATTTGGGCCCAAATTTCAGCACACAAGCAACTTTAATGGTTCCTTATGTAATGCTAATAAAAATAAAACTCTAAAGTTATCTCTTTGGAAGTTACTCGTTCTAAGTTTTAAATTTTTTGGGAAGATATGTTTAAAAGGTTCCTCAAAATGAAGTGTAATTCAGAAGATATATATATATTTGTTCTGGGTTGGATATTTGCTTGCATTAAACATTGAAGTTGTCATGGTTTAATAATTATATTGAATATTATGTAAAAGTAACCTCAATATATGAATGGAACAATATTTAATAGCTTCTTTTAAAAAAGAATATAAAATATAATATCTACTGAATAGAGCCACATTTGGTACAGTTCACAACTGTTGTGCACCCTCTGAAGATCAGATGCACTAGCAAATGGCAGTTTCCTTTTTAAAAAGTAAATTAGAAATATGAACAAAGTTGTTTAGCTGAAAAATATCTTCACTTTACATGTTACTTCTATTTTTATTTGATTTTAGGATAACCTCCTCAGAGAGATTGTTGCTCGACATGGAACAGATGATTGGAAAGTGGTTGCTGGATATTTTCCTGATCGTACTTATATCCAGTGCCAGCATCGGTGGCTGAAAGTGTTGAACCCAGAGCTAGTCAAAGGACCATGGACCAAGGCGGTTTGTAGAATTCTGTCCCTTTCATTGCTTTTTCTTTTCTGAATAATTATTTCTTCATTATTTTTATTATACAAGTGGAAATGCCTATTTCACTGTTCATACTTGCAATTCTTCTTGTTAGTCTCTTATGATCTTACACAATAGTATATTTTTGATTGGGACATTAACATCTAATAATGTATGCAACATGTGAGATATATATATATATATATATATATATATATATATATATATATATATATATATATATATATATATATATATATCTCACATCATATACATGACGTCATATACATACTAGTTAGTATGCTGTACTGTTAGCTAGTATTGTGTATAGTACAATTTATAACTGCTGATAATATTGTTTATCTGCTGTTAAGCATCTGAGAATGTCCAATTAGCCTCTTAGTCATTTCTGTACATCTTCTTAATTTTGTTATCTATATTTGTGTCGGGCCTCTTAGTTCAACCAGCTTATTTCAAATTTAACTTCCATAATTTATTGCACTTCAAACATGTTCTATATACTTCTCCTTTTTTATTTTATTTATGCCTATTTTACTAGCATTTTAGTGATTAGTTCCTGTCTCTACAGTATTGAACTAAAAGCTCAATCTCTAATTACACTATTTTTATTCCTCAAAAAATTAATTCTAATTTACACAAGTAGTTATAATTCCATTATAACCCTTTGAATTATGCAAAATATAACTTTGCATTAGCTTTTACAAACATGCCAAAGCAACCTTCATGATACAATTGGTCAATTCTCTTTGTATTAAATATATTGTTTTCATTTTGATCAAGGAGGATGAAAAAGTTCTTCAATTGGTCCGAGAGTATGGACCCAAACGATGGACACATATTTCAAAGCAGCTGAAAGGAAGAACTGGGAAACAATGCAGAGAAAGGTTTGTCTGTTTTTAAACTTCCAATTTCTTTAACTTTTTAAAACCTATATCTTAGATTTGTTTCCATTTAAATTTCACAATGGTAGTTTGACAGTATTTATTTGTCCCTAAATTTTTATCAATTTTTTTTCTTTAAATTATTAATGACCAACATTGCTGTATCAAATCGGTAGCAAACTAGTTGTATGACTTTAGTAAAATGTGAGGTAGAAAATATGAATGCATCAAACATGTAAGAAAAGCTATATGTAGAAATTTGTAATTAGCACCTCTGTTCTAGCTTTTTGCTTCTCAACTGAAAAGAAAAATCAATTCTAGCATGAATGGCTACCTGCAACTGATTTGTGGTGTGATCAAGTCTACCTCAACATATTTCCTTCCTGTGATGTGTGGAATCCTGTCTCCCAGATCTAAAGAGATACACTAACAACAGGGCCCATTAAGACACATCTCACCTCCTACATCACCTAAGCACAATGAGGAATCACACTTCAGAGATTTAAGTCATGTAACTCACCATCATGTTGCTGAAGGCTTCCTATTCAACAAACCACTAATACACCTGAAAAATAGGCAAACAGCATGTTGCAGTAAATATTGAGAAACACTGACAGCCAAATAAAAACGTTCATCTCAGACATGTCTCCCTGTCCACTAGATCATGATTTACAAGTGAGGACATTGGGACAAACTGAATTGTCTCCATTTAGAATACAGAGCTTTCATGCATGCACATGATCAGTATCACATACAACCCAAGCTGCATATGTGAGGGGTTACAGACCATGCAACATGTGCTCACACGTGAACATGCAAGGTAGCATGAAAGAAGTTAGCAACATTTTTCAAGGCTGGTTATGAATCTGTGACATTGACATATGATTGTCTGAACTTCTTTTTCACAATGTTCTTAATGCATGTCTGAATCTGTGGGTGTACTGTTTTTGTTCATACATAAACCAACTAATTTGGGAGGATATTATGAAATTTGTTTATTAATTATAAACATAGTATATTTTTTCCTGAGTGATGTTAGAAGAATTCTTTATACACAAATCATGCACAGAAAAAATTTTAAAGACACTTAACAGAAACTCAAATGTGTGTTTTAATTCCTTTTTACTGCCACTATTTAAAATGTATTTTCTCTTTATTTCCACATAGTTGATTTTCATACAATATATCATTTTGTTCTGTCCTGTCAGATGGCACAATCACTTGAACCCCTCAATCAAGAAGAGTGCATGGACTGAGGAAGAAGACAGGCTCATTTATCATTTGCACAAAACACATGGGAACCGTTGGGCAGAAATTGCAAAGAATTTACCTGGCAGGTAAATGACTTAAATCTGTGGCTCGATTAAAACAAATTGTTCAGATCTCTAACCATATTTTCTCATTAATCCTCAGCTGTTTTTCTAATATTGTTAACCTTTATAATTTTTCAAATTTATTTTTTGTAGCAACATTTAATACTATTCTACATTTTCTATGTTACTAATTAATTTCTCTTTGAGGATTTGTAGCTAGAGCCACTGTGTAATGTTTACTTTTTTCTTTTTTTAATAGAACGGACAATGCTATAAAAAACCATTGGAATTCAACTATGAAAAAGAAATATGAATCAATGGAGGAGCAGAAGAGCAGTAGCTTGCCTGTGTACTCACACCCATACACACCAAGCACTTCTGATAATATCACAAATTTACATCCTGTGAGGCTTTTTAAGAACCAAGTGAGTGTTTTTATTTTGCTTCAGTAAACTCTCTTATGGGACCATATGGGGTGGAATTCAATGGGTTTTGTTAAAATTTAGCTCTGCCATCTAATGGGATGCAAAAATTATGGGATAAAAAAATAGCCAAGTGATCATTTTTATCATACATGTTTATGATAAATGCTTAAATTAGAATGAAAGATGAAATGATTCTGTGTTGACTGTTCCTGATCCATTACACTTTTTCTAATGCTATGGTTATTGAATTACAACAATAATTATAACCATGTTCTTTTTAACAATCTTAAATTCTGAATATTTTATGTATTTAACGTTATCTATAACTATCATTATCGATAATTTTTAGGAATTTATCCACTTCATCAGGTTAATATAACACTACATTGTTGGCTGTAATTTACAGAAATAAATGAAGCAAGAAATAAGTTTATTGATGTCAGAATTTACAATAAGGTTTTCCGGCATCAGAGCCAGTTTGATCATGCTTCATTTAAAATGTAAATTACATGAAAAGAAGCTTGATAATATTTTTATTATTAACATAATTTATATTTACAAATTCATGTTCATATTTAGTCAGTAAATATATTGTCTGCTAATAGTTTCTATTTGCTTGTCTTTGAAAGTATTTCCTTTATATTTTCTTCAGACGAACTGGAGTGGAAACATGAGAAACTTAAAACCCAGTAGTTTATCCCAAGGTGAGTACCTCTTTAATGTCAGCCTACTTTTCTCCAGATTCTATTCTATTACCATCAACATAAGACAGAAAGATCTAATATGCAATCACACTTGTATGTATTTCTTTCTCTTTGACATTTTCGCCTTTTAACAATGAACATCTTGGCTTGAGAAGACAGAGGTTGTGCTTACTGTTGTTTGGTAATCAAGAATGAGTTAGTATTGTTTTTGTAATAAAGATACTTTGGTAATCATTTTGATAAGAATCCTAGCATATTGTTGGTAAGGGATAAGTTATTAACTAAATTTATAATTAATCTAGTCATTTATCATTGATTTAGATATCTGGCTTTGTGTCTCAGCAATTCTTCTGTTTAATATTTATCAATTGGACAAAATTAGGTCCTGAGTATGATGAGCAGTATCATGAGATGACACTGTTGAATGCAGTTGACAGACAGCTCCATACTGTGCATTTGCATCCTGGATAATTGCATACCTCTGATGACTTTTTTGAAGTTACCTTTTCTTTTCTTTTCTTTTTTTTTTCTTTTTTTAAATATAGAAATTTGCACACCAATACCTTTTAATTACTCTAAACAAGCAGAAAGGTAATTACCTTAAAAAAAATAAGAGAAAAATTTATTTTTTTTAAAGCAAAAGAAAATTAAGCTAGCAGTTTCAGTTTACTCCAGCAGTGTGTACCACAAACATCTAATAGATTCTGGATTTTATAGATTATATTTTTATTTGGAACCCATGGCTATGTGCTGAAAATCAAAACCTGGTGAAAAAAATATTTGTGGATGAGGAAAATTACAGCTTCCACTATCATAAGAAAAACATCAATGAAACAAAAACATACTAGCAATTTACAACACTGTTAATCTGTCATTACATTTTAAACAAAAATGAACTTTTTTTTTTTTTTTTTTTTTTTTTTAATTCATTCCATTTTAAAAATTTATGATTACAGTCCATGCTTTTTATGGTAATTGCCTTTAAAAGCTTCAAAAAATTATCAGAGGTACACAATTGTCCAGTATGCAACTGTCCAGTACACAACTGTCCTAAAACCTGTTGAATGCAACCCAGACAGCTGCATCTTGGGTTTTAATTTACATGCTGAAAGTTGGCACACTACTACTTCACAGTTTAGTATGACAAGCACTTGTCACCCAATGTTACCGATCTTGATTTTTTTTAGTTTTAGTTTTTTTTTTTTTTTTTTTTTTTTTTTCAGAGACAAGAACTTCAGTATGTCCTGAAGCTTAACATCTGGAAATTCCACTTTCTCTTGATATGGTACAGGTAAATGAGCTTGATGTGAAGTCGAAGTATAGCACTAGTCAGTCGCTAAGCTTGCCTTCCTCCTACGTTATTCTCAGTGATGAGTTATATAGGCTTTCTCTTGCACTTATGCAAATTAGGCATATTATTTTGCCAGTATCACTACATCTCCCTGAAACATAGGTTTTATACCTCTAGTAGTTCTTGTACTTCTTCTCGTGATGGTTTCATTACTTTGCTCTACTTCTCTCTCTCCTATATTTCTTTCTCTGGGAAACCTAGATCTGTCCCGCGCTAAGCTGTAATCATAGGCATCTTCTTGCATTATTTGATCTTTGTCCGAACTTTCAAACTCGTTCTGTCCCACTTGATCCTGCATTATTTCGTCTTCTGATGTTTCATTCTGTAACGATTGTTCTAATAAATCATTAACGGACGGAATCGTAGACATTTCCTCATCATTTTGATCTACATGTTGATGTTTTCTCTATTTATTATAGCTGTATTGTGGCCTTTTTGCATGATAAATTCTGCCCTTTCCGGATTTGCTTCTTTGTTCTTTTTGTACCAGATTTTTTCATTTGTGGAATACGACATCATTAGCAGAGCTCTAATTTCTCTTCACATTAAAGCTGATGGGCTTTCTAGTCTTCCAGCGTGTGGTATTGTGCAATAGCTTAAAAGCAGCCTCAGTAGAAAAACTTCTACTTTTTCTTTTTGCTGAGAGCATGCTTTTAGTCCCATTTTTACGGTCTGCACCATTCTTTCCACTAACCCGTTCGACTGAGGGTGATATGGGTGTGTCTTATACAGTTTACATCCTATTTTTTCTAACCATAAATTAAGATCTTCATCACAAAATTCTGGTGCGTTGTCAGATACCAGTGTTTTTGGTATGCCGTTTCTGGAAAATATGACCCTTAGAATCTGTTTTATCGTAGAACTTTTCTTGTCTGGCACCCGGATTATTTCAGGCCAGCCTGAAAAAGTCTACTAGAATTAATAAGAGTCCCACTCCAGTAATATACTCATGATCCATATGCACCCAACTCCATGGCTCCACTTCTCTGGGCCACGAATGTAATCTGTGTAAAGTTTCTTAATTCTTTACATTTTTTTGGCACCTTTTTATATATTCTTCGACATCTCTTGAATATCCCAGCCACCATGCTTCTAATTTTATCCTTTTTTGTGTGGCTGCTACTCCACAGTGTATATCATCATGTACACTTTTTATTACCAATTTTCTTTGTGTTTCTGGGGGAACTACCAGATCCCCATTACAAATCACTCCATGTTCTATCGTTAATTTCTGTCTTATTTCTTTGTTCTAGGGCGGAAAGACTCTACAATTTCCCCATGAGTTTTGTCTTATTCTCAATATTATCCTACTTAGTACTGGATCATGTCTAGTTTCCGCAGCCATTCTATCTAAAGACAAAACATCAGTCTCTACCCAATGTAAGAATGCATCTTCAAATTCTTGTGTTTTATCTTTTGACTCCTTATAAAATTGCAATCTTGAGAATGCATCTACGTGTGGAATTGAATTTCCTTTGACATATTCTATATCAAAGTCAGATGCTATCAATCTTATTGCCCATCTTAGTATCCTCGATGTTGTGACTTTGGGTAATTCTTTCCTTGGGTTAAATATAAACTCTAATGGTCTATGATCACTTCTTAACAGAAATTTTTTCCCAATTAAAAATTATCAGACTCTAGTAGTTGTTCACGCAATAGCCAATGCTTCTTTCTCTATATTTGAATAATTCAGTGTTCGTTAGTCTTCTTGATAAATACATTATCAGATGTCCTTCTTGTGATAATATTCCTGATATCGAATGTTTGCTTGCATCTGTGGTTAACATAATGTCCTTTTTTGGATCAAACATTTTCACTACTGGTTTCTTTGCCATAATTACTTTTAATCTATCAAAAGCTTTTTGTTGTTCCTCTGACCAAATAAATTCAACATTTTTTTTTTTTTTTTTTTTTTTTTTTTTTTCTTAAATTTGCAAACGGTTCAGTCTTGTCCATGTATTTTGGTAAATATCGCCTGTAAAAATTCACCAATCCCAAAAAAGACTCCAGTTCTTTTTTATTTGTAGGTGTAGCTACTTTTAGTATTTTTTCTATCAAGGCTTGGTCTGGTGATATACCTTCTTTTGAAATGGAATAACCTAAAAAAGATATTTTACTACGATTGCTTACGCATTTTTCCTCATTTATTGTCATTCCAGCATTTCTTAATCTATTCAAGATTATGTCGGTTTTCTTATTTAATTAATTTTCATTAGTAGCTCATGCATATATCGTCTTAGTAACAAATCATATTTTTCATATTTTCTAAAACCTGTTTGATGGCCCTTTGAAATATGGCACTTGTGGTTTTTATTCCATATGGTATCCTTTTCCATCTTAGTAACCCTATTGGTGTATTTATTGTGGTTACTTCTTTGAAGTTATCGTCTATTGGTATTTGGTGGTATGCCGTTTTTAAATCTATTTTTGTAAAAACGCTCATTCCTGCCAGTGCATGCAATGCAACTTCAACATTTGGTATAGGATATGAATCCGAATAAACTTTGTGATTTACGCCTATTTTGTAATCTCCACAAATACGTAAATCACCATCTGTCTTTCTCAAAACTACAATGGGTGATGCCCACTTGCTACCCCCAGGGGAAACATGTTCAAGAAGGTCTTGTTCTATTAATTTTCGTAGTTTTGTTACTACTAATAGCAACAAATCTACTGGTAATTTTCGTGCCTCATAATAAGAGGGGGAGACATTTTCTTTTAATCTTAAACTCGCTTTACAGTTTTTTAACTTTCCAGTTTTTTCCATTTTTATCTCATTAATTAATTTGGTAGAATTTATGTTAAGCACGTCATTTTCAAGAAGTCCGTGGTTCTTTTTACAACTTGTGACAATTATAGGTATTACCTCAAATTTATCTTCTAACTCCAAGGAACCTTCAAAGTATCCTAAAGTTTTTATGACCGACCCATCAAATTGGCAGTTGTAAACTGCTCTTTCTTAAAGGTGGCTTTCCAATGCGTTCCCAAAAATTTCTTGGTATCAGCGTTACTTCACTCCCCATATCAATTTGCATATCTAAATTGCAGTTGTTGAATTTAACCTTTAGTATAATGTCTTTTCTTTTGTTCAAGTTTTTCTATATTCTTATTTTTTAATGTAAAGCCTCTCATATTGGTTTCGTTTTCTTCAACTCTTTCAATGTTTTTCTGTTTGAATCTGCATACTGCTTGAAAGTAGTTCTTTTTTAAACAATTTGTACAGGTTTTTTCCAAATGCTGGGCATTTTTCCCTTTTTATTTCATGTTCATGTCCACAATACAAACATTTTCTTATCTTTTTTAACATGTATGTATCAGGGAATATTTGTTCGCTGTGTTGACTTTTATGATGGTTGTATTTCTGTATTAATTCTTGTTGCTGTATAAAGTCAATGCATGTATTTAAAGACATATTTCCTATTTGTAGTTGTTCCATTATTTTACATCGGTGTGATGCATTGCACATACCTTCAATTAACCTTAATTGAATCAAGTCCTCTTCAATAGTCTGTTTGTCTTGTCCAAGTTTTTCAAATTCATAATATCTACTTGCATTTCATAGAGGGTGTAGATATTTTATAATTGGTTCGTCAATTTCTTGTTTCATCGACATGAACTTTGTTCTTTCTGCCACTACCAGCCTTTTCTTGGGTCTCATATTTCTCCTTATAATCTGACTTATTTTTTCGAAAGTCAGGTCTTCCAAGTTTGTGGGATGCGCGATGGTGGAGACTTTCATTATCGCCTCACATCCAGCTGTAGCCAAAAATAAATCCGTAATTTAATTTTCGCCTCCCTTCTCCTTGTTGTCTTTCAGCTTTTTACTTCTCGCACTGGCAGAAAAACAGCAAATCCATGCATCCACATAATCTGAATCTTCTAGGGACAATGCGATCCTATCGGCGATGCCATTGATGTGAAGTCGAAGTATAGCACTAGTCAGTCGCTAAGCTTGCCTTCCTCCTACGTTATTCTCAGTGACGAGTTATATAGGCTTTCTCTTGCACTTATGCAAATTAGGCATATTAATTTGCCAGTATCACTACAGAGCTGAAACAAAATTAAAAATAGACAGAAAATTCCTGAAAATTAGCACTGGACAATATAACCAAACAATCTTTTTAGTTACTGTGAGAAAATAACACTTTGATTTTGGGAAGAAGGTTAGGCTGAGAACTCAACATCCCTTCATATGAGTACAATTTTTCACACTACTGTAGCCCGTTCTTTTAGTTTATACAGTGTTTCTATGTATATTTCAGCTAATTGAAAATAAAATATTGGTTCTATTAAAAATAGTTGTATTTTTTAATCAACTATTTTTTTTCATTTTTAACTTACTGCTGTATACATGGTATTTTTCAATGTTCTTAGCTTTTCTGAAAGTTTTGAGAAGAATCTGATCACCAGTATCTATCTTGAGCTTTAAAGCTTCAAGAGTCGAACAACTGCTCTTAAAAAGCTTAAATTAGTTTTAGACAGTATGGTCAGATAAACTGTGAGCAACTTCAGTGGCTTTGTAGCCCAGTTCAAAATAAAGCCACTAAATTGGCAGAATTTTAATACCAGTATTTGACATAATGTCTGAAGCAAAAGTACAGTTGAGTAGCATTGATAATGATATAGATAATATAGTGGGGCCATTGGTTTTATGTGAGTCCATAAAATACCTTTGGAATAAAGGTCACAAAAAAAAATATATATACACTTTTGATCCACCCTCATATCTAATGCCTTATTTTTTTAAGATTTGGTGCTGATGTCATTTCTAGCAGCAGTTTCTATTTTGTTTTTTATTAGATTTTAGCATTATTAACCACAGTTGATTTTAAATAGCACTTACTTTTGTCACACACACACACACATATATATATATATATATATATATAATTTCTGTCTAAAAAGTTGGCAGTTTATGACTTCCAGGTGATTGTCAAGGAATTATAACAAAGAAAAGCCAGTTTGCTCAATTATAATGAATGAGTAGAGGGTTCAATCCTCACTGGATCCCCCATATTTATGTAGTCTTGTGGTGAAACGCAGGTACACTTAGTAAATAAAGAAAAGCCTAATTATCATTAACTACTCTTTCTCATTTCAGTGATGGACAATTGTGGTACAGATGCAAAAGATGAAAATATTCAACCTCCTGATAGCTGGATTACAGATAAAAAATCATCATTGATTTCTTCAACTTCAAGTGATACTGACAATGGATTTGGTGGCTTAACTTCTTTGGATCTTATCAGTGGAACTGATGTAAACCCTGGAGTCACACCCATCAAGTTTACAGCTCTGAATAAAAAGGGTAAACACTGCTTCCCAGTGCATTCTTTCATACATGTAATATAATCATACTTTTTTCATTATTTGTCAATCTATGATGCTATGTCAAATCCAAAACGAATTGCAGGAAATATGAAGGATGGTGTTTGGTTTCAGGAAAGCATCAGTGATTCATTGATCATAAAATTTGTCAATTTTTTTTTTTTTTTTTTCTACATTTTTCATGTTGGGATGTCTTTAAATACAGAATTAAAATTTTATTTTTTTTCATTAATTTATTACATTTTTCTATTATCTGTGTTGCATTTAAATGAGTATTTTCAACTGTTACACCTGATCTAGTAAAATAGAATCAGAAGTTTCATTTATAATGAAAATGCATTATTTAACTTCTGAATTGTAATGAAGTTTTTCTATTTGCTAATTCTTCTGATGATATTGAACAGGGCTGAGTTTATCTATTTTAGTTTTAAGTGGTTAATCTTAATCTTACTAAATATAATTTAAAAAATAGAATTGGTAACTCTTTATTCTACTTCTAGCAAAAAATGCTTTATACTTGATAATTATTGCTTCATAAATTATTTATAAGTGACATAATTACAATTACAGACCTTCGATTTGATGGACGTGCTATTGAAAAGTTAAAGTCACCTGGCCGTCTTATTCCAATTGCTTCAAAAGTTGCTTCAAAACTGTCAACTCCTCCCACTATATTACGAAGAGGAAAACATCGGCGAAAGGTAAGTGCTTTCTTACCTGTCATTTAATTTAGACTTACTTAAATTGTCTTTGTTCATGAATAGATATAACAACTGTTTAATTGCTGCTTTTTTTAGTAATAATTCACTAACACATTAGTAAATGTTTAAGATTATACTAATTAATTTTTTCTTATTGCTTCAATTGAAGAGAAGTATTTTTATCTCCTTCTCTCCCACACTCTCTCTCTCTCATCATTTTTTTTAATCTCACCAAATTTACAAGATTTTCCAATCTCAAAAGTGTTTTTTTTTCTCAAGAATCAGTGTAATGAAATACTTTATGGCATTAACATAAATTCTGAGACAATAATCTACTGACATGATAGTGGCGATATGTGTGGGTGTGTTGAGTTCTTTGCTCAAGCCACTTTCCAAAATCTGACCAAATAATCAGACATGAGTTTATTTAGATATACTCCTTGGTATGCTAAGAACTTTTCAGCACTCCCATGTTTGCACAAGTAAAAAACAAAATTTACTTCCAGTCATTTTATGGGAAGATGTTGGGAATAAGAAACAAATGTAAGGAACCAAAAAAAAAGTAAAATAAAAAGGGCCAGTGAGCATACATTTTCCAGCTAAGTTAACTTTAAATTAAAAAAAACAAAACACTTCTGGGTTTGCTGATACAGTGCATTGCAAAAGTCTACACCCCCTTGAAAACTGGATGTATTTTGTTTATTTTGATACCAACAATTAATATTTTAAACTGCAATTTGTTTTAATAAGCAGATCTATCACACTTTTATTTAATACACAAAATACATTTGAAAAATTTAAAACTGATTCTTAAACAAAGATAATTTTGAAAAATGTCTATGCAAAAGTCTACACCTCCTTTGGAATATCGTCCGCTAATACTTTGTGAATGATCCTGCTGTGTCAATTATAGCCTGCAGACACCTCGGGTAGCATTCCATGAGCTTGCTGCAGTAGTCTGCTGACAGTTTTTGCCATTCTTCATGGCAGAACTTCTTGAGCTGTCAGATTGGATGGGGAACGTCGGTGCACAGCCAGTTTTAGATCTCACCATAGATTTTCTATAGGATTGAGGTCTGGAGATTGGTTGGGCCACTCCAAAACTGATTTTCTAGCTAGCAAACCAAGCCTTAGTGCTTCTTAACACATGCTTGGGGTTGTTATCTTGTTGAAAGTTGAAATTGTGATCCAAGTGCAGAGCTCTAGCAGACTTCAGCAGGTTTGCCTCCAATATTTCTTGGTACTTGACACCTTAGATGTTAACAGCCCTCCAGGCCCTGCAGCTGAAAAACGGCCCCAAAGCATGATCGAGCCACCGCCATGCTTTACAGTGGAGACGGTGTAATGAGGTTGGTGAGCAGTGCCTTTTTTCTGCCAAATGTAGCGTTTCATATTTTTTCCAAATAACTCGACTTTGGTCTCATCTGACCACAAAATCTTTCGCCACATGGTCATGGAATCATTGATGTGACTTTTGGCAAAGTTTAGCCTAGCTTGCTTGTGCATAGGCTTCAGAAGAAGCTTTTTTTTCTAGCTACTGTCCCTTGCAGGCCAGACCAGTGCAATACTCTGGAAATTGTAGATTCTTGGACATCCATTCCCAGTACTGGGAACGGAAGCTTTCAAGTCTTCCAGTGTTGCACTAGGGTTGGAGGTTGCCTCCCAGACCAGTTTTGATTTTGCTCTTCTGTTACGTTTGCTTGGTCTTCCAGATCTTGGTAGAGTAGCAGTGGTTTTGTGCACTAACCACTTCTTATCTACAGTTTTAACAGTGCTTAGGGGCAATTCTAAAGTTTTTGCAATCTTTTTATAGCCATTATTTTCATTGTACTTTTGAATAATAAGGTTTTTAAGTCCCTGAGACAGAGGTTTGTCCATTTTCTTTTGAGTTGGACACCTTGTGTTTACAGTCAGTCCAAAGACCAACATACTAAGAAACCATGTGGTGGATGATTTTTGTAGGTAGTTAAATCACCTTATATAACAAAATAATAGACTGGCCAAGTTTGTTTGTTATGCTAGAACACCCATGTCACTTTTGATTGTTCTGGATTGTATACATCAATGATAAACTACGTGATAACACAGTATAAGATCTGGGGGGGATGTAGACTTTTGCAAAGACATTTTTCTAAGTTATATGATTTTAAGAATCAGTGTGAAATTTTAAAAATGTAATTTTTATATCAAAGGAAAGTGTGATGGATCTGCTTATTATTTAACAATCATTGGAATTGAAAAAATGTGTTGTTCCCTGTTAAATTATACAAAATATATAAATTTTCAAAGGGGGTGTAGACTTTTTCAAGCCACTGTAGGTCTTTCTTAGAAATGCAAAATCTTTTTTCTTGTCACATCAAGATGTTGGTAATGCCACATTCACTAAAATTTACTGAACTCGCGCACTGTCTATATCTCTCAGCCAGATAGTGGGGGGAAAGAAACTAAAGTTGAATTGATTTATTTGCATAACACCTCATAAGTACAGAAATATATAGTGCTTCTTTTTATCAAGCAATACAGCCACAAGCAGAACTGGCTTCTAAGGCAAAAAAAACCTGTCCTTGAAGCATGCAAACCATGTAGCCTTGTGGTTGAAGTATCTTAAGCCTTTCTATCAAATCATCTCACAGTACAACCCCCCTCCCTTTCTAATATGTCATATAATACTTAACAATACTTGGGTTTCAGAGAGGCTATCATCAGTTGGGTGCGCAAATCTAGCTGAGGAAAAGTACATGAACAACAGATCTCACAAAATACCATGTGAATGCAAAGGATTTCAAAACATAGAAGTTGAAGTACAAATAGACAGGAAAAAAAAATGACAGTAGATGGGCAAACTGTACACCTTGGTATTATCACTGTCTCATACAACCCAGTTCATCATCCACCCCCAACTACCTCAATTTTGATTGCTTGTTACCAATGTGAAGACATCTTCAATATACACAGAATATATCTGAAGTGATAGTGCCCAGTAATATAATTCCACACACAACCTGATTCATCCTCAATTCTGGCAAGGAAAGTCCCAATATAAAGACATAAAGCATGGATAAAAGCAGATCTAGGCAACATAAGAGGCTTTAATCTTATCCCATTCACTTCCACCATAGATCTGGGTGTTGCATACAACAGGCATATCTATATCATGAATCCAGCATTTGACTACATTAAATTGAATCTCTATGATTATATGTACCAAATGTCGGTGGATAGTCATTTTGCTAAGATCCTCACTAAAACTTAACTCTGTATTTAACATAATGATGGTCGAAAATTACTAATAATACAACTGCCATGTTATTTCTTGCATAGAAATATTTGAAGTATTTGGTTATAACCTTTTGCTTCATTCAGGTGCTTCAGTTGACTCAAAATAAGGAAAGTCAATTCATTGAATTGAGCAGAGTCCAACTGGTTCCCTAGTGAAAAGCTTCTGGTATAGTTTCAAAACTTCTCACAAATGCTTTAATCAAATGTCATTCATCTGGCAATGTGACATTGATAATATGTCTATCTGTAGGATAGTTCTGCATGCAATTTAGCATTCGTATTAATTGACTTATAATCTAGTTCTAACCATCATAGCTTGATCCTTGTTAATCAAGGCCAGCTCTGCCTTAACTATGGCTACTTTATCTAGATCTACAAGTTTAAGAGTACTGTTTACTCTAAATTAAATTACAATCTGAGTTGGTGACTATAATCAGCAGTAAATAACCTAATTCCACTTTACAAATTTTCATATCACTTATTCCCAACCACAGCACTCATCAGTTCTCATTTTGCAGCTTGTGTTAGCTGGTCCTGAAAATCCTTCACATCCAAGAAGGATATGTTGAATTTCCATTATCTTTAGGATTAAGCCTACTTAAGCTTTTCCAAACTGGGGATAGCCTATGGTCTTAGGAAACTTGATTATGGGAATTTGGACAACCTAAGTCGAATCTCTTAAATTAAGTTGATGTAACCGAAACATTTTGTTGAATCTGAGTTGCTTCCATTTTTTCCAAGTTCATTTTACCTGCATTAAATTCTCATTTTGAAATTTATTGCCCAAATTAAGTTTAGCAGAGAAAAGAAAAATATTTACACTCCTTTGGGTATAAAATGATTTTGCAAATTTATCACCACAATCAAAATTGGGATCAAGAACAGCATTTTAATCACTTAAAACTACCAAATTTGGCAATAACACAATGGGATTAGTCTGCTAACATTGGGTTCACAAACTTAGGTGAAACAAAACACTTTCTCCATCATGGTAACACCTAGCACATGCAGACTGCCTGCAAGATCTGTAAAGACAAACAAATACATTACATTCAGAGAGCAAATTACTAGCCAAGAACTAGCTATCAAAGAGTTATCAAAATAGACTGAGATGAGGTGAAATCTCAATTAATATTCTCATGGTCACTTGCAATAAGATGGGCCTCTTGCATACAATATATACTAACACGAAGGCACTAAAGGTCACTAACAAATCTATACCTAGAATCTGATATCAGCTTTCAGCCATTTAAACTAGCTAAGCAGTGGGCCATAAGTGGCTTACTGTGGTTGCATAGCTTGAAAACACTAATAATTTATCCCATGCACTCTTGGTCCATTTCAGTTTTGATGATGTCATTCTGTAGTGAACTCCTGTTGTCTCTTGGAAACAGTCTTATAGAGGGTCGGGTGAATAACTAAGACTATTATTTCAAGTGTTTGGGGGCTTTTGTTCATGTAATTGACCAGCAGAGAATGCATTTAAAAAGCTTTATTTATTACCCTTCCAGCCTACCCTAAATTTGCTGTATGCCTGGACCAGTTAAGAGATGGTCGCATTCAGCAAAATTTCAGATCTTTCATATTTCTTATTGTAAGCTCTTTATGTCTCGTATATTTGAATCAACTTGGCAAATGCTTTATCTTATTTTTGAGAGATTGTGCCTCTTAGGTTCTTAACAGGATTTTTGGTGATGGAATAGTTGGAAAGAGAGGCAAAGGTAAGCAAATTTTGAAGGACAAGGGCAAATTTTGGAGGTAGAGGAGGTGTTTGTGATACAGCAGTGGGCAAGTATAGGAAAATTTTCACAGTCTATATGGAATTTTCTTTAGTAACCTGGACTGACACTGCAGTTTCTAACCTTTGTTGCGCATGACTGTCCTCAAATTTGGAGCTTAAAAAGGATTGACATTCTACTGCCTGGACCTTCCACAGATTTCTCCAATACTGTCTTTTGTTCTTTGCAATGGAGAAATCCAGTAAATGTTGCAGAGAATGCAAATGTCTTTGTCAAGCAAGATTTTCTAGCCAAAAGTGGTAAAATGAAGGTATAATACCAACCTTTTCCATAGATAGATTAAAAAAAAATCTTAATGTTTTACAGCCTGTTTATTCTGGTATATAACACAAAGAACTATAGTGGATTATAAGATTACACAAGGGCAAAAATTTAGTAGGAGTACATTCATAAAGGAATGAGGTAGATATTCATTTTAGTCAGTTCCATAATACAATTTATGAAATTATAATAAATTCTGTTTACTTTATTTTTAGTTTTATTATGCTAAAAAAATAAGTTCTAAATTGTTAAAAACTTTTCTTGTGAGAAACTACTAAAGATTATTTTTTTCTTCAAATAATACCTTTATTCCTGATGGCAGCTCTATTTTTTTTCTGTAGACAACCCTCTTTTGGTGAAGTAATCAACCATTTATCTCTTTTGTCTAACGTGTCTTTAAGCAGTATCCATTCTCAAGCGTTTATCAACCTGAGGAATACAGTGCTTTCATAAATTCACTATTATCTATAAAATTCTACTTGCTTTTTTACGTCAGAACAACCTGACACATTCAATGATACTTGCTGTATAGACAGATGCCTCACCAGTCAATTAAAGCCATAGTTTCTGCTGACATTGTTGATTTAACCACACTTTATTTTCCTTGACTGTTGGTAGAGCACAATGTTGATTATCAGAGTCCTTCAAAAACAATTATACTACACCCCACCCCTTGAGAGCTTCCATTGTAGGAAGACTGCACCAGAGAAGCCTTGAAAGAAATTTTATGCTGTATTCATAGAAGAAAAAAAAATTGATTATTTTATTCAATTTTAAAAGGTCATTTGTTATAGGAAGCAGTCAAATCATAAATGTCAAAGGCAATGTTTGTTCTGATGTTTATAGTGAACCAATTAATAACCTGTAGCTTCTCTTCTCTGATTCTGATAGTTCATTGGTTTTCTGAATAACATATTGGGATATTGAAGTTGATCCACTGTCAACAAACCATCATTTTGTGGAAATAATGTTATGCTATATTTAAAAGATGTTGATGCAGAGCTTTCTTTCAAGAACATTTCTCAGTTCATCAAAAATACACTTTTTCAAACACTGATAACAGCTTGAATAAGATCATCCACATAAATATAACTTCTCTCAAACATCTAAAGTATAGCTTTTCACAGAAAGGAACATTAATTAATTTCTAACTCTTGTGTACTGTGCTTGAGTTGCATCACATAAGCTAAATGTGTGCATTTTACATTTGTAAAGTATGTGAAATGACCATTACAACCTTCTTTTTCCTATTGTTGGCTTCCTGCATTAGGATGGCTCCACATGCAACACTGCTGGCATCAGTCAGTGAAGTCAGGAAATGAGATGATTGGTGGTGAAGAGAGCCACTTCTTGATTTAATCAAAAGCCTTGGTCTGTTGGCCCTATTTAGCTTGTGGATGGGGGCCATGATGTTGGAGGATGTCAGACTGATCTGTTCATGAAGATGAGTCTTGAATTATTGGATCCACACCAAACAGCCAATGAAGTTTTACAATTTCTTTTTTGACTTGGCGGCTTCATTTCTCTGATAGCACAAACATATCCAGGATCAGCCCTGAATCCTTTGCTATTCACTATGCATCCAAGGAATTTCCCCTCTGTCATGAAGAAGATGCATATGTCTGGATTCAGATTCAGTTCAAATTTGTGAAGGATGGTGTAAAGTTGTTCCAGTGTGAGCATATATACTCCTCAAATATCTTGGTGTGGACCAGGTTGTCATCAATGTAGGAGTTTATATTCACACAAGATGCGACAGTGGCCAGGGCTTCTTTTATGCAATGGGAGAAGATCTGTTCAGCAGATGTAGGACCAAAGGCCAGGTGCATGTACTGGTAATATTGGTCCTTCCATGTGAATGCTGCTTTGTAGCATTTGCATTCATTGATGGGGATTTGCCATTTACTGTTGTGGAGATCAAGCAATGTAAAATATTTGTTGCCTTTGCCAATTTTGTTGAACAAATGATCAATCCTTGGCATTGGGTAGAGGTCATGATCAACTACAACCTTGTTGAGGGTTCTTTTGAAATTGGTATCACCTGGGTCACTCCATTTTTCTTGGAAAATATATTTATAACTGAAACCCTTTGGAAAGAGTAAAATTTAGCTAAGTTTTAATTTCCAGCAAAATTGCTAAAAATGTTTTATATAATTATTTAAATCCATGTATCAAATAACATAACTAAGACAATAAAACAAATTATTAATGAGAAAATATTTACTTCTATTAAACTTATAAATTATTTATTAGTGAGATTTTTAGCTATGATAGCTTATTAGCAGAATTGGAGAAAAACTCAGCCAGATCAAAGCAAAAATGTTTAATGTAGTAAATCTAGGCTGTCTACAATGGAACATATGACATTTTGAACAGGTTCATGTAGCCAACAATCAACTACTTTGTGTTAAAAGTAGGTACCTCCACTTGCTCACTGAAAAACATGATAGCATGATGAAAAAACTTAAACAAATGAATGAATTTTTTTTTTTTTTTTTCAAACTACTACTGATTTCACAGAAGTCTGCTCTGAATCTTAAAATAAAAAAAATGCAATAAAACTATCTAATTTTTTAATTAGAAAAGCTTTTAATTGCTTTTATAAATAAGATTTATTAAGGATACTATTGTCTTAAGAAAGAAAAAATTTTCAATGAATAATGACTTTTTACAAGAATTGTTTTTTTGTTTGTTTTTTTTTTTTGTTATAGTAATTTATATTTTAAATCGTTAAATGCATTATCTCAATCCAGTTAGGTGATATTGTTTTTAAGTGAAAACTATATTTACAAATCAAAAACTGGAAAGCTCAATAAGTATTTCACTCCAATATTATTTTAAACAAATTTTAATTATTTTTATGTATATAAAATATTATCTAACTTGCCTGTTTGAAAGTATGGTCAACCATACATGACATAATCAGAAAATAAGACTGCTGACTATAGAAAACATTCCTGAAATTAGATTACAGAGAATATTTTCAAACATTTTTAAGGTTACTGAGTACTTAAAATTATATAAAAAAAGATGCTCACCCATCATTTGTTTTAAAAATCCATTTCTCTGTTATTTCAAACTTAAAGTAAATAATATTTTTTTTAAATTGGCTAATATTACTAAAATGAAATTTGAATCAAATGAAATTTCTGAAAAGTATATCTTATTTTTGGAAGATTTTTAAATCTGAGAATTAACTTTTGTTTACAAATGTATCAAAATCTGTCAAAAATGGCCAATTTCATGAAAGCCACCAAAAAGTTGAGATTCCAATCAATATAATTTCTGTTTGAAATACACCAGAGTATTTTTCTTATTGAAAATAGTAAATTTAATCATTTCGCTTTCAACTAAAACTTAAATCAAAGCTTCAAGAATTCTTTTCTTTTTTTTTCTTTTTAAATTCCTCTTAAACTTATCGAAAATTCGATGGAGGTGCCTAGTTAAAAGTTCTAAGGTAGTTAGATAATCTTTCAGTAGTTTCCTCAGGATTGTTGGCAAATTACCAAAGTTAAAAGCTTAATGGTGCATTGATGCTCCATCAATTACTAAACTCCACACCCTCTATATTTTGAAGACTATCACTTCAATTGTAAAATATGTGAAACCTATGATGAATTGTAGATTCTTCAAAGACAGTAAAATTTCAACAGAACACATAAGCTGGTTTTTTGGAATTTTCAAATGATAACATTTTATCTCAACCATTTTTAAATCTCAAAACTAATTTGAAAACTTACATTTTAGAATGAGTTTTATATATCAGTTATGGTAAAGAGCTCAAAATATGAAACTGAGAAGATAATAATTAAAAATCTTTTGATGCTGGCAATCATTTTGACCAAATTGCCTATGCCTATATAAAGACCTTTGGCTTTCCAATGGATGTATTGGTAGTGTTGAGAAAAAAAATGTAACTTGTGTTGGTGATAGAAACCATAGTTTACTTATTCAAAATTTTCAGTTTTCTTGTGCTTCCCATTTTACCAAAAAAAAAATAATATTAATAATAATGGCACCCACCTTGACCCCTTTTTTTTTTTTTTTTTTTTGAAAAAAAAAATGAGATGGAAAGTGTACAAGTCAAATAATTGCTTTTACTACAGTTTTCAAAATGTCCCTCCAGATCAGATCAAATGCCAAAAGAGATTTAAAAATCATCTGTGAGTGAAGCCTGTTGCTGTTGGATTGACACTTAGAATTTAGTTATAGTATGACATACTAAAAAAGAAAAATAATTGGTAAAAAGACAATAAGTTAACTCTAGTAGAAGGGAGATAATCCAAAACTTTTCAATTTCTAAAAATTACATTTAACACTTTTGCCATCAGCCAAGACTGTTACAGAACAAAGAAATTGATTGGCTAATATAAACTAATCATTACACTTCTAAAATACTTCCTGACAATCCTAGGCTTGAACCTACTTCAAAAGTTCTTCCTCTTTTTCTTCACTGGATAGCAAGATATGGAAATGAAGCTAGTCATGCTGGACTGAGTTAGAACAAAAAGAAGCCCAGCATATGGAATTAGACAGATTTCACTCTATTCTCTGAAAACCGAGAATAATCCAGCCTTGAAGACACTGCATATGCAATTACAGATGAACAAACTCTATTTAATAATGGGAAAATAATTCCTACACTCTTGTTGGCCATTGAATTTTTTTTATTAAAGTTTGTTCTTATTCTATGAATTGTTTCATTTTCTTCTTCTTCTTTTTTTTTCTTTTTTTTTTTTTAAATATATTGTTTGCCTGTTTTAGTAACTAATAGATGGTTATCTAGCAACCACACATCTGTATCCGCTACAAAGTAATAAATATTCATCTTCCCTCATACCTTGTCTGTGAAATAACTGATGGACAGTACTTCAGACTTGGTGCTCCAAAGTATTTAAATGAACAGTTTTTCTTTTTTTTTTTTTTTTTGTTTTTTTTTAATGGGATGCAGCTCGATTTAAGTTAGTTGCTAAAGATGCAAGACATCAAGAAGTAGATAATTTTGATGTCAATAATTTACACCTATCCCTATTGCAACTCATTTCAACAAGGATTTTCTTTTGGTTACAAAATATGGAAAGTTGTACAAGCATCCCCTTCAAGTTACTGCAGAATATCTAGATAAATTTTATAATTTAAATCTTAAATCTGAGATTTTCTGGATATTTCTAAATAAGTCTTTTTGCTTCTTATCAGAGACATCATTATTACCTCTTCATTAACTGTTCAGAAAGATCTTCCAATGAATGTTTACTGAAGAGTACAGCAAACATGAAATTTCTTGTTTTTAGCAGAATGGCTGATATCTACTCCAAAATCGTACATTACCAAATACAAATATTTTGTATCATCGTGATTATATCATTTTCAGTGGGATTGGCTAGAATTTTTCAAGAGTCAACAGTATTATATTCTCTGCTGGTCTGAATAGATCATCTGCACAGTTAAGATACCAGCACTGGTATCCTAATACTAACTATTTCTGCTTGCTGCAATATCATTGTTTAAATAAGAAAATTGAAGCATTCAGGAATGATTTTACTTTGATGCTTAAAAGCATATGACTCAAATATTCACATGTTTAACTATGATTCATTCTTAATGATCTATTTTGGGTGCTTTGAGATGTAGATTTCCTTCTTTTTTCTTTCTTTTAAGGTGTCAAATTTGAAGTTTTTTTGATTTTTGCATAATATGGTCCATGCTTGTCAACACTTTAACTCTAGTGTAGTATAAGGAATAGCCCAAATATACAAATATTATTTAGTTTTAATGAGTTAACCTTTAGTTCCAAGTTCAAATACAAGTTTCCAGATGCTAACATCATTTATTGAATAAAAACAATCTTCTAAGTTGATTTTTATACTTTGTGATTTTTTACACTGAATAAAACATTCTGGAAAGACCCTCTTATTTCTATTATAAGAAAAATAGTAGTCTACCCCATGCATTCTTGATAGTTTATAGTGTCGAGACATAAGCCATCTTTCATCGTATCATAGCTTAATAAAATAGGTAAATACCATTCTACTTTAAGTTATTTGACAGGTATTTCTCAAGCACAATTATTTTTTCTAACCAGTCAGCTCAAGATGGCACTTTGTTAGCCTCCTACCGTCCAACATGAGTCATGGCACTTTCACTCAACTTTTGCCAAAAACTGCTGAAATCTCTTTCATGAGAGAGCAATAAATCAACGTAGGCTTCATTTATCAGAGATGTATATAGTATTCCTTTTTATTAAGCAATGACTCCACATTGCTACAAAAAGAACTGGATTATCACCACAATGGAGGCATTATAGTGAAAACAACCAGTCCCACTGAAATTTCTTTTGCTAACCCAGATCAACCGCTAGGTGAGTGATTTCTTGTTATTGAGGCATTTCAATCCAGGTGCTTAAGAGCAGGGCTCTAGAGTAACTTCTTCACCTTTCTCTCAGAAATATCCTGAAAAACAACTTTAATCACCCTGAAATTTTTTAAAATTAAAATGTTTTTTTATTATTATTTATAGTATTTAGTAGCATAATAAAAACACCATTAAAATGTTCAGAAAATAAACAATTAGAGATTTATCATCCAAACCAAGTTTAGCAATGAATTTGCTGAAAATATTTTACATTCAAAGAAATGCAAGTATTCTTCCCTTTTTTTTTTCTCTTTGTTCTAAATAAGGTTTAAGGATGGCATTCTAATCACTTTCTAAAACTATCAGCTTTAACAATATGATAATGGAATCAATCTGCTAGCGAAAAAAAAAAAAAAAAGAAAAGTTATCTCACTTCCTGCTGTTATTGGGTGCATAAACTGCAATGAAACACACCCTTTCTTTGCCATGGTAAAATGCTGCAGATATAGTTTGTGTGTCAGATATGTAAAGACAAGCAGAACAGTTTTACCTGTCAAGAAACACTTTTCAAATAACTAGAAAATATGCTGAGAAGATATGAAACCTTGTCAGTAAAATATCCTCATGGACTCTTACAAACAATATATATTTAGACCAAGACACTGAATGTTGCAAATAAATAAATATCCAACTTCAATTTCCTGGAAGACTGTAAAAAAAAAAATAGATTAGTTCATAAGCCAGAAAGCAACCACATTTGGGAGGATGGAATCATGAAGCTGCTTCAAAGATGGCAAAAGACACAAGAACAAAATGGCATATGTGGTTGACTAAATCTGTGGACAAATATCTAAATATTGTCTTTGAAATTCATTTAGAAAATGCAATATTTATCTTCAGAACAAATATAAAGAAACCTTCACTGAACAATATTGTTTCAAGACTTGGTTTTAAATACTTTATTCGCCTCTTCCAGCATACACAAAATTTGCTGTGTGCCCAAAGAAACCCACACAACAGGTAGTGTGGGGCATGCAGAAAATTTGTGGCCATCTCCACACTTTTTCTGGGGTCTACATTTATGAAATTATGAAGGACCCTCAAATCCTTTAAGATCTGTAGCTGCAAATTCTTCAATGTGTTCAATGCACTAAATCCCCTCTCCCTCATATTTTTCTATGATTCTATTTTTGAATCATTAATCATTCTCATTATTTTCACAAAAATGAGCTTTGTTGTGTTAATGTTATTTTTTCTTGTTGTTAGCAGGATGGGGGAAATTAAAGTAGAGGAGTGTATGAGGGTTGAGAAATTTGCAGTTTGTATAATTCTTTTAGGTTGTGTTGTGATGTAACAGTTTTTAAAAAGCAACTTTTGCTTATAGCCTTTTTTTTTTCTTTTTTCTTTCCCCCCCCCTCTAATTTCAGCATTCACGTTCATCCTGTTACCAAACAAATGAAGAGAAAATGAAAGAGGAGATGAATCAGTACTTGCCAAAGAGTAAAGAGAAATGTCGAGAATTTGAGTCACCTCAGCTACCAACCTATGATCTGATGAAGGAAAATACTTCTGACTATTCTTTTGAAGTGGAAAACCAATCTCCTAATATTGGTAAAGTGATTCATATCAAGCAAGAACCTCCTGAATCTCCAAAGTGCCTTGAAAACAATAATATGAAAGTTAGCCAATTAAAGAAGGAAGATGATGATGATGATGATGAAGAATTAGCCATCGAGAATTTTAATCCCTTTCTAGGAATCCTTCAGAAAGATTTGAATCGGACACCAACTGTAACACCTATCAAGAATCTACCTTTCTCTCCATCTCAGGTATCTTTAATTTTGATATATTAGGTTAAGCATGAGCAAGTAAGCTAATCTATTTATTTAATATGTAATGACTATAGTAATTAATTTTTTTTTTTTTTTTTCTTCTGTTGTATATTGCTTGATTATTGCAGCTCAGGCTTCTCTCTATACACCAAAAACAGGTAGAGTTGTAATTTATAAAACCCCACATCATTATGCCAGGGGTTGGGCTTGTGTGTCACAAATGAATGCACTTTGGAAGATATTACTTCCCAGGTTTATGTTGTGCACACAAACTTACTCTCATCACTGATCACTACAGAGCACCAGCCAATCCCCAGGTGATTCTCTAGCAACACCACTATAGATGTGTATGATTGTGTAATCATTTAACTGGAAATTTGAAGAGAAGCATACATGCCCATAATCCTACAATGTTTGTTCTGATGTGTTCTGTTGATTCTGTGCGCTCAGTCACTACTGCTGTTACAATGCATCGATCTTGGTATTGTGTGGCTGTTCAGAACCTGATCTACATATCTAGGAATGTTCATTTGACAACTGTCAATATTGTGCACCACAAAAAATGTGCAACCATAGTTTGAGTATTCAAACTTATGTTTGAACAATTTTACGTAATAGTTACTGTGAATTATAAATTAAAGAAGAATTTTATAGATAGACAGAAACTCTATTATTATCATATTTTCTTAATCATAATAATGCATCCTATGTTTAAAATATTTCTCCATTTTTCAAACATTCTTATATTTTCAAATATGTCTGAAAAAGAAAGCATAAAGATTATAAATGTAATATTTTCTTTCATTTCAGTTTTTAAACAGTCCTGATGCATTCCTTAATGTGAAAATTGCATCGACACCAGTTAATTCTGTTACCCCAAACTCACACATTAGTAAATCTGATACTTTGAGTACGCCCTGTTTAAAATTTAATGAAAAGTAAGTATTTAAAAATGATTAATAAGTTAAACTTCAGGTTTTATCTTTTAGGAACTTTTCTACAGTTATATAAATTACCAAATCATAAAGTTTTAAATAGCTTAAAGATATCAAAACATTTGTATACAAAATATGAAGTTTTTAAATCTGTTTTGTCTTAATTATAAAAATAATTTTAATTCTTATTACTCTTGCAAACTATCCACCTTTACATTCATAACTTTTACAATCTATTCAGATGAATAAACTATTAAAATAATTATTTGATAATTTGTGTGTTATGTGATTACAACTTGAACAACCGTTATTTAAAATTTATTGTTATAATCAAATTTGTATTTTCTATATTGTTTCAGTGAAGGGAAATCTGTTTTAAAGACACCAGTGATTTGCAAAGATGTTTTGGATACAAAACCACGTACACCCACGCCATTCAAGAATTTCCTAGCAGAAATTGAAAGACGAAATGGACCAATTAAATCTGTAAGCTACTTTTTATTATGAATAATGCTAGTTTCAGTTTTGATTTCTGATCTACCAAAGTTTTATTAAATAGTTTATGGTAAGCTTTTTGGAACCATGTAAGTGTTGGTATCGCTTAAAGTTGATCAGTCTATTGTTACATGTACTTCATATTACTCACTTGAAACTAGATAATATTCTTTCTTCGTCCCACTTTTGTAAACTAAACTGAGGTGAGACGAAACTTTTTTCTTTTTTTTTCTTCTTTTTTTTTCCTTCTTTTTTTTCTTTTTTTTTTTTTTTTTCTTTTTTTTTTTTTTTTTTTTTTTTCTTTTTTTTCTTTTTTTTTTTTTCTTTTTTTTTTTTTTTTTTTTTCTTTTTTTTTTTTTTTTTTTTTTTTTTTTTTTTTTTTTTTTTTTTTTTTTTTTTTTTTTTTCTTTTTTTTTTTTTTCTTTTTTTTTCTTTTTTTCTTTTTTTTTTTTTTTTTCTTTTTTTCTTCTTTTTTTTCTTTTTTTCTTCTTTTTTTTTTCTTTTTTTTTACATTCTATATTTGACTAGATGTGACAAAAATAGTCATTGATATAAATAAATGAACTAATGTTATGAATCAGTGTTTCAGTATTTTGTTTTTCATTATAAAATTGTTTTGTATACAGCTAGTTTCAAAGTAGTTAACAAACTGGATTTGAATTTTTTTTTTTTTTTTTTTTTAAGTCATTGTTCAGCTGATTTTCATTAACTAATTAATTATTAGCACATTTCAATTAAAATGCTGCTTTTTGTGGGTATAACTGAATTTTAATATAATAATTAAAATTTAAAGGTTATTCTGTACAAACCTTCCTGCATTCTCTTGGTGCTAAAAAATATTTGCTAATGAGGTTCTTCCACATTTATTCACTGTAGTATCAGTTTCTAAGCTATTAATAATGGCATGTACAGTTCATTTAAGAAGATGGTACTGTCATATCCTTCACCATGATACTTCCTATCTACATTTCTAAAAGCTATATTGTATTCTTTTGCCTTTGCTATGGTAACAGTTGCCTGAGAAACAAATCTGATTTGCCAGTAAATTTTTATTCTTCCAAGTCATGTGTTTTGCATAGAATGTTCTAGAAACTATATCTTAATGAACTTTTCATAAATACATGAATTTTCATGTTGTAAAATGAAACAATTATAAGTGTGTCAATAATTCAGCTCTTATTAAAAAATAAGTTGTTTGATTGTTTAGGTTTTATTAAATAGTTTTTTTTTGTTTTTTTTTTATATATAGTGTATTTGTTGTAAATTTATCAAAATATTGCATTTTTCTTTTTATATACCTTTTTAAAATTTAAACAACAAAATTAGTTTTATAAATACCAATTCATGCTACAACAAAATCAGTTTTTATAAATACCAGTTCATGCTACTACAGATTATAAATGTGTACAGTTGTATTTATTGCTATAGTCTTATATTTTAAAAATCTAAATATATTAAATACATTTATATTGTATTCTATCAAATTCTCATCTCTGCTTCTTGGTATATATAACATACTGAACATCTATTCACCTTTATGCAAGAGAATAATGTTCAATGTTATAGTCTTTTACTATTCTTAATGGAATGGATCATTATAAATATATACAGGTATATGGTTACAGATTGGGTTAGAGAAGTTCATTTTTGGAGTACAAAACAAAAGTTAATTTTGGCAGTTTTCAGTTGTGGAGTGTGTTAACCAAGCTTAACAATTACACAGGTCAACCAACCATGGTGCATTGAATAACTTTCAACTTATGACAGAATATGACAAATGCTACTGAAAACAAGTTTACAAACTCACACAAATATACAACACTCACCTTAATATTAAATATGCGCTCTTAGTTTTAAATTTCTTTTTAATATTTCATTTTTTTATATTTACATTTTACTGTTGTCCCTTATGCCTTCAGTCTGCCAACCATTTAGATGAATTGTCTGAGATCATCAAAGAAGATACAGAATTATCTCTAATTGCTGCTCGTTCTGATGAGATCACACCAGTTGCACAAAAACGCAAAGCCAAATCTCAGGTAGGATCTTATAAAGACAACTGATTTTTGATAATTGATTAATTTTTTTATTAAAAGTAACTCATAGCTTCAGTTTTTATAACACAAAGCACAAAATGTGTGTATGGGAGATTTTTCATGTTACTTAATCTTTTAGATTTTACTTGAAGTTTAAAATAAATTGTATTGCACATTTCAACTTTCAGTCACTTTCGAATGATTCATATAATGCTTTATCAAAATTGCACCAAAGCTTTTTCTTTCATGCTTTCATAAATTTATTCTTGATTGTTGTTTCAGTAATGGTTTTGTAATTGACTGCCTGGATTTAGTTGATTAACCTAGATCTCAAGTACTATGTTTGTTTTTCTTTATAAAAGCATGATTCTAAAATGTCACCACTAGAGATTGATTTTTATCACCTGTTATGAACTATTTATAATTATTCTTTTTGACTTATAGTTTTCATGTTTAATTACAATTTTTCTTTCCTGTTTTAGTTAAATGAAGGTGGTAAAAGAGCTCGTCAGTCATTGAATGCAAAATGGCATTCACCATCTGTTGATGACACATTTTCTTTAATGATGCCTGAAACACCAGTAAGCTTTGTTTCTACATTGACTTTCACTAATATAATATATTCTATTCATGAATGATGTCAATATTACACAAAAATTTATAAAACCACAATTGTTATATAAAGTTTTTATTTTATTCATATTAAATAAATCAATATATCAAGTATTAATAATTGTTTTATCAACTGTTTTTCGCAGTTATAGTCAAAGGCAGGCTTTCTCAAAGTAGGAGTCACAATCCTTCCACTTATTTATTTATTCTAGCTTTAGAGCTGGTTATTGCAATTTTTCCTGAAAAAAATAATTGTTATTGTACATATAAACAAATCAATAAATTTAATAAGTATTCTGAAAATGTTCATTTCACATTATTTAGAACAGTCACAGTGTTAAAATATTTTCATATAGCATCACCCGCTTTGTGAATGAAAAACTATAAAACCCAATTTCTCTGAAAGAATAAATAAATGCATAGTTTAAGACTTTTTGTTAAAAGAAGAAATTGCTTTGAGTGGCATTTTCTCTGTAGAAAAATGTTTATAAGCAGTTTTCTAAATTTAGATAGTTTTACATGTTTGGGTCTGGTCTTCCATAGTGAAAATCGCCAGTGGTTGACTTTTAATGAAAATGTGCAAATTTCTTTTACTAAATGAGTGGTAGTCGTATCACAAATTTCTTTTGATTGCAGTGAAAAATTTAGGGAGATGTGGTAAGAGGTAGTTTTCATTTCAAATTGTATTTTAATTTATATAGACTATTAGTAAATCTTGGTAAAAAATATAATGCAATTAAAATTACAAAATGGATCTGTTTCTGTCAGATCTGTAGTTAAAATTTCATCATTCTCAAGTTAATGCAATAATCTCAATAACAGTAAGTACAAAATTAAGTTTTCTTAAGGTCAGAAATAAGTTCAGTTTATCATAAAACAAGTTTCTTACAAAAGTTTATATTGATTCTCATTAATGCATTGAATGTTAGTCATTGCTAAACCTGGGATATATAACCTTCAAATACCTTATAAACCTTGTTACTTAACCTTTGTCACTCTGTATGTGACTTCATTTGCTGTACAAAAAGTTTATTCTGCTACTGAAGGTGACTCTGATCCTTGACTAATAGTGTGCTTGAATTTCATAGATGTGTTGTCATATTCTGCTATGGTAACAAAAGAAAACTGAGTGAAATTAACAATAATAATATTGCAATTGAGAGGCCTTTAAAAAGAATGAAATCAAAAGAGAAGTAATATTAATAATGTAGTGTGCTAAAGGTTCATTTGTGTACATGAAGAGTGCTGTGGGAACACAAGAAACACAGATGTATTAAATAAGAATTCTGACACCGAAATTTGTTGACATGTGTTTTTGCTAAATCAATATTGTAAAAATTTTGGTGCATGATGGGGATATAATGGTCAGGATTCAGAAAGGTTAATAAATTTTGATGTGCAATGTAATGTTCACAAAACTTTCTTATATTACATCAATATTATTTCTATTTTTTCCTGTTATGAGGTAGAGTAATTTCTGGAATAGACATTGTCAGGTCAACAGATATTAGCAAAACTGAGACTTCCTGTGATGTTCTACTTTTATAGCAGTATCTCATTTATATACAATACTACACCTCCCTGAACCGAAATGGCCTTATCCCCTTTGTTGATCTTTGATTTTTAATTATTATTTACACGGTCTGCACCATACTTTCTGCGATTCCATTCAATTGTGGGTGGTAGGGTGGTGTTTTATACAGGACACATCTAATATGCTTTAGCCATGAACACAAACTTAGAAAATTCTGGTGCATTATCTGAGACCAAAGTTTTAGGCACACCATTCCTTGAAAATATTGTTCTTTATTGTTTTACAGTTGTGGCTTTTCAAGAATGTCTTGGCCATCACACTTGTAATCTTAATCTCATTTATGTCACAGTTATACCACAATGTACATCATAATGTACATCTTATAGTACTTCTTTTCTTAAACTTTGTAGGATTATTATATCATCTCCATTGCATATTATGCCTTTCTCTACAGTTAACTTATGCCTTGATTCTTTGTAGGGTCTTTCTGCCATTGAACAATTGCTCCATGTGTTTCTTTTTATTTTGTCTAAAATTCTACGTAATACTGGATCTGGTATGGTTTCCATTCTGAGATGATTTAGATGTAGCACATCTGTTTTAAAACAGTGCAATATTTTATCTTCTGAATTTCCAGATGTTTCTAATTTTTTACTGTCAAAACTTAGTCTGGATAGTGTTTCCACATGTGAAATAGTATGCCCTTTATATATGTGATGTTGAAATCAAAGGCCATTAGTTTTATAGCCCATCTTCAAATTCTAGATGTGACTTCCTGAGGTTAAATATAAACTCTAAAGGTTTGTGATCTGATTTTAACTTTAAATTTTGAGCTCTTTCTGTGCTCCATACTATTGCTAATACTTCTTTCTCAATATTTGAGTAGTTAGCTTCAGTTGACATTAATTTTCGCAACAAACACATTATTGGATGACTTTCTTGAGATAAAATTGTGGCTACAGCATGTTCACTTGCATCCATATTCAATGTCACTTCTTTTTTTAGATCAAAGATTTTTACAATCATTTTTCTTATTAGTGCTGTTTTTAAGCTTTCAAAAGATTTATTGTGCCTTCAAGTCCATTTAAATTCTTTATTCTTTTTCCATAATTCTGTAAATAGTTCTATTAGGTCATTGTATCTTGCTATAAAAATTGGTCAATCCCAAAAAGAATTCTAATTCTTTTATTTATCAGTTTGTCTGGTGATATTCCTTCTTTAGATATTTGGTATCCCAAATACAATATTTTGACAAAATTTAACTAGCATTTATCGCTATGTTTTTTGGGTTTTTTTTTATTCCTCTTTACCATAAGCACCTATGCCTATATCATGATATATGATTATATTTTTTACCCTCTTCAATAGAACTTTTTCAATTGCCTTTTGAAAAATATGGCTTGATGTCTTAATTTCAAATGGAAAATGAGTCCATCTTAGTAAGCTTATCAGGGGATTAATTTTAGTGACTTGTTTAAATTTTTTGTCAATTTCTATTTAGTTATATGCTGATTTCAGGCCAGTCTTGGCAAAGTATTCAATTTCTGCTAATTCATGACTTTCCATTTCTATATTAGGTAATGGAAATTAATCAGAGCATATCTAATAATTCACACCTACTTTGTAATCTCTGCATATCCTTAAATTGTCATTGGGTTTTCATATCGCAACAGTTGGTGAAGCTACCACCTTGGGTAACTTTCTCCAATATTCCTTGATCTACCATTTTGTTTAGTTTTGCAACTACCATGGGTAGAATGTGAATAGGTATTTTTTCGCGGTTCAAAATAGATCGAGTGATTATTTTATTATAAGATCATGGCTGCAGCATGTTCACTTTTCTTTAGTTTTGCAACTATCTTTCTTACTTACATTCTACACGAGTTTTAAAATATCCTCAGGAATTTATGACTTTTTGTGCATTCTACAAGTGATGCGAATAATCTCAAAACACTTTTTTGTTTCAAAAGTTCCTTCAAAGAAGCCTAAAGTTTTGATGACAGATTCATCAAATTGTTTTAAATTGTTTTAATTAATTTGGGTTTACCCATTTTTTTCTCAGAAATTCCTTGGGTACAAGGTAACATCACTCGTGTCAACCTGCATGGGAAAAGTTATGCCATTCAATTTTATTGTCTCTCTACAGGTGTTCTTATCAAATGTACTTCTGTATTTTCAGTATGAGGGTTTATATTTTCTACTTTTTCTATCTTCTTTTTGTATCTGCACACAAATTGGAGATGGTCTTTTCTTCTACAGTTTTAAAAATTTTCCTAGGGTTGGACATTTGTTTTTGTTTCTTTTGTATTCCTTGTCACAATATTTGCACTTAATTAGGATTTCAGTTGTGTCATATGCTCCCACATTATTTTTAGAATTATTCATTAATTCTAATTGCTGCAAGAATTTTACACTTGCTTCTAAATTCATATCATGTAGCCATTCTAGGAGCTTATATTTGTATGTAATGTTATTGTTGAAGCTTGAATAAGCATGGAATAATAATAATACAACACAAAATGTACGTAACAAAATGTATTGAAACAATGAAAAAAGGTACACAATATTTACAGGTAGTTTTGGTATATTCTTGGGAAGACTGTTCCTGCAGAATGGGTTGACTAAGTCGCAGTCGGGCAGAGTCTCTGGATTCGATCTCTTAATCTTCCGTCGTCTTCCGGTACCAACCCATATTTATATGGTCGGTACTCCACTTATGTAAATTAGGTGTATCATACACAACAGTTATACATGCCTTCAATTAATCTTAGAAGGATCAATTCATCTTCTATAGACATTTCTCACAAACCCAGTTTTTCAAATTTGCAATATCTTGATGCTTCTTTCAATTTTTGTAAATATTGCATTATGATTTCATTTGGGTTCTGTCTATTTTCCAAAAATGTTGTTCTCTCAGCAATGACCAGCTTTTTTTTTTTTTTTTGTCACATGTTTCTTTTTATAATTGTTGAAATTTCCTCATATATTAAATCTTCCAGTATTTTGGTGTACACTGTAATAGATATCCTCTTTATGGCTTCACATCTTGCTGAAGCCAAAAATAAATCAATAATTTCATTCTCCTTTTTGGAGTTTTTTTTTTTTACTTTCGGTTTCTTTACCCTAGCCAATGCTGCAAAAAAAGTCTACTTCATTTCTATGTGCTCTGGTTCATCCAACATGATAGAGTAATATCTGGAATAGACACTGTTAGGTCAGCAGATGGTAGCTCAACTGGCATTTGCTGTGTTCTGCTTTTATAGCAAGATCTTATTTACATACAATACTACAATTCCTTCTGCAACTCTTTCTACATATAAATTATTAATGCAATAGAATTATATGCTTGCAACTTCAAAAGAATTTCTCATAATAATACAGATAGCTGGGCAAAATTGATTTTAAAAAAATTTACCAACAATCAATCACTTATTTTTAAATATGCAAACAGTTTGATAATTATTGTTTTCCTTTTACTAATTTGGCAGCCCAGTATAAAAAATTTTGCAAACATCTGGCCATTTGTTTCAAATATGAACTTTGAAACTAATTTATCTCGTATGTAAAAAAGACGAGTTCAATTCCATGTTTCTTATTAGTGATTGTGTATTGGCTACTGTATAATTGAATTATCAATAATAGGTAACAATTTCATATGTACTTGTTTAATAGTATGTGGTGGGGGGGGGGCTCTGTTTTTTTACAAAGAATTGATAAACTAGATTTTTCAATTATTATTATCCATTACTTGTATTTTCCTTCATTTTATTTTTATTACAACTCTCAACCAACATTAGTAAGCAAGCAAACATTGAGTTGAAAATCAAGAATGAAGGCTATTTAGTTATTTGAGCTTCTCTAACTGGTTAGTAAGACATTTGCCCTGGACACTTAACCTTCCAAGGAAGTTGGATACAAGTTTGAATTTTGCCAGAAGCTTATTCTTTGTTTCTCTGTGCTGCTAACAACCACAAAATAACACTGAGAATTGCAATGCAAAGTAACAAAAAAAAAAAAAAAGAAATATTGATAAAAATAATTGATAGTTCCATCTAATGAATATTAATAGATGTTTTAAATGTGTATTTTGAAAAATTTAAATGAAGCTCAATTTAGATACTTTTTTTTTTTTTTTACTACAATAATTTAGCCAAAACTGAGTACTTTTGGCATGATGGTAAAAAAAATTGAAAGTGTAGTATCATACACTAATGGGAATGACAACATAAATAGAGAGCAGAGGGTGAACAAGGGGCATTAGTTAGTGAACCCATTTGCTAAACGTAATGTGGAGAATGCTGCTCCAACTGCTGCTACCCAGAGAGAAATGCAGAACAGACACTAATTATTTTAAAATGCTTTTAATGAAAATTCTGATAGATAAAAATTACAGCTTTGTTTATTATGTAAGGTCTAATTTTTAACTTGACATTTCTTCTCCATTATTTATCTTTTGTTTAGAGCAAATCCCTCATTTGTGATGACAGCCTTCTCTTGTCTCCGTCTCTCCTGACAAAAGAAACACTTGCTGAAGATCAACTTGAAGGTGTCAGTCGGCTTCCAAAATCACCCCCTTCTGTAAGTTTACTCTAAGTTCTCCTGTTCAGTTATCTGTTTATTTATACAAATGTTTTGATTTATCAATTTATCTCTCACAATTTATATTTCTTTTCAATGCAGGTAAAAAAGAAAGAAGAAAGTGAGGTAAGTTTGAAGAATTCGTGCCTTTTGAATATTGTTGAAGTGTAAATATACACCCACAGCCTTCTCTGTCTTTCACCAACTGGACAAATCACTCCACTTTGTGCTTCATGTTCCATTTGTATTTAGTGTGCACAAAAACTGAAGAAAAACCTGGCATATATTTTTATAAAAGAATGAAAAGTGAAATTAATGTCACAGCACAAAATGGAAAATGGGAATTCTCTTTTCTAATCTATTTGATTATTTACTCAGGTCTTCACTTAACATGGCCAGGGGTGGGGGTTGACACTTAGGACAATTTTGCTATTTCTATCTCACCAGACTAATGAATCAGATCTTCCCTTCAGACAGTGAGGATTCTCACTTTCTCCCACTAAGTAGCACTTGATTCAAAAAGTTTTTTTTTTATTTATCTATTTATTTCACTTCCCTTTGGCCATTCTGAAGATCTTATTTCTAGAGCTTACTGCCTATGCAGTCATGAAATAATTTAGAGCCCACTTGGCTTTGTGGATGTTATAAGTCAACAGTATAGGCGACAGAAAGTGTTACTAATATTTTAAAATATGGTTTGAAAATATTAGTTTAAAAATACATATTGCTTCACAGCCCTCAGTTTGCTGTTTAAGATATGAATTTACTTTGAATAAAAATAATAGTTAAGTGGTAAAAATTATTATTACTATTATTATTGACTAATTAGTTCAATTGTCACTCCTCCAATCTTAATTCATAGTGTTAGGAAATTTTGACTCATTAATAAAAGAATGAGTTCAAATAAACAATTTTTGAAATGTCTTTAACAAAAATCAATGATTTTTTTTATTATTATTATTATTAATGTCTATTTCCTGAGTATTTTAGCATTAAAGTAAATTAAATACTGATCGCTGTAAACAATTTTTTAAGAAAATTTCTTGTTTGGGAACAAGACCATCTTATCTTTATTTATATTTTGACTAAATAAAAATTAGTATTTTTCTCATCTAATTACCTGTTAAGTTTAATGACTATAGCAAATTAATATTGACAAATCAAAAGCACTTTAAGACATGCAAAGAGTACTGTGAAGTCCTGTCCATCCAAAAGGAATGAACTAGAATCATGGAACAGATGCAATTCCACATATTCACCTCCCAACTCATGCAGTTTTTGATGTTTGGTCATTAAAATACTAATTTGAGAAGTGAGTTGGATTTATAACTTTTTAGCACCCTCTTATAAGAATTGCTCACTCTAATCATTTTAGATAACTATAAAACCCATAATGATGAATAATATTCACATGACAAGAAATTTTGGAGCAAAGTGATAATAAAATTACTACAATTTCAATTTGCTATATTATTGCAATAGTTATTGCTATCTTATCGTATAACTAAAAAAATGAGTTTATAGTTTTTAACTTTGTTTTCTTTTTCTCTTGTTTTTTTTCTTTCAGCTTGATGATTTCTTCAAACATGCTTGTGGCAAAACAAAAAATCAGATTGAAATGACAGAGCTTGCTCGGAATTTCACTCAATCAAGTGAAGGGGAATCATTGTTCCGTGAATGAGATTGTCATACAACTTTATCATCTGTGATAGCTGTGGTTAGATTTTGTGTGAATTGCATCCGAAGACACACTCAAAATATTTAATGTGTCCTCTGTTTTCTGCATCAAAAATATTTTTCACACAATTCAGTGATTTCTTATATTGTTGAAAAAATCATAGGCAAGAAATCGTTCCTGCCTGGGTTAACTTAATGGACAACTTAATGGACAAATTAATGGCCTTAAAGGAAAAATAGGAGCAAGACTCCTGACTTTTAACACTGAATCTGATTTTTAACTATTTTAATTTGATTTTTTTTTTTTTTTTTTCTAACATAGTGTTTGTTTTAGCCTTATTCATCCACTGAATTCTTATATAGCCATGTCACAACCACACACATGCATTTTTTTCTACCAACATATTCATTACTACATTTTTAAAAAAAAATGGGAACTATTTTTATGGATAGAAATGGAATGAAATTTATTGCTGGTCATTATCACTGGCACTTGGTTTGGTGGTGAGTGGTTCTCTTAATTGAGGGTCATGTTTTTTATTGGCACCCCTCCATTGCTCTTCTCGATCGACTTTCTCAAATGACAGATTTGACATTTTATTACTTGTGCCTAAACTGAGGGAATTTACCATTTATATATATATAATTACTTTCACTACAAGATAATCTGTGTCAAGTATCAGCTTATATATTTTGATATATCTTGCATTTTCTGTTAAATGTTTTTAAAGAATCAGAGCGGTTTAACTTTCATAGTGTCTTTCGCCAAATAAGTAAATTATAACTTCAGATAAATACATTTTATGTAATAAAACAATATTGACCTGTTCATTTCACTTTCAGATATAGAAAAATTTTGGAAATAGAAGTCTTCCATACTTTATTTTGGTAATGGCATGCTTATTAAATCTTAGATAGCCAACGAAATAGTATTCACTTTTACTTAATGCTGCTTATTTAAAATGTTACATACTTGTGGATATCCTTAATATACCTGATACTAGTAAATGATCCTCCTTGAAAAAATTAAAAATACATTTTGTGACAGGATATCAATTCATATATTTTAGCAACTTACTTTCCAATGGCCCAATAACTTCTAAATTTTTAATCAATTCAAATCAACCTGGGGTGAATAAAAGAATGCATGTTATTTACAGAGGAAGTGCCTGTTTAGTTGAATCCTTTGTCTTTGGGTAAAAGCCTTTTTCGTGTTCTTTTTAAAATCCCAATGTGGTGTTTGTTCATTTTCAACACTGAACATCTTCCAAACAAATTTTACAGCATTGAAATTTTCCAATTAACTATTTCTTATATAAAATATCTCAATAAATCTGTAGTGAATTTTAATGAAAGATAACCTAAAGATAAACCTAAGATTGACTGAAAGATAAACTAAACAGGAATCAAAAATCTGAATTGTGACCTGATTAAATATATAAATATTGAAAAAAAAAAAAATTTTTTTTTTTTTTTTCTCAGACTCACTGAAAGTAATAAAGTTGACCAAGACAAAGTTCATTGTTATAAGCTGTAGCCATTGAATATGAATTGAGATACTTGGAAGTCAAAAATGCCATTGCTAAGTTTTCACTGAGAAGCAAAGAAAACTTCTAAATCTTTTAATACAAATTGCATATCACACACTACTTCAAATGATAAATGAATTTGGCAGTTCTCATTGAATGTATTCTCAAAATGCTGCCTTGGATTTATACCTACATTAATTCGTTATTTCTAATCTATTTTAATTTGGTAAATAGAGGATAACTAATATTGACAGCTGGTTGGTATATATTTCAATAAATAACAGAAGTTTTGGAGGGCAAAATAGGAAGAGCAAGTGGATGATGGAATATTATTTCTGTATATGTTTCTTTTGTATATTCTATTTTGTATTGTGGTGTTTCTTGGTCTTATGTTAGCTTGTGAAGAGACAAGATTGCTACTGCTTTCTTGAATTCTTAACTTTCTTTGCTGGCACTTGCAGAGGTCAATTGTTGTTTTTTTGTGTTTGGCTGCCTTGATGGAAGGGGATGGGGGAGGGAAAGGTAAATTTTCGAAGGATGGCGGGAAGGGCTACAAAAATATTAAATTATTATGTTTCATTTTTTGTCCATAACATTTGTGTTGTCAAAATTTTCTTTGAAAACAAAAATATGAAATTACTTTATGAAAACAAGAGAGATAAAAAAAAGAGATACACTGCAGAAAATAATCTAAAAATATTTTAGCTGTTTTTTTTTTTTTTTTTTTGTGTGTGTGTATCTACTTCTCCAGTACATGTTTATATATTGTAATTCAGTAAACAAGAAAAAAAAAATGGATACTGTTTTTATTTTCTAAAGCGTATTTGTCTCTTTAAATAAAGGGAGGATATTTTTAAAAGTCCAAAATTTCTATGGAATACCACTTAACTAAGCTACTTTTTTTCCACTAATTTTTAGTGGTTGAAAAGGTATTGTGTTTTGTAGTTTCCATATTTTATGTAATGCAATATTCTTTTTTATATGATAATAATTGTGCCAAATTTTTATAATTTTCACTTTGCACTTTGATGAACTTTTTCATTGCTTTACTTTTCTGTACTCTTCTTAAGAGAATTCTGCAGAAATGCTTTTTTTTTTTTTTTTTTTTTTTCATCATTATAAGTGAAAGACATCGATGAGAAAAAAATACAAAACTATGCTTTCTTTAAATTGCATAAGTATTGTACAACATCAGATAAAGTTTAAATTCTTCAACCATCGTATACAGAAATAGGTTTGTAAACAGGCGGGCTTTCCTAACTGATACACTTAGCAGCCGATTGGACACAAATTCACAGTATCTTATTGTATGAGATTCTACTATAAACAGTCATTCCTTTATTATTTTTGTTTTACTGTTTTAAAATTGATATAATTACCATCATTAATTTCTTAATACATATCCTGTTTACATATTATTTCTCAGTTATTGTAAGCATAGATAAGTGGTCAGTAGAAATAGCATAAAAAAACATATATGCATCAGTAAATATTTAGGATTCAAGTGAACAGGAGTAAGTTTATAAAGAATATGCAAGTTCTTAATCCAAAATGAGAAAAATACAAAAAAAACTTTCTTTTTTTAATATAAAGCAGTCAGGGTATCTTCTTAATTAAGCAAAGTTAACATCAACAAAATTTGTGAATTTAAGCACTCAATTCATGATTAAGGCTGTAAACATTTAACAGTTATTTCCTACATTTTCTGTTAGCTAGCTTTTCTTCATTTCTTTGATATTAATAATTTATAATTTTTATAATGTGTATTAGAAATAGGAAATATATTCATAGATGTTTGGGGGAAAAATTCTTGTTTATGTTCCTCTTTGATTCTATACCTTGGCAAAGTTTTTCATTTTCTGTTTGATGGTTGTTTGGTAAGCTTGGGTCTTTGAAGTCATTTGTATCAGATAATACAATGTGAAGTCAATATAAATATTTGTTGTGTAAGCATATTAAAACATGTCAATTTACTAACTTGAGTAATGATCTAAGAAGTCTTAGCAGTGTTAAGTAAACAAGATTGATTCCAAACTAAAGTGAAGATATCTTATAAAATGTAGGATATCTCCTTGGATACTTTTAGTGTCTATTTGATACAAAGCTTTAATATTTGCCACTTTACGTACTCAAATCTACAATTAACAATCTATAAAAGTAATTTTTTAAGTTTATAACTCACATGCTCTTTCTTTGTCAAGTTATATATCGATATTCCTTTCACCTAAATTGATCATACTTCTGTCTGTTCATCATAAGATGTTTCCATTGACATTTTTACAATTTAGCAGTACCCATTTTCTCTTCAGCATACTACAGCAATGATTGCCAATTGTCTATGGTCAGGTAATCTAATCCAACTTTAGCTGGACATGTCCTTTATTTATGCCTAATATTACTGAATTTTTTTTTTTTGCTAAACGTACTGAGATATAATACTTGTGATTTCAAATCCACATTACTATATCTGAATACTTTATATTTACATGCACACGTGTGTGTGTGTGTGTGTATATATATATATATATATATATATATAATGGACATTGTGGTCAACACCTAACAGCAATAGTCTGTTTCATGCTTAAACACAATCATCATGCTATGTACGTTGATTTGACTTGACTATATATGCTGGTCAATGGTGCATTATGGGTAGGTTTATTGTATTCTAATGATATTTGGAATATAATGTAATATACCAAGCCACTGTAAAATCAGCATATAACAAAGAAAAAATATACATAGGAGTAACTGAAGGACCCTGGAAGCAAAGAAACTATGCACACAAAACATCCTTTATGGACAGTAAATATGCAAACAGCACATAGTTTTCTAAACATGCCTGGGGAAATTAACAAATCATGGAAAATAAAGAAAACAGCATCAGCCTACAACAATAAACTCCAAAAATGTAAACTCTGTCTGGAGGGGGAGATATTTATAATTATCTTCCCAGATCAACCCAAATTAGTAAATAAACAATCAGAACTCATCTCAAAATGCAGACATGAAAACAAATTTTTAGTATGTTACTTAAAAATTAAAAACAAACAAAAATAAATAAAAAATCAAATAAGTAAAACAAATTAATCCAAATAAATAAGTAAATACTATACAAACTCACATATAAACACAAGTAAATGTAATAATGTCCAACAACAAATAATGAGTAAAAAAAAAAGTTAACAAACACGATAAAATAACCACTAAACTGCATTGGGATCATCAATTATTTCTACTTAATAGAATAATTCGAAGCATAACTTACCACCTACCCAAATAACTGTTAGAATAATAGAATAGACCTACCTATAATGCACATAGCCTGATGATTGAATTTAAGCCTAAAACACTGTCATCTCTGAGTGTTGACCTTAATGTCCATTTTTATATTTACATACACTCTATTCCTGATATTGAGAACTTTAACCGATAAATATAGCAAAACATAAAACTATATTTTTATCATATATAATGTAATGATCTGTAGTGGACTAAGCTGAACATTTAGTGCAATGCATTGCCTACTCAACGCCTGTGATTTTGTTGTAGGCTTGTGAATAAATTTGAAGCTGATAGCCATTTAAAAAAAAAAAAAAAAAAAAATTCTATCACGCTTGTGCATGTGTGCTATAAAAAAAGAAAAGTATTTGCTAATTTATTGCTTTATTTAGCAGAATATATTTTTATCAATTTCTCAACATACTCTATATCAATAAAGTATACATGAAATAAGGAAGTTTATTACTGCTAAATTACAAATAATGTCCTAGCTGATGACTTTTCTTTCTCTTTTCGCACCATATAAATTTGGTTTATATATAATCATTTTAAAATTTAAAAACAATTGATTGGAAACTATCCATTTTATTATCGACTTTCTGCATACAACTCTATTTTGTTGACTTGAATGCTCCAATACCTCCTCCCACTGATATTCATTCTTAAATTTTCCAATTGGACTTCCATTTAGTTTCGACACTTCTGCACATATTTATAAGAAATAGTAAGCAAGTCTTAAAGGAAAAGAAATAAATGCAGTGGGAGAAGGAAGTAATTCTCATACTAAACTTTGTCATAGTTTCGCTTATGCTATTGTACATATGTATACATATATATATTTCTGTATAAACTCAAGAATATATTTTGAAGTCCATGGTAACTCGTGTTTTAACCATATTAACGTATGTTATTATCAAGTGACCCAAAAGTCACACACTGCTAAAATAGACCTGTTTTATATGACAATGTAAAATATGTACAGTTAAATATTGTACAAGCGCATTTTCATTGTTAAGTTCTTCAATTTTAATTAAAACCAATTTCACACTTGTTTTCACTACACTTAAGCCCTAGTATGCTTTGTTGAACTTGAGAAAGACTATGATTTTCTATTGTCTTTAAATGTCATATAAGATGAGTAAGATTTTTTTTTGTTATTAAATAGCAAAGATTAGGTTTTTGGGCCCTAAAAATACAATGTTAGATTCCATGATCTCAAGTTCTGTGTTCTAACCATTGACAATTTCCTTGTGCAATTTTTTTCTACATGAGCACCAGGCTCACTCTTCATTAGACCGTTTTCTAAAAATACTAATAACATTAATGGTGTGCAACTTTTGGCTCACTCTGTATTATAATAAATTAGAGACGTATCAAAGTAAAATATATTCAGTTGTATTTTATCAAACTAAGTATTTAACTTCTGTAATCGCTAGTCTTATGCCAGATTTTTTTTAAAGTCTTGTGTGAATGTTGTAATTTCTTTTTTATAATGGATGTTGTAAGTTTCATTATCTAGAATCCTTGGCTATCAATCACCTCTTTTCTTAAACCATTGCTAAAGAAGAGGTTTAATGATTTTTTTTTTTTTTTTTTTTGCACGGAGACAGTTAACATTTCTTACACTCCATTCAGCTGCTGTTGAAGGAATGAAATACAAATGCTGCAGGTTGTTAAAATGCTTGGTAACATTATAGCAATGATGATCATCAAATGAATAAAGTTATATTACAAATGGAATTTTTTCTTTTTTTTTTTTTTTCTTGTTTAATCTACAAAAAAAAAACATACACATTCTCTCAGTATTTTTAGAAGAATATATTTTTTATAGTTAAACATGTTCATAAATACTTTCTAGTTTTTTTAAACCTAACTATAAATGTGTTTGAGTTGCCAAAAAATGCACATTTGTCCATGAAGCAGTACAGAGAATTTTGTAAGGATCAAAATAAATAGTGAGTACAGTGAATGTATTGGGACATCCCAGCCAAGCTGCACCAATTTCTGCTAGATCTGCAAAGAGATGTAAGGTTTGGCATTGTCCTAATGGAAAGGAAATTCCTTTCTGATTTATCAATTCCATTGCTACTTTTAATTGGTCCAGCTGAGAACTACTTTTCTGAATTCAATGCCTGGTTTTATGAAAGGAGCTCATAATGCAATGCTCTTCCATTCCCTCTAAATACACTATCACTTTCTTCAGATGCAGACCAACATTTGGAGTGTTTAATAGTGGTTCATTTTGTCTTTTTTCTGCAATTATTTTTTCTTTTCCTTTTTTTTTTTTTTTCTCTTGCATTTTAATAGCAAATCACCTTAAAATGTGGTCCATTGAACTTTTCTCTGTTAAATTGTGAGGCGCCCAAACATCATAGTGATTCACTTATCTAAGTGTTTTCAAATGATTTAGAATCCTTATGATATATGTGAATTGTCTCTGATGTCTTGATTGACCTGGATTACTTTTAAACCGTATCTCTATTTGGCCATTATCAATAGTTACAGGCCTACCAGAATGTTCTTGGTCTTCCTGATCATAATTTCTGAGCAATACTCTGAGCTATGGCATAAATGGCACATGTTTTGGCTTTTTGTACAGAAATTTATTTTCTTTTCATGAAATAGATTTTAAAAAAAAGCATCAGATTTTCCTTCACTTTCACTTCTAAAGTAAAAACATTTAAAATTCTCCATCCATTAGTGAATCATATAGAAATTGAAATGTCACTTTTCGGAATATTTTTCATGTATCATTAATTTCAGTCACCTGTGAAATGAAATCATGTGTTCAAATGTTACCCCACCCTGTCGGCTGGGACTTCAGAATACGCCAACTGCACCTCTGCAGAGGGATAAGACACTCCAAACTAGCCACCTGTTTGCCATGGGTGATGACTCGTGATGTCTGGAGACAGGATCCTGGATTTTTGACTGCTTCAGGAGTCAGGGTTAGATAATTCTGATTCCCAACACATCATTTTGGCCCTTAGACTGGATGGGCAGTCAGTTCTGATCCGATCAATCGGCTGGTCATGCCAACCCCAAGTGCCTATAACTATACCAATTTATGGATATTTTATAACTAAGTTCAATACTCCAAATATACACCTGGATAAAATACCATTTCTATCCAATTTATAGGTGTTAGAAGGCAATGGCTGAGGGTCAATCTGTATCTAAATTTAGACATGGCTGTAAACATACCAGTTTGTACACTGGGAACTTGGGAAGTCCAACAAATTGTTTAACTGGTGCTCAGTCTCTCTTGAATACAAGTATACTGGTTTGTGTAGCCATCACCTGTCGAGGCAACTGGGTTCCCCCTTGACACGTCCCAATGTTGGGTTCCAGGGTGGGTAGGGAAATCAAAATTATGAATAACCAAAAAAAAAAAAAAGAAAACAAACCCAAATGATATATTTCGGACTCTGATTCTGAAAAAGAAATAAATATTAGATTTCGAAGATTTCATGTGCTCACATCCCTAAATGAAACTCCAAGCAAAAAAAAGAAAAAGTGCTATCCAGTAGGATTAACCCCAAAACAATTAAACAACAATTTGCTGGTAGAAGTGTTTTAAAAAAAAAAAAAGAAAACAACAAAAGTTTATATCCTTTTGTCAAACCTTTCATCACCTAAAAATAAAAGCCTTCCCCCATGAAAGGCTGAACACTTCTTAGGGAGTCATTAGAAGCAGAGAGTTGTCTCTGTCCACACCTGAGGAAATCGCATCTACCTTAGGAAACCAGAGGGTCAATGATTACCATAGAATCACAATAAAAAGGAAAGGAGAAACCATAACAGACGTATATCCTTACTTTTGTCACACCTCAAATCCCTAGAAAAATAAGTCTGGTACAATATTGAGCCAGTGGAACAATGTCTTCCTGCTCCACTAATTTGGACATCGTGGGGATAGCTGCAGGAGTTGCCCAACATGGGAAAAATGTGACCAAAGGGATTCAGACCACGTGGAAGAAGAATGCCACTATGAAGCAAGATGTGCTTACCACCAGGAAAACCATCTAGCATACTCACAATCATGTGACTTCTAGAAAGAGATAGTTGAGGTGAATAGAAAGCTATATGAAAGGCCTTTCCTATACAAAAATAACACAAAAAATGACTACAATGAATACCAGTCAACCTGACAAATACAAAGCCCTCATTGAGAAGTTTGTACACTTAGGATCAAATGACTAGCCCAAATTTCAAAACCACCTAAAAGACATATACTTCAAAGAAATAATACAAACTGAACCACAAAAAAAGCCAATGACAACTGGAATAATAAAGAAAAAAATACACAAAGCACTCCTCCAAAAAATACAAAATATCCTACATAGCAAAGGTCACAGTGATCTGTCAACCAAAAACCATTAAAGATAGACTTAAGAATTTATCTCCCCCAAAAAACGGAACCAGTCAAACAAAAACCAGAAATTCACAGAGACTAAATTCCTACCTAAAATCAATTTCATAAACTGGAAGAAATAGTTGGAAAGCTAAAACCCACTTTAAATATGACAGCACCATATGGGGGTTGTAAAGACAAACCAAAAGGGAAGGACCTTAGAAACAATAATTAATGATTGATGTATTTATAATGATAAAGCTCTGACTTTAGTAAATCCATTTACTGACAGCTACTCAGCAATAGACTTATCCCTATGTGATCCATCAATTTATATGGATTTTTCTTGGAAGGTATTGGCAGATATGTAACAATCACTTGCCAATTGTCCTACAAAATTCAGAACATAATGACAAAAATCCTCTTTGGAAATTAGGCAGAGTGAAATGGGAATAATTTAAAATGCAACGTTCTGAAAAACTAGAAGGAAAAAGCATCAAGGACTTACAGCATTTCACGGAAATCCTCAACTCTAGCTATAAAATGTATTCCAAAAAATTCAGCACCAATGAAACAACAGACCTTGGTTCAATGATAAATGTAAAAAGCCATCAAGCTTAGAAGGGCAACTCGGAGAATTCAGCAAACAACCTACAACCTCTGATTTGCTTCAATTTAAGCAACTCCAGGCAAAAGCACAGAAAGTAAAACCAAAAAAGAATACTGAAAAAAACTGTCAACAGACTCAATTCTGCTACAAAAACAAAACCTGTCTGGAATATGATAAAGAAAATAGCAACCAAACACTGTAAAACACCTTGATAAATAATTCTAAAATAACAAACAAAAAAGGATATTGCTGACCAGCTAGCTAAAACAATCTCTAAAAAAGTTCATCTGCCAAGAATGGTAGCCAACAATTTCTAAGGCTCAAAACTAAACTGTAAATCAAATAATTTTGAGAGCTATAACCTACTATTCTCTCTATAGGAACTAAATGAATCTTTAAAGAAAGCCCACAATACAGCTATGGGCCCAGATGATATCTGCCATGAATTCATAAAACAGTTATTAAAAATTTATGACAAATAGCAACTTCCCAGAAATGTGGAAACAGTCATTCATCATCCTCATTTCAAAACCTGGAAAGGATGAGAGACTCTGAAAACTAGATTGATAGCATTAACCATTTACCTATGTAAAACTAGAGAGAGAATAGTCAACAACAAGTTGACTTGGTATCTGGAAACTAAAGGTTTAATCAACAACTTTCAATGAGCTTTTAAGAAAAAAAGATGCACCATAGACTACTTAATACACCTAGAAACCTTTGTAAGGGAAGCTTTCATTAACAAAGAACATCGCATGGCAGTCTTTTTTGATTTATGAAAGGTGTACAACACTACATGGAAATTTAATATCTTGAAAGACCTGCATGAACTGGGCCTAAAAGGAAGGCTGACTCAATTCTTATAGTTTCCTGGAAGACCAAAGATTTCAAGTCCGTTCGTTCAGTGACTCTATGCTACATAAAAATTAACTCTATAGTTAAATCTCTAAGCCCAGGAGTGAGACTCTCCCTATATGTCAATGACTTTCCAATAATCTACCTAACTCAACATATGAATACCATAGAAAGACAACCCAACAATGCCTCAATAAAATACACAAATGGACAACTGAAAATGATTTTACATTTTCAAAACAAAAACCTATATTTCTGAAAATTAAGAAAATTGCACAATGGCCCCTGTTTAAAATTAGATGGATCAGAAATCCCAGATGATGCCTAGGAACTTGTGTTGTTCCACACAACACAAGTTCCTAGGCATCATCTTTGACAAAAAAGTTAACATTCATTCCCCCATCTAAAATATTTAAAAAATAAAATGTAGCAAAATCCTCCAATTTCTGCATGCAGTGGCCCATACTGAATGGAGAGCAGATCAACAAACACTAATTAAATTATACAGATTATTATTTCTCTCAAAACTACTAGTTTCATATATGGAGCGGCCAGAAAATCATACCTTAAATACTTAATACACCCTATCAACAAGGTCTCGGGCTAGTACTTGGGGTTTTTAGATCTCTAATGGAGAGCTTATACACAGAAGCTAATGAAACACCTCCACATTTAAGGCACACTAAACTAACACCACAGTACTATGTCAAAATAAAATCATGCCCAGCTTACAGCAGTGCCTTTAAACCTAATTACTGTGATGTATTCCAACAAAGACAATACAACTCTATGGACTCAGGATGAAATCCATTGCTGAAGAGTTAGGCACCACACTTTCAGACATACAAGAAATGACTGCAGCCAGTATTCCACCATGGACAGTCAAACAACCCGAAGTTTTTCAAGAATTTATTTAAACTCCCTAAACAAAAAACGTACCCACTCACTTTCCAGGACAAGTTTCCGGGTATATTAGAAAATTACCCTAACCATACACCCATCTGTACAGACAGGTCAAAGTGTGAGGACAAAACAGGTTGTGCAGCAGTGAGCCAAAATATTACAAAAAGCACCTCCAAAAGGGAAGCTCTATTTTCACTGTGGAGGCTAACACAATAGAGCTAGCTCTCGACATCATCATGCAGAGCAAACAAAAAAATTTCTCAAATTTTCTCAGATTCACTATCCATCCTAATAGATTTGAAGGAAAAAAATACAACAACCCATGTAAAATGGGCACTATTTGCAAAGAGAAAAATATCAAACTATGTTGGATTCTCAGCCACATTGGAGTTGAAGGTAACAATAAAGCAGACCTAGCAGCCAAATCAGCTTTAGATATGGACGTAGACACAAGGACCAAAATTCCATATACTGACTTTAAGGAGGTTGTTAATAAATATACTGGAAAGGAATGGCAACGCAAAGGGAGTCGATACCCCACAATAAACTTCCTGGTCAGCAAAAATAAAGAGAATATTGGTTGGTGAAAATCTTGAAAGGAAGAGATAATACTGGCCCGCTTACACATTGGCCACACAAGAATAACCCACTTACTAAACAGCAAAGATCAACCAGTATGCCAGGCATGTGAAATGGCATACACTATTAAACTGAGTGTTCCAACCTTGCTCTCTCAAAAATGCTATAATATAAACAACATGTATGAGATCTTTGAGAAAGCAAAAATGGACGGCATAATATAATATCTTAAAACAGTGGGCACATACCAAAAACTATAAACCAAATGAGAATGTCAATAAAATCAATTTCTCTAAAAAAAAAAAACTGTATATCTGAAAAAGAATATATCAATGAAACCCGACTCTAGACAAAAACCCCCTTTACAAAAAAAAAACAATGGGAAACCCAATCTACAAACCGTTTCTTTTCAAAAAAAGAAATTTTATTCATATAAAACTAATTAAAAAACTTTTT